>OZ038510.1:1945003-1970003 GCA_964036315.1 Acanthosepion esculentum
AAAAAAACATACATACACATATTTTACATATTATTATGATTATTATTATTATTATTATTATTATTATTATTATTATTTATGTATATTGTATTTTTTGCTTTGTATCCTGTAGTGCCGGGTCCAAACTATGGTCCTTAGGCCCTATAGGAGAATTGTCATTTAATTGATAGTACTTTCTTAATATATGGGATATTCCTAGTAGGGCGATCTTCCTAGCAAATTGTATGTTGATTCTACCTGGGACACTGTTAATAAAATTGTTCATTCCTTTTCTCACGAGGACCAGAGCTCCGATTACTACTAGACATTTAATTTAGCTTTCTAATACTTTTTCTTTTTCGGTTCTGAACTTAACCGCCCTGTGGGTTTTCTTTTCCTTGTACTCTTTCGAGTTGAATAACATCTTGCTCTACGGGCAAAGCTGGTGTAGGAGATGTATCCATGTGTTCTGGTATGTTAGTGGGTGGTGTTATTTCAAACGTGTCGTACAGGGCATCTATCGTAGTTTCTTCAACATCCTGTTGAACGATTTCAGAGTCTCTTGGTCTGAACTGGTTTAGGTGCCTTTTGCATACACATCTTTTTTCTTTTCACAGTATAGATTACCCTTCCAATTCTATTTGAAATAATTCCATCCTCCCAAAAAAACATTTTTCACCTCGGTAGTTCCCGAAGAAAACTTTATCACCAGGCGTATATACTTCTTTGTACAGAAATTCTCTTTGTTATGCCTTTTCTTTTTTCTTTTTTTTTTTGGACAAGGCAACAATCTGTCAAATATTGATCTTATCTTTCTAGAAAACATCCATTCAGCAGTTAACTCTTTACCAACTCAGGTAGTGGCGGCAAATGTTCGACAGGGAATATAGGGTAATTGTTACCTTGACGGTCACACAGATAATTTCAATCGAGTAGTTAATTCGATACCTAGGTTGGTGTTGCATATGTACAAACTCCTATCAAACTAAGCTTTGCAAACAAGAAGTTGGTGCCTCTGCATGAAGTCAGGATTAACGAGCTAGTATGTTCGACAATTATTTCTACGTAGTGATTTCGACTTTCACTGGGTTACTTGTGTTGTGGCAAAGTTTAGCAAATATTAGTGTAATGATAAAATTACGCAAGTGTAGGCTTTAAGAAAGCTTTATTCAACTAAGAATACAAGTTTTGCGTATAGTGTCCTTTTATAGTCCCAGTAAACAGAAATAGCTCTCTCAAAGAGGAGAGTAACAAAACAAGGGGAGAGCACTCTTGATTATTCATAACAATTAGGTTGAGTCATAAGTAATTTAGGCATCTAAGCAACAATTGTAATGATGGTTGTATCACCCTCCCTTAACTATATCATAACCGGTGATAAAATGTGGGTTGCATATGACAATTGACAAAATGCAATGGATTGACGAGGACAATCCTCGACAACTGACCCCAAAACCTGAGCGGAGTGGAAGAAATTTAATATTGTGGGGGGGGGGGTCATGGTGGTATTTTTTCCTTTGGAGTACTTGAAACACAATGAAACACTAAATGTATATTTATATTTTCAGATATCCAGTAACTGAAAGATGTCCATAAACGCTTTATCGAAAAGCTCTTTGCGCTTATCAAAAGGAAAAATGCTATTTTCCATAAAAACGCGTGCTCATATACAGCAAGAACAACACCGGAAAATAGTTTGGAACTCGGTTGGTCTGTACTACAAGATCCGCCATATTCACCTGGCCTTACACAAATTGATTATTACATTTTCTGACAGCTACAAAACGCTTCGACGAGGAAAACTTTTTCTAATGAAAATCAGATTCAAAAGTTGGCCGAAATTTTTTTTTCATATCAAAACCTGCAATATATCAAAGAGCGGCCTGATAGGTTGCAACGAGTCATTAAAAATAATGGTGAATATATGGGTGGATGGATAACCACTACCAATGCGGCTAGCTAGTCCCTGTTGCATATGCCTGCTCTGGCACATTTGTGTTTGTTCAACACCCACAGAATCCACTTGTGGTTTATACTGCAACTATGCATGCGGACCGCGTTATCCAGCGAGCTCAAACCCTCAGTCGCAATGACTTGTGAATTCGTGCTAGCACAGCCATCGACGGCTCCATATGAGTTCCGTCTACCCAATTTCACTCACAAGGCTCGGGTCATCCTGTGATATGATTGTCAGGCACTTTCCAAAGGTGCCGCACGCTGGGGATCGCTTCCAGACCGATAACATCAAGAAATCACTTTCCTGACAATATCGACTATGGTCAGGTTCGAACCCGAATCATATGATGAATATATAATTGAATAAAATATATTTGTACATTCTAGAGTTGCTAAACAAAAACGGAAATTATTTATGACTCAACTCACTCATCGCCAGTCTTTTTACAATAAATGCGTTTCGGTGACTTCTCCGATATACCGTGTCTCTTCAGAGCGTGGTCGATAATTGCCCTCCCCAGCTTACTATTTTTTAGAACCCTTAGCAACGGTCATTTTTTTTACTATACCTCCTCCTCTCTGTTGAGCCATCCATCCGTCAGGTCGGTTACTCGATTTTTTTCCTTTGTCCCTCTTGCCTTTAATACGTCCTGTGAGTGTCAAATTTTCCTACCCTTCTTTCCACATCATGTGTCGCATAAATTAAGACTAGCTTTGCTTGATTTTATGTATAATTGCTCTTAGCGTTTTCTTTAAATCTGCCTCGTAGTTTACACGCTCTATTCAATGATATTCTCAGCATCCTTCTGTAGAACCATATCTCCTCATCTGTGAGGAAATTGGCCAGCATTTGTTGCCATATAGGAGGACCGATATTATACAGCAGTTCAGCACTCTTTGCTTTGTTTCTAATGAAATTTTCCTGTTTCTTAATACTTTACTTAGATTTTGGAAGGCAGCTTTTGCCATCCCAGTGTATCTTCAGATACCGGTGTCACGCTTTCCATTTTCTGTTAAAACACTTACCAGATATTTAAATGTTCGACTAGCTCATTGTTCCTCCTGGTGAGGTTCAGACATATACTTTTCTTACAATTGACAATTAATCCTTTCTTCCTTCTTTCCTTTACTGCTTTTGTTGGGAGTTTACCTAGCCTAATATTTCTTTGAGTTTTCTTCTGCATCTTTCATCAACACAATGTCATCTGCACAGTATACATTGTTATATGGCAGCGTGGTTAGAACACTCGCTTTCTGTCCATGAGACCGGAGTTCGAATCCCACCTTGGTCGATTTGTCAGGAAAGTGACTTCTAGATGTCATCATCCTGTAGATAAGGATGATCCCAGCGTGCCCGAAAGGCATACTACGGTTTGACCCAAGCATTGTAAGTGAAATTGGATAGATGGAATTATTTGGTAGTGATGGTTGAGCTAGCATGATGTTGCAAGTCATCGTGACCGAGGGTTCGTTCTGACTGTTGATCATATCAGATAATGCAAGGCCCGCTTTATATAAACCACGGATTGGTTCTGTGGGTGTTGAACAAACGCAAATGGGTCTGATCAGGTGTCTACAATAACCTATAGTGAGGCGATTCTAAGCCCTACCAGGATTCCTTATTAGCAAACACAATCTTAACGACATAACATATGCAGATGATGCAGTAGACGCATAGTAGACATAAAAAGCAAAATACAAGAACTCCTACAGAAGGTAGTGAAGAAAAGCAAGAAGAAAGGACTAAGCATCAATTGTAAGAAGACGGAAAGCAAAAGGAACGGTCCAACATGCAAATTAATAATTGGAGATAGCAAAAGTTTTGTAGCATACGGACGATAATGGGTATGGCCCCATTCACATAGATAAAGTAGTAAATACTGTATGTTGGTCTCCATCTGGAGATAAATTGTGGAATTCACTTGACTCACTTCTAGCAGTTGACTACTTCTACGCGCCACTGGTGAATCTTATATGTGTTGTTCTTGTCCTAAGTATTATCTTTCATTACCAACCTTCGTTTGATTATTCTATTCAGTCACCTTCCCTAAGTTAAAACCTTCGGATTTCGGTGTCACATATTCTGTCGTCTTTTATAACAATTCCCAAATTTCTGTACTTGCCTGATTTTGATGTCTCCAATTAGTTGACAAAGCCGACAAAAGACATTGGAATGTGATATTCACGATGAGAAGGATATCGGAGTCACTGTTCGGCCATACGCTTATACAAGCTTATTAGGTAGGTTGGAGACTCCTTGGGGAATTCACTTGACTCACTTCTAGTAGTTGACTACTACTTCTACGCGCCGCTGGCGAATCTTATATGTGTTGTTCTTGTCCTAAGTATTATAGTTAATTACCAAACTTCGTTCGGTTATTTTATTCAGTAACCTTCTCCAGGTTACAACAAAAAGAATACAATTTAAATATCTGTGAACACCGAAATCCGAAGACGCAATGGAAAAGAGAAAGATGCCTTCTAAAAGTTAAGCAAAGTATTAAGAAACAGAAAAATTTCATTAGTAACAAAGAAAAGAGGACTGAACTGTTATACAATATCAGTCCTTCATTATGGCACAAATTTCTAGACTATCTCCTCACTGATAAAGAAAAGAACAAAGCAGCAGAAATGTCGTTCTACAGAAGGATGCTGAGAATATCATGGACTGAACATGTGAGCAACGACGAAGTTTTAGAGAAAATGGAAACAAAAAGGACACTTATAGTTAACATCAGGAAGAGACAATTGACATTTCTAGGACACATAATGAGGAAAGAGGGCTTGGAAAATTTGATACTCGCAGGATATATTGAAGGCAAGAGAAAAGCAATGCATAACCTACCTAGCAAGCTTGAGTAAATGGATGGAAGAGAAAGTTTTTGGAGAGATAGCAAAATGACAAAATTTATTAAGAGCTAGTAAGAACAGAAAATTGAGAAGAGCCATGGTCGCCAACGTCCCAAATAATAATAATAATAATAATAATAATAATAATAATAATAATATCTTTTTATAAGCAGTCCAATCGTTCTGACAATTATGTTTTCTAGAGTAGAGAAATATATACAATCTCCATTGGCGGATCTCTTTATAATTTTGTCATAAAATAAAAATAATTCCTTTATATAATTTATAATTCACTTTAAATGCATTGTTTTTAAATTAAATATTGAAGCTCTATTCAAGCAACTTGGGCGACATTTGAAAGCGCGCCGCTATTAAATTCTAAATTGATTTTAGCATTAATATCCCAAGTTACATGCAATTAATCTCAAACTAGCCACCAGCATTTAATACAAACCTGGTCTGAAACCGGACCCAGTACGCCATTTTCTATATGTAGCCACCATTACGTTACCAGCCGACACACGCATTCACCTAACAACTTTCTTAACTATACAAATACGCAAGTATGTAAGTTCTTCATAAGCAAATTTATATCTAAATTCAGTCGATATCTGCGTTTATCTATTTTGATCTGAATTTGGATAATTACAAATTTCAATCTCATGAATCAAGGCTTGTTTATCTTTTTTATTATGTTCGTAATATTACACCCATTGAGGGTGTTTTCATTCACCCAAACTTGTGAAGATTTACACAAACCGGAATACACTTACAAACAGAAAATTAATTTTAATTGCTTTTCCTCATAAATCCACTTACCGTCATTCTGTGAACATCAGATTAAAAAGCAAACCAAAATATACCCCAAATAACCTGTAAGAGATGCCATGCAATGAAAACCAACAGAACGAGGAAAAAAATATACGGAGAGTAAAGGAATAACAACTGACAATATTCCATGAACTGAATCAATTCGGCCACATAAGACTTCCGGTCAAATAAAGCCGGAAATAGTGCTTTTGAACTCACATTCTCTGCTGATTCTCGAAATATCCATATCGGCTCTGTTTTGTACCCTAACTTAAACAAAGACATTTTTATTTTATGAATTGGATTAAATCCAACATATTTTAATTTGTTTTCCTAAAGATATATATATATATATATATATATATATATATATATATATATATATATATATATATATATATATATATATATATATACATAGAAAGAATGAACTAAATATGTTAAAATCCAAAAATGTTAACTATTAATTATCTTTTTCTCTCGTTTTTTACATTCTTTATTTATTCAACGCATTAAATATATATAAACACAGAAAGTTGAAGTTCATAATTTGACTTTTAGTCCTCTGACATTTGCAATAAGGAACAGGCAAAGTGAGGTAAGGAGTTTATACATACTTTTTCGATTCTTTAATTTGTAAATAAAATATGGCATAGCCTTTAGCGACGTGACATAAAGAATACGCAATATATATATATATATGCACATCACACAGATACATAACATGAGACATACATTGAATAAGCACACGCAGAGAAATCATGCGCTTACGCAGAAAGGTCACACAGGCCTATGCACATAAACAAGCAAATTTAGACTCGTATCAACACATTAACGTGAGTGCACATTTCACATGTATGCGCTCTTCCCTCATACCTACAATACCGGCAGGAAACATAATCTGTACTCATACATACACATATCACACCTGTACATGAACTAAAATCACCTTTAGTTTGAAGCTTTGGTCTGTTGCATATAAAGAATTAGATTTCAAAATTATTTACACGTGAAATATGCAGTAATACATGCATATATATACGAGGGTTATTCAATAAATAAGTTGAATTTTTCGGTATAAGGAATTCTAATACAGATAGAAGTTTACTCTGTTTTATTTTTTTTTGTTTTACTTCTTTTTCACATGGATTTAATTTCTTTTGCAGATTAAAAAAACTTTGAGAGTTTTGGCGATTAACAAAGATGGCCGACCAAGAAGCATGCTCCAGGATTGAACAGCGGTCAGTTATCAAGTTTTTGGTTGCTGAAGGGTGCAAACCAGTTGAAATTCATAGGAGAATGTCAACTGTGTATAGTGCCACATGTTTCAGCCAAAAAATGTCTACAATTGTTTAAAGAAGGACGGAGCAGTGTTGAGAATGAAGACAGGCCTGTGACGCCTACAGAAGTGAGGTCTCCTGTGGTGATCGAATCAGTCAATGACCTCATTCAGTCTGACAGAAGGGTGACAGTGGATTATATTGCAAGGACTTTGAGCTTATCTGTTGTGACAAACGCAGGGGTCATCAGCCAGACGGAGTCATCTTGCATCATGACAACGCAAGGCCTCACACAGCAGCCCAAACGGTGCAGACCATCAACGAGCTGGGCTGGGAACTGCTCCCTCATCCCCCTTACAGCCCAGACCTTACCCCTTCAGACTTTCACATGTTTGGTCCCTTGAAAGCGTTCACGAGAGGAACGAAGTTTAAAAGTGACGATGAAGTCAAAAGTGTTGTGAGTGACTGGCTGAGACATCAGTCCAAAGATTTTTACGCTGAGGGAATACGGAAGCTTGTGCACAGATGGGAAAAGTGTGTGACAGTGCTGGGAGACCACGTTGAAAAAAAAAGTAAGCTTCTATCTGTATTAGAAGTCCTTATACCGAAAAATTCACCGTATTTATTGAATGACCCTTGTGTGTGTGTATATATATATATATATATATATATATATATATATATATATATATATATATATATATATATATATATATATACAGGGTGTCCATAAAGTTCGTGTGGACTTTAAAAATGTATAATTTTATTTGTATTTGCGATAGAAATAATTTGTAAAAAGGATTAGAAAGAAGTAAATCTATATTTTTGAAGGTTTTATTGAAATTTCATTTAAGTTTCCACATGTCTTCCATCATTAGCAATACAAAGGGTAATACGATTTTGCAGTTCACGGAAAACATTTGCCAACTCATTTACAGTAATGCCTGAAATCACATTAGTTATTTTAGCTATACTTAAAACTAATAACATTTTTTACAGATTATTTCTATCGCAAATACAAATAAACTTATAATTTTTTTAAAGTGTACACAAACTTTATGGACACCCTGTGTATATATATATATATATATATATATATATATATATATATATATATATATATATATTAAGCAAATCGCCCCAAGCAAGGCTGGAGTGCCACTAGCACGCAGGGTGTTACAGAGAGTGGGAGTTAGTGTAAAGAGGTAGTGTTTCGGAAAAGGATAAAGAGAAGGACAGGAATCAAGGTCAAGGCATCAGAAGATGTCGATTGACATTACATTAGAATATTTGAAAATTATAGCTATCAGGGAAGCAAGTAAGAGGAAGGGAGTTCCAAAGACGGGAAGGGCGAGGTAAGAAGCTCTTGGAGTAGATGAGATGGCTACATTTAGCCGTTTCGACAGTGAAAGATATAGAGAGAGTAAGATCGCATTAGCATGAAACTCAAGTTAGGTCTAGAGCCATCCTATCATAGGATTTCACATTAAGCATATTTTGCTTGATCTCGGCAGTCTAGTTTCGAGCACTTTACTGAGTAGGTAATTTGCCTTTAGGCCTTTTTTTAAAGGTTTTTAAGCAAGTTGTCCGTTGGTACCGTTAACAATTTTTTTACTTAATAAATTTATATATACATATATATATATATATATATATATATATATATATATGTGTGTGTGTGTGTGTGTGTGTGTGTGTGTGTGTGTGTGTGTGTGTGTTATAATTATTTTTTTTAAATATGATTCCTTCGCTACATAAGAGTTCTCATGTTTCAAAAACAGTTGCCAAAAACTTCAATATAATTATTAAAATTTTGGAATAACTAATCTTGAAATTTACGCAGCTTTATAAGCATATGGTTATCCTTTAAATTTCCCTGCCTCAATAATTGCTTCAGCCGTTTCCATAGTAAATAATTTTACGAATTAATATGCTTTTCAAGTTGCGTAAATATCAAGAATAGGTATTCCAGAAATTTCGCTTGAGAATGAAACAGAGCTTGATACTTTAATTCAATTTAATTTTAATAATTATATTGAAGTTTTTGGCTCTTGTTTTTGAAACATGAGAACTCTTATGTAGCGAAGGAATTACATTTTTTTAAATAATTTTAATTTAGGCTCTACTTTTGTATTGAGTACTGTTTTTTTAAATAAAAATACTAAAGAACTTCAGATTATTTACCTAACGTGTTCTTTCGTATTTTCCTATATATGTACACACACACACACACACACACACACACATATATATATATATATATATATATATATATATATATATATCAGGTCATCCCATAAGTTCTGTCCGAAAGAAAATATGTGATTAAATGCTACATTTAATTACAGATTCAATCAACAATGTATTTTCCCTGATTATCTATGACTTCCTTCCATCTATTAACAAGCTTACTAATTCCATTACTGTAAAATTCTTTTGGCTTTGATTCGAAGAACTCACAAATGTCAGTTTTAACCTCTTCCTGTGTTACAAAAGCTGTTTCTTCCAAATGATTCTGTAAGCTACGAAACAAATGGTAGTCTGAAGGAGCAAGGTCAGGAGAATAAGGTGGATGAGGAATTTTCTCCCAACCAAGTTCTTCGATCTTTTGTGACGTGATTCTTACTGTGTGTGGTCGCGCATTGTCCTGATGAAACATCACCCGTTTTCGATTCACTAGAGCAGGTCTTTTTTTCCTCAAAGCTTGGTTCAAACGCTCTAATTGCTGACAGTATATTTGAGCATTAAGTATTGCATTAGGTGGTAAGAATTCAAAGTGGATTATTCCTTGGCAATCCCACCAGATTGAAAGAAGAACCTTTTGTTCCCTTCTCGGCTGTGGCTGGGGTCCTTCCCCTTTACCAAGCGACTGTCTACGACGATTAACATTTCGATAAAAGATCCATTTTTCGTCCCCAGTCACAAGTCTATCAAAAAAGGTGAAGCAAGTTGGCGAGAATGGAGAGAAGAGCAGATGTCAACTCGGGATTTGAGGTTGTTTTCAGACAATTCATGAGGCACCCATTTTCCAAGTTTAGGAACTTTTCCAAGTTGTTGAAGATGAAGATGAACAGTTGAATGGTTTGAACTGAGAACCACTGCCAATTCCTCAACTGATAAAGCAAGATTTTCGTCAAGGGCTGCTTCAAGAAGCATTTCATCAAACTCAACTGGACGTCCGGTTCGATCTTCATCTTCAAGGATGAAATCTCCACCTCTGAATTTTGCAAACCATCTTCTGCAAGTTCTTTCATTCACACATTCCTCTCCATAAACTGAGTGAATGTTTCTAGCCGCTTCGGCTGCTGAGTTTCCTTTCTTGAACTCATAAAGCATTATGTGCCTCAAATGATTCTTGGGTACTTCCATGTTAGCAGGGTTTTAATCAAACAAAATTTAATTTTATTGTTCTCTGAAATAAAATTTGATCAGTTTAAATGCATCTAAACTTTAAAATAATGTTTAGCTTCATTAGACATTATAAAATACTCTTTAAATTTCGTTCATTTTAACAAAAAGTTAAAATTCGGACAGAACTTATGGGATGACCTAATATATATATATATATATATATATATATATATATATATCAGTAAAAAAACCTTTGGCGTTACCAATATATATATAAGATCTAAAATATTGCAAACACTAACCTTTTCGGCTACCGCGTTTTCTACCATTGATCAGGAAGTGAAGAGGGCAATTGTTTTTTTTTTTTCTTTAGAAAGGTTAGTGTTGATATTTATTGTATTTAGACTAGAAATTGCGGCACAAGGCCAAAATGGGGAGGTATTGAGGCTGGTCATCACTAACTATCTTATACCTAGCTAATCTAATTCACGACCCATTCATACATTACAATTACCACATTCACCACAAGAACTCGTCCGTCACCAATTAATCCTCCATCCACCATAATACCACATTCTCTCAAGGGAGACCTACAAAACGCACCCCATGCCATAAAAATGTAATGATAATAATTTATAATGCATAAAAATCTAATAATGGAGAATGTGAGTGGAGGGAGATGAACCCACTAATAAATTAAAAACAACACAAAGTAAGCTAAACACAACTGATGTTAATAGGGCCCGTCCTACCCTCAAAAAGGAGAGGCCGCTGTATTCTACCCATTGGACAAAATCAAGATGAGGACAATAGTTCGAATAATGTAAATAGTGTACATAATATCCCATCTCAGAAATATAGACAGATACTGAAGGGCCGAAACGTTGTAATAAATATGGCGACAAAGATGAGGACAATAGTCCGAATAATGTAAATAATGTACATAATACCTCATCTCAGAAATATAGACAGAAACTTTTGAAGTAATATATATATTTGAAAAAAAAATAGATAAGCCGGTCACGCTCCTTCGGTTTCAACCTTTTGTTATCTTCAGGCGATCCAGGCTAAATAATTTCCTTACACTTTATTATTTAAAAATAAATAAATAAACTCACAACTCGAAGTATAATAGAATGGGAGGAGAAAAGCAAGGGTATTGAATTTGTATCGGGGGCAGGTGTGTATGAATGGTCATATTTTCATCCTGGTTCAAACGATCTCAAAAGGAATATTTTGTGTGTAAGCATCGTCTCATTATTTCTGATCTTTCATTCAGAAGGTTTTTCTGGTCTGGAAATGTTATTATAGAAAGGATGAAACCATGGTAGCGTGATCAGCTGATCTCCTAATTTTTCAAATTTAAACGCTCTGCATATTAAATTTTTTTTTTTTTTTCATTTTCTTTATACGTGTATTGAGCACTTTTTAATACTACTCTTTCCTCGTCTAATTCAACTATGACCAATAACTTTTTATAACTATATATATATGTATGTGTGTGTGTGTGTGTGTGTGTGTGTGTGTTGCATGCTTAAGGAGTTTATAAAGTCCGTGTTCAATTTTATAAAACCCTTGATCTTTGTGTGTGATTACATTTTTTTTTTTTTTTTTTTTGCAGTAAGGTTCGCCCCGTACAAGGTTGAGGTAGAGGGTTACGTTAAGGGACAGTTTATACCAGTAGGAAGCGAAGGTAACGGTTAACTCCAGACTCGAATAGGCTAATCTGAGGAGTCGGCTCCACAGAGCAGTGGTTTGCGAGAAGAAGCTGTTCGAGTGGAATTGATTCTCGCCAATGGAATATGAAGGGAATGTGGGTGGTTTGCTACAATGTAAATGGCATGGCGGGTCCTAACCGTGAAGGTTAGACCTGGTGGAAACAAGGTATGTGGAGATTCGTCTGATTCTCTTCTTCTCTCCCCCGTCTTCTTCTTCTTCTTCTTCTTCTTCACTTCCTCCTCCTCATTCTTCTTTTTCACTACCTCTACTTCTTCTTCACCTCACCCTCCACATGTTGTTCTTCTTCTTCACTTACTCCTCCTCCTCATTCTTCTTCACATTCTCCCCCTCCTAATCCTTGTTCTTCTTCTTTCTTCACACCCTCCTCCACCCCGTCATCGTCTTCTTCCCCTCTTCCTCCACCGTTTTCATCTCTTTCTTCTTCTTTTCTTCTTTTTCTTCACCTCCTCCTCCTCATACTTCTTCTTCACAGCCCCTCCTCCGTCTTCTTCTTCCCCTCCTGTTCCACCGTTTTCTTCTTCTTAATTCCTCTTCTACTTCTTCACATCCTCTTCATTCTTCTCCTTCTTCTACTTCTTCACCTCTTCTTCATTCTTCTTCTTCCACTTCTCCTCCCCCTACTCTTTCTTTAAGATAACTTGATACTTAAAATAAATGGATACTAAATAACCTTGAACGAAGTACAAGGGACTACAGTCTCCAACAAAGCAAACTGTGTTCCCCTTCCCTCCCCGAGTCTTATCAGTTTGTAAAGTGAGTCAAGTTCGTATTGTAGCCTGTCTTTGATACAAAAATCTGCTCTTATTCCTTGATCGACAGCCAAACACCAAAGCAAATGATGAGATCACGTTGAGAAATATCAGAGAATCACTTTCAACGTTTATCCCAGAGGGGGCGGGGGGGGGGTAATTCGTTTGGTTGTTATCAAACAACAACTGCAAAATTAGGAATGCTTCCCAGTTTCTAATGGAGACGTAAATTCTGAGAATAAAAGACATACTTTAAATATTTCGCCAAGCCTAACCATTCCGTTGTTTCAAACAAAATAACTTGTATATTGGGGATGACAAAATGAAGAAAAAAAAAACCTGTTGCATTTTTTTATACTATTTCTTAAAATATGAAGCACTCAAGGTAGAGTGTTTCAGATTAATTTTGCTGTAATTGCGTAAAGGGAGGAAGTAAAAAGTTTATATTATGGGGATGGGTAAGGTAGATAATGGGTGGAGTTGTTACGATTGTAATAATCGGGGCTGGACTCTCTCGGGAGTTTTTTTTTTCTAGAGAGTAACAGTTCTCTGGTAAGAAGCTGTCTGACTGGAAATTCCTCTTCGCTAATAAAAGACGAAGAGAATGTGTACATGGCATGACTGGTACTAGCTTTAAAGTCCTTAACTGGTGGAACTAAGAATGCAGCTCGACTGAACATTTTCTATGGAAATATCGATAGATTAACGAGGAGCTAGCAATGCTTCATCACTGGGTAAAGGGCTAGCAAGTTAGTAAACAATTCGTCTACCACAATACCGAGGTAAAGGCGTTTGAACAGTATCCAGGTTGAACAAGGAAGACAGGGCGGCCCCAGCCCAGGTATATAATCTATCGGCCTTAGAAAGGATTGCTGCAGATTAAACGATATTTTAATGTTTTATTTTATTGATAGGACCATATGTTAACGGACACAGGAAAGGAAATGGCGTCTAAATGGCGTTCAAGGCACCAGTCTCTACAGAGGCATGGGGTCGAATCCCACCACTGTCAATCATATCTCCTATCGTCACTTTTGGCGTGGATAAAAAACATAAAATTTAATGGAAGAAGCGAAAATAAAACTTGTACACGGTAGAGTGGCCGAGCGGTTTAAGGCGCTGTTTCAAGGCGCTAATCTCTACGGAGGTGTGGGTTCGAATCCCACCTCTACCAATCATAGTTCCTATCCCAAACTTTGTCATGGATAAAAAAAGAAATCTTAATGGAGAAGCACAAATAATACGTCTACATGGTAGCGTGGCCGATCGGTCTAAGCCGGTGATTTAGGCACCAGTCTCTACGGAGACTTGGGTTCGAATCCCACCTCTGCCAATCATATCTGTTGTCATGGATAAAAAAATATAGAAGTTAATGGAGGGATCGAAAAAATTGCTTGTTCATGGTAGAGTGGCCGAGTGGTCTAAGGCGCTGGTTTAATGCGCCAGTCTCAACTGAGGTGTGGGTTCGAATCCCACCTCTACAAATCATATTTGCTATCGCAACTTTTGTCATGGATAAAAACCATAAAAGTTAATAGAGGAGGCCAAAATATTACGTGTACATAGTAGAGTGGCCGAGCGGTTTAAGGCACCAGTCATGGATAAAAAAAAAAGTTAATGGAGGAAGCGAAGACATTATGCTGTTATGGTAGAGTAGCCGAGCGGTGTAAGGTGTTTTTTTAAGGCACCAGTCTCTGCTCAGGCGTTGGTTCGAATCCCACCGTTGCCTATCATATTTCTTATCGCCATCTTTGTCATGGATAAAAAAACATAAACATTAATGGAGGAAACGAAAATATTAAGCCTGCATGGTAGAGTGGCCGAGGGGTCTAAGGCGCTGTTATAAGGCACCCGACTCCACGAAGGCATCCCACCTCTCCCAGTCGCATTTCCCGTCGTATCTTTTGTCATGGATAAAAAAAGCATAAAAGTTCATGGAAGACACCGAAACTTTTACGTGTATATGGTAGAGTGGCCAAGCGGTTTTAGACGCCGGTTTAAGGCACGTGGGTTCAAATCCCACCTCTGCCAACCAAATTTGCTTTCGGAACTTTGTCATGGATAAAAAAAACAAAAAATTAATGGAGGGACGGAAAATGTTACGTATACATGGTAGCGTAGACGAGCGGTAAAATACGCTGGTTTGAGTCACCAGTCTCTACGAAGGCGCGGGGTCGAATCCCACCTCTGCCAATCATATTTCTTATTGTAACTTTTGTCATGGATAAAATAACATAAAAGTTAATGGAGGAAGCGAAAATATTACGTGTACAAGGTTGAGAGACCGAGTGGACTAACGCGCTGGAATAAGGCACCAATCTCTACGGAGGCGTGGGTTCGAGTCCCACCTCTGCCAATCTTATTTGCTATCGTAACTTTTTCTCATGGATAAAATAACATAAAAGTTAATGGAGAGTAAGAGAGAAAGTAAGAATAAGTGCAATAGAGAGATAGAGAGAGAGCGTGAAAGAGAGTGCGAGAGAGAGACAGTGACTGTAAGAAAGAGTGGAAGAGAGTAAGAGCAAGAGACAGTGAAAAAGAGTGGGAGTAAGAGAAAGTGAAAGAGTGAAAATAACAGAGAGAGCGTCAGAAAAGTAAGTGCAAGATTATGAAAGTGAGAGAGAGAGAGAGAATGAAGGAGATTGAGAGTAAGAGAATGAAAGACAGAGTGAAAGAGAATGTAAGAGAGAGAATAAAAGAGTAAAAGTGAAAGATATTGTAAGTAAGAGAGAGAAGGAAAAGCGATTGTGAGTAAGAGAGACGGAAATAAGCGATAGAGAGAGAGAGAGCGTGAAAGAGTGTAAGAGTGGCAGACTGAAAAAGAGATTGAAAGTAAGAGAAAGATCGTGAGAGTAAAAGAGGGTGAGAGTAAGAGAGTGAAAGAGAGAGACAGTGAAAGAGAGTGTGTGTAAAAGAGGGGAAGTGAGAGATAGTGAAGGAGAGTGACTGTAAGAGGGAGTGAGACTAATCGAAAGAGAGTGAGAGTAAAAAAGAGAGAGCGTGAAAAAAAGGTAAAGTAAAAGGGAGAGTGTGAAAGAGGAAGAGAGAGAAAGTGGGGGGGGCATGATGTTTACTTTAGCGTGCTTATCCCACAAACAGCCGAAGCTCGTCGTGTCCAGAGATACACGATTGACGCCATAAGTACACCCTGCCGTATTAGGTAAAACTCGATTCCCACCGTCAATTCTGAAGATAACCGGGCATAAGGAAAGCATGAATAAAAAAGAAAAGAAAAAAAGGAAAGAAAAAAAAAGAAAAGAAAAAAAGAAAAGAAAAAAAAAGAAAAGAAAAAAAAAGAAAAGAAAAAAAGGAAAGAAAAGTGGTCATTCAAACTTCGTGAGGGTAGAAGAAGGATCCAGTCATAACTTCGGGATGTGGGTAGAAAAAATGACATAAAAAAAATGAGCAATATTTCCTTTTAAATTAGGTAAAACTTGTTGAGAGCGTAAAAGATTATCAGCGCGGAAAATGAAATTGTCGGGCCGAGTTCAACTTCCGTCTGGGTCTCTTATGAAGACTTCCGTCTTCTTTCGCATTTCTTATCTTACGAAATTTCTTTCAGCTTCCTGCTTTCCTGTCAATTACAATTTTTAAAAAATTATATTGCAACATCAAACATCATCTTCTGTCTCCTTGAAAACCTGGCTTTTATTGTCCTTTCTCCCCAATAACGTTAACTCGTTTTTTCCCCTCTCCTTGCGTCTTAGTGGCCTTTTTGCCTTGCTTGAGGTAAAATAATTCGGAAAAGTATAAATCTAGTTCTTCTCCTCCACCTTCAGGTATAATAGTCAAGATTTATTGTTTATATAATACAATTGTGGCACAAGGCCGAATATGCTGAGACTGATCATCACTTATTATCTTATATTTAGCTAATCAGATTCGCGACCCATTCACTGATTACAATTTACACATCCACCAAAAGAACTTATCCATCATCATTCAATCGTCCATATACCGCAATACCGTTGGCACCTCAACGTGTTGCAATGGTTAGGATGCTTGTCTTGCTAGATCATTTACGACTGAATAGTGAGTTCGATCCTCACTGGGTGCCCCATACTTTCGGCCTTGTGCCACATCTAAGCTACGCTTGGAAAATTGCTATACCACAATACTGAATACTCCCAGGGGACTTACAAAAAAAAACATAAAATTCTAACTATAAAAAATCCGTGGATGATGTGTAATGAGGAGGAGGAATTAACCGCGAAACAAATTAAAATATCAAAAGATATACACAAAATAAAAGGATAACTGATGTCAAGGGAGAGATATAATAGTCAATAGCAAAGTAGACTGGATTCTCTATCCTTGAATGGAAGCCAGTCTAGGAGAAGCACATTTCTAAATTAAAAGGTAAACGGGAAAGAGAAACGTCTCCACTTTCTGTGATGAGCAAGGACCGTCTAGGCGCTGAAGAGACACGGCATTTAAATAAAACAAGTAATACTCGAATTTAATTAATAGGTCTTAATAAAAAAGAAGTTTTTTTAATTTATAATAATATTTACATCATCTAAACACGCTAGCAAAAGATTTATGGAAAGTTAAAATGTTTTCATAAAATAGAATTAGGATTTAATTCATATCCAGTAATTAAATAATAGTTTAACAAAAGAGTATAATCACAAAAATTTCGTTTCGTGAAATATTACACATTTAATAATAATAAATGAAATGTTTCATGCTATAATGCTCGTATCAGCTCCAAGTTCCTGGTGAATAATAAGCCAACGAAAACACTGAACAAAAGATTAGTGAAGACCTTGCACAATCACGTGAATTAAAACTGGTATTTATTGTATATAAAAATACAATTATGGCACAAGGCCGAAAAAAAGGGAAGGGGTTATGGGTAGTCTTCACTAACTATCTTATAACTAGTTAATCCGATTCACCTACCATTCATTCATTAGAATTTGCCCATTCACCCCAAAAATTCGTCCGTCACCAATCAATCGTCCATCCACCATAATACCACATCCTCTCAGGGGGACCTACAAAAAGCTCCCTATGCCTTAAAAATTTAATGATAATAGATTATTATATATAAAATTCTAAAGATGAAAAATGTGTGGGAAGGGAGATGAACCGAATAACAAAATAAACATGAAAAAAAAGTAAACTAAACTTAACTAATGTTAGTAGGGCCCGTCCAATCCACAGAAATGAGGCCACGGTGAATTAAAACTACAAGTGAATACGACAGTTACAATTCCTCTTATAGTCAATGGAAGAGTCCATGTTCAAAACTTTAGTGTAGCGAAGGTCGGACGAACAGATTAATTCATTCAAATATATAAAATTAGAATATGATCTATTTGGAAGGTATTTGAATGTATCATGACGAAATCAATATCTATGCCGAAAAGGCCTACATCCACCACGAAATATCCAGGCAGGCGTTTTGAATTTTATTAAGGAATTAATATTTACTCAAACTCTTTAAGTAGGTTACTAGTTGTTTCCCTCTGCTACTCTAGCCTTCAATATGTCCTGTGAGTGTTAAATTCTCCATGCCCTCTTTCTTGTTGCTCTAAGTAACTTTTGACCCTTTACCTTCCTTCTTTGTCCTTGTTCTGCTATCCATTCATTCAAACTCTTTAAGTAGGTTACTCGCTGTTTCCCTCTGCTTCTATTGCCTTCAATATGTCCTGTGAGTGTTAAATTCTCCATGCCCTCTTTCTTGTTGCTCTAATTTTTTTTACTGATTACCTTCCATCCTTTGTCCTTCTTCTGTTATCCATGAATAATTGGACGGAAGGCTTAGCAAAATGGCAAACGGTGCTGAGTGTATGAAAAGGCTGACCCGTAAAGTCATCTCATCACTGCATTGTAGATATTCCTGGTTGACATTATATTACTAATTGCCTCAGACATATATTCAGGTGGGTGACCCTGCTGCGCTTAAATTGCGCACACATGTGGCAAACGAATGGCAGGAAGATATCTAATCGCGATCCACTCAAATGGAAAAAGAGAGAGAGAGTCTCTCACATCAACACGAGAAGATCCACATTCGAAGAAATACCATATGCCTATACAGTTTCTCTCTCTTATGCACTCTGTCTGTCTCTCTCTTACTCTCACTCTCTTCACTCTCTTTTACTCTCACTGTTTCACTCTGTCTCAGGCTTTCTCTCTCTCTGTCTTTCTCTCTGTCTTTCTCTCTCTGTGTCTTTCTCTCTCTCTGTCTTTCTCTCTCTCTCTCTTTCACTCTTTTTCATTTTCTCTCTGTATAGATTTGGGATATTTCTCCGAACGTGGATCTTCTTTTCGTCTTTGATATGAGAGACATTTTCCTATTTCTTATTACTCTGTTTAGATTCTGGAGGGCATCTTTCTTTATTCTAATCTTCATTATTCATCTGTTATATTTAATTTGGGCAGATAGTTAATTTTCCACGCCGACTTGACCTTGACGTCCTCAATACGAAATTTGAACCGCCACAATCCTTCATGTTGTCTTCTTCAACCAGGGACACTAACAGCCAAAGTGGAAAAGAGGCTAGATGGTGCTTACACACGAATGCTTCGAGCAACACTAAAGAATGTCGGGAAAGATCACCCAGCAAAGAACGAGATCTATGGCAACTCCCACCACACCCCATCAGCAAATTATTTCGCCAACAACGACAAAGATGGTCACTCTTGGCGTACCAAGGTGGAACTCGCTGGAGACGTTCTGCTCTGGATACCATTCCATGGAAAAAGAACACAAGGTCGACCAAAGAATATCTAGAGCATCTGATTGAAGACATGGGATACAGACTGGATGAGCATCCAAATGCAATGAACGACAGCAATGGATGGAGGCAGCGGTCATGGAATTCAGAGCTTTCTCGATCTGATGATGATGACAATTGAGTCTTTTATTCCTGTTTTCTTTGACGACCTTCTTTGAGCGTTCTTTGATTATTCTTATTTAATCCTGAAATTGAAATCAGCTCAGTGTCAACTGCGGGTCTTATGCTTTTAACATTATGTCCGCCAATAGCTTTTTAACAGATTAGAATATTCTTCTTTCGAATTAAAGTATGTATACCGAAATTTAATATGCCGAAATTCGAGATAATCTCATATCGTTTTCAAAATATTTTTCTCTAAGTGTGAGAGAGCGCTGATCTTCCTCGGTTATTCATTGTGCCACGAGGGTATGCAGTTCTTGGCAGAAGGAAAAATATATCGTCGTGGCGTTTATAGATATTCGTGGAAGATAAACCTCACCTGAAATCTCACGGGTATCAATAACTCTAAGTGTAATTATGAATGTACACCTGCACATTCATCAAATAATGACGAGCATCCCCACCTATATATATATATATATATATATATATATAGTGGGAGAGTCACACACACAAAGAGAGGGGGGAGAGGGAATGTCCGGGTGATATATTGGATAGCTGTTTTGAATGAGAAATCGGAAACCCGAGTTCGAATTCCAATCGAGTTCATTACATTGACTTCATTTTTTTAATCGATTTCACCCCAAGCAAGGCAGTAAAGCCACTAAGACACAGGGAGTTACTGGAGGAATTAGGAACAGAAACAATAATAAGCTGGAACAAAAAGAGTAATCGGGAGAGTTGTAGATAGTGATTGACGTTACATTTAAATTTTGCAGATTAAAGTTGGGTTGAAGACATGGCTGCGGAAGGGAGTTCCACAAACGAGAGAAGAAACTGCTAGCATAGAACTTACGGTTAAATCAAGCCAGCTCAACTGTAAAATGGATGAAATCTAGACACCAGTCTCATACTGCGCTTAGATTTTTTTTAAAGTCTAGGTACCATAGCGAAGAGCTCTTCCGAACAATTACCATGAAAATATTTATACAAAAGACGCAGAGAGGCATCCTTACAGCGGTATGAATCTGACTGAAGCCGAGCCGCCATATCAGGACCCATAATATTGCTGACTCTTCTTTGGATTTCATGAAGGATCTCAAGGTAAACAGCAGGGGCACATAATCTCTAAATATGTAGCAGGAGCACAGGACCTTATGTGGCAACAATATTCTAAGCATGGATGAATGGTGGACTTATAGATTCTGGAGAGATATAAGCGGTTACTGGGTGGGGGAATAATTAGG
This sequence comes from Acanthosepion esculentum, assembly GCA_964036315.1. Classification (NCBI taxonomy): domain Eukaryota; kingdom Metazoa; phylum Mollusca; class Cephalopoda; order Sepiida; family Sepiidae; genus Acanthosepion; species Acanthosepion esculentum. The sequence goes on from OZ038510.1 coordinate 1,965,817, forward strand.
ATCAGAAACATTAATAATGAACGAGAAGAGGAAAGAGTAATCAGGAGGACAGTAGATTTTGATTGACATTGCATTTAAATTTTTGCAAGGGAGTAAAGCCACTGAGATACAAGGAGTTACAGGTTGTGGAAGAATTAGGAGCAGAAACATTAATAATGACCGGAAGGGGAAAAGAGTAATCAGGAGGACAGCAGATAGCGATTGGCATTGCATTTCAATTTTTGCAAGGCAGTAAAGCCACAATGACACAAGGGGTTACAGGGTGTGGAAGAATTAGGAACAGAAACTTTAACAATGAGCGGAAAGAAGAAAGAGTAATCAGGAGGATAGCAGATAGCAACTGACATTGCATTTAGATTTTTACAGATTAAAGTTGGCTTGTAAACATGGATGCGGAAGGGAGTTCCACAAACGAGAGAAGAAACTGCTAGCATAGAACTTACGGTTACATCTAGCCAACTCAACAGTGAATTGATGAAATCTCGACACCAGTCTCGTACTGCGCTTAAATTAATTTTAAGGGCTACCATAGCGGAGAGTTCATTTGTATAATTACAATGAAAGTATTTACAGAAAAGACACCAAATATCCTCGTGAAAGATATAAATCCGTCCCTTCATACCCCCCTCCAACTATGAGTTAAATAGCAGGGAAGACTAGGGTTTTAAACACGATTGGCGACCAGTCAAGGAGAAAGGCAACTCAAAAACCTGAAGTTGTGATCAAATATAGACAAATATCGGTTGGAATCCGACAGAATGATCAAATGAAGATCAAACAGGAACTGTTTATCAATCTAACATACGTCACTTTTATTAAAGATTTATCAGAGAATGAAATATAGAGAAAGAAAGAAATTCTGGGGGTTTTTTGGGGGTGTGAGGGTGTTTGAGTTTCATTGGTTAAGCAGGCTTCATGTGCATTTGACTTGTTATTGTATACGTTTAAAACTAAAAGATTATATATAGTTTTAAGGAGTGCTATATTTATGGGATAGAGTGCTCAATATCGGTGATAGAGCCTATGTAAATATGATTGCGTCTAGCATGAAACAGTCCTTCGCATCTGAGTGTTGACTTCAATGTTCAATTTTATATATATATATATATATAAATAGAGTATGTGTAAATATAAAAGTGGACATGGAAATCAGCACTTAGAGGCGACAGTCTGTTTCATGCTAGTGCAATCGTCAGCAACAATTTTATATTTACACACGCTCTATCTCTGATATTGAGCACTTTATCCCATAAATATAGCACACTTTAAGACTATATATATATATATATATATATATATATATATATATATATATATATAATTATTTATTTGAATATTACAACATAAATATGTTAGTTGCAATCTTATAAATATAAGAAATTATACTCATCCGGAAAACCTTCGGTTTCTTAATTTGCAAATAAACAAACCAATACCAAAGGGAAAAAATCGTACAAAAAAAGAAAGAACAGAGAACATGTACGACACCCGAAAATAATCGTCTAGCATCCAAGTTCAGAGTCCAAAAAAAAAAACTCCGACACGAGTAAGTAAAATAACTAATTAAAGTGCTCAATACGCTAAGTAGAGCGAACCTAAGGTCAACCTAAAGAGCCAGACTAACCTACCACGGTTTCCCTTAAGCGGATCTGGAATTCCCTGACGGTCCGCTTAGGTGAAACCGTGGTAGGTTAGTCTGGCTCTTTAGGTTTAATTCATATATATATATATATATATATATATATATATATATATATATATATATATATATATATACAGCGTGTGATGGATAAATTGTCTCTTAATTTACGAAATATTAAAATACCAATGGCATCTCATTTTAACGGATATATTTAACAAAATTACACAAAAATATGTTAAGATATTAAAGAGACAATTTATCCAATAAAATTGCTATTGGCTTCAATCAATGCCTCCAGCCAGACTACTTCAGAATCTCCTGCAACTCTTCTGAACGGTCTCCCTGAATAAATTGGTGAATGCTGCCATAATCCTTTCCTTCATTTCATCTTTGGTGCTACAAGGAGTTTTATTTTCTCGCGCTCACCTCTGCCTCACACACAATAATCAAGAGGTTGGCAGTCTGGGGAGTTAGGCGGCTAGATGTAAGGTGTTATATGTTCGCAAAAATTGTCTGACATCCATAACTTGTTTCTCCTGTTTGTGTGACATTGGTGCAGAGTTCTGTCGCCAAACATCGGGTCTTTCAAAAGCCAGCATCTTGACGCAGGGCAGCACTACTTCCTAAAGGCACTTAATGTAGGCCTCCTTGTTGCGACTGAAACCCTTTGGGAAGATAAATGGAGGTATAACGGCGCCATCTCTGCTGATCCCTCCAGGTACCATGATGTTGATTTTGATATATCATCCAACTCTTTCCGTATCCTCTGCACTGTGCTTAGAGTAACCCAAACACTCTGAAATGTTCATTGGATATTCCGACGCGAATGCTAAGCAATGCTGCATATCATTTCCAAATTGCCGGTGGAGTGAATTGGTCATGGTGCTCCTTTTACTGTAATGTGCAATCGACAAAATGAAAAACAATGCGCATGCGCGAAATGAAAAAAATATAAAATGGCGACAATGTAGCCATTGCACACTGACACTATATATATATATATATATATATATATATATATATATATATATATATATATATATATATATTAGTTTGAACAATAAAGGGGGTTAAACCATAATTACGTTGTTTCTTTATTTTTAACTTTTTTTATTTTTGTTTTTTTTGGGGGGGAGGAATATTCTATATTTAAGCCAAAAAATTGCCACGGAATTAAAAATTGATGACAGAATTTATAAATTCCATAAACAGCAAGAATTCATCACAATTAAATACTATGAAACTAATTTCCAAACCAATCGACAATACCGATTCCTCAATCTAACTAAAGGTAATATCGGTAAAATTGGTAAAAGAATCCTGCAGATTTACGAAAGATGATCTCGTAATTAAGCAGTGGGCATAAAAGATCAGAAGCGATAGAATGTTTTGCTCATATAAAAATAAGAACGAATCTACGTACATCCATTTCGATGTTTGTGATTTTTTGCCGACCATCACCGAAAATCTGTTCATTCCTTCAATAAAGAAAGTCCAAGTGTCGGAAGCAATAATTGTCAAAGGAAGTTAAACAACCTACAATCAGAAATTATCATTCAATGTAGGAATCTTTTGGTAATAGAAATGGAAGGATCAAATTCAGAATATAATGCTGTGTTAGATTCTCCATATCCACTTTCTTGGGGCTCTAAGTAACTTTCGACCCTTTATCTTCCTTATTGGACTAAAATAATGCTTACAGTCACACATGCGCATGGAGGAGAGGAGACGCTGAAATATTAAATTTAATTTTTAAAAATCTTTTTATTTATTATGAAATCTATTTTTAAATTATTGGCAACCAATCTACCGCGTAAAAAATGGCAACCTACTTCGGGTAAAATCATCTGCCTCGTCAGGCGTGTCTCGAAAAAGACATGATCAGCCAAGCGTGTATCACGCGTGACATTTAACTGGCTGATTTAAAATAAAATTCGGTAATTATTTAAATAAACCTATTTTCTATGCAGAAAATCGTAACTCCCTTAGCTTCACAGCTTGGGAGTAAATGGAAATAAACAATGTTGCCATTTTTTATATATTATTTATTTTTATCATCTAATAAATTTAAATTTAACCCTAACCCTTTGTATATCATTAAGGAAGAATGAAAGGAACCATCTTCGAACGTTTCTGTGGAAATTCAGTGTTAAAGTAATTTCTTTTCATGCTCCCTGAAATGTTTGGTTAAATGCAACATCAATCATCATCTTGAATGCTGTTCTTCTATCGTCCTCCATCTTTCTTTGACTCTCGTTGCTTCTTTTTCCTCTTCAGGACTTCATCGGACGAAAGTAACATTTACGATTTGGTGTCGCTTTTCTTTTACTATATATTTGGGTCTACATTTTAGGCGACTTCATTTAGCCTCTTTTTCTTGATGTTAAAGTTTTTATCACTTTTGTTATTAAATATCCCTCATTTCATTGAATCGCAGTAACCCCCTCGCGTCTTAGTGGCTTTATCACCTTCCTTGGATTAGAATGATTAAAAAAAAGGACTGATCCTCTTGTGTGTGTGTGTGTGTGTGTGTCTGTGTGCAAAA
>OZ038510.1:1975003-2060003 GCA_964036315.1 Acanthosepion esculentum
CCTAACAATTACCATGAAAGTATTTATAGAAAAGGCAAAGGGAAGCTACGTTACGGTGGTGGGGAAGGGACTGAAGCCGAAGTGCCAGGTCAGTTCTAATAATATTGATGATTTATCTTTGAATTTTATCAAAAATCTTTAAATATATAGCAGGAGCATCGGACCATCTGTGGCAGCAATATTCAAAACATAGACGAATGGTAGACTTATATATATATATATGATAGATTCAGATTCAGATGTTGGCTTGTTGTTTTGTTTTATGGCATATCAAAACCCCAGTGGGTCATTTAATGCCAACAAAATTTTTGAAATAGATTCACAGTGATAGTTTGGTAAAAAAAATAGCTGTGTGTGTATGCATATATATTTGAACCATTTTTTACTCATATTTTTTTAGTACAATCCAAATTCTTTTATGAAATTTTGCGTTTGGTTTGTTTGGTTTGGTTTGTTTTACGGCATATCAACACCTCAATGGGTCATTTAATGCCAACAACTTATTCTCCTGGTAATATTTTGTTTTATCAAAAATCTATTTCTGGTAATATTTTTTCCTCAAAAATTTATAGCTGGTAATATTATTTTTTTTTAATGTATAGATGGTAATATTATTTTTTTTAAATGTATAGCTGGTAATATTATTATTTTTTAATGTATAGCTGGTAATATTATTTTAAAAATGTATTGCTGGTAATATTTTTTTCAAAAATATATTGCTGGTAATATTTTTTTTCTTCATAAATTTATTTCTGGAAAAAAATTTTTTCAAATTATTTCTGGTATTAAAACCTATTTTTACACTTTTACAATGTTTTTTTTACCTCAGTTTCGGGGTTAACTATTTGCCCATAGCTGGGACCCTAACAGGTGCTACCAGCCCGAGTCAGAGTGGACCCGGGAACCCGAGCAAATAAAGAGGTGGTTCCACGCCTCTCACATCCTCCTGTTCAAAGGCCTTGCTGTTGGACGTAGTTTATCGTCTTACCTTGGGAACGGATGTAGTCTATCGTCATACCCAGGACGCGGATGTTGTTTATCGTCATACTCAGGACGCGATAGATTCTGGAACTAAAAATTGTCTAGCACGACCTAATGAAGCAACTTTCTTAACAGCAGACCTAGCAGTAGATTCAATATAGCCTTTTCACTTCATGTCAGCGGAGGGATACTAGCTCGAGAAGGTGCAATGAGTCACTCTTCTGGAGGTTAGCATCAGCCATACACATCGGCTAATTTCTTGTACGTTTCTGCAGTTTGTTCAAATGAATGCAAAATAACGTGCATGTGAGAATGATATATACGATGTCCTTGGAAACTCTTTGTTATTGCGAAACAGAACTGACAATGATGCGAACGTGTTTACCCATTCTTGCTGCAGGCCGATGGAACGAGACAATATTTGCCTTTACCCAGACAAATGCGGTTGAGGCTCCACATGAGACTTGATCATGTATCGATTTCCCCGTCGCGGAGAGACGAATTAATATTATAGATTAGATCAGTTGTCTTGAATGACGCATTTTTTTTCTGTATCAGATTCAGCTTTGCGAGCCACTGAATTGGATCAAGGGAGATCAAGGTAATTTGGTTTCTTCTCTTCTTTATAGAAAGAAAATCTAAAATTCTTTCACTGTGTTGTTTTCATCTGCAAACAGCTGGATAAGGAGCCAAGATGTTGATCATCTCACATTATCATTACCCGTCTCTATTTCTTTCTTTTTCTTTTGGATAGATATTGTTGCTGTTGATTCTTGTAGAATATTTCATATCATTTTCATAAAGTATTTGATATGATTTTGGTTATCATAAAATATTTGATATAATATTGGGTATCATAAAATATTTGATATTGTTTTCATAAAATATTTTATATTTATTTTTGATATCATGATTTATTTCATATAATTGTGGGTATCAATATATTTGATATTATTTTTATAAATAATTTGATATTATTTTCACAAAATACTTGATATTATTTTTATAAAAGACTTGATATCATTTTGGGTATTATAAAGCATTTGGTATTGTGGTATCATAAAATATGTGATATTATTTTTGATCATAAAATATTTCATATTATTTTCATAAAATAGTTCAAATTATTTTTTTTATCATATGATGTTTCATGTTATTTTTATATCATAAAATATTTGATACTATAAAATATTTCATATTATATTCATAAGATATTTGATAGTATTTTTACATTATATTTCATATTATTTTCATATGAAATATATCGTATTATTTTTTACTATCATAATATATTTTATATTATTTTCATAAAATATTTGCTATAATTTTAGGTATCGTAAAATATTTGATATTATTTTTGTTATCATAAAAAATTGCTATTATTTTTTATATCATGAAATATAAGTTATTTTTTGCATGAGAAAATATTCGATATTATTTTTATAATGACAGGAGCACCGGGCCATATATGGCATTAATATTCTAAGCCTGAACGAAAGGTAGACTTATAGATATCTAAGATAGATTCTGGAGAGAAAAAAATGTCTAGCACGACACAATGAACGTACTTTCTTAACATTAGACCCAGCAATGGATTCATTATGGTCATTCCACTTCATCTGAGAACGTTAGCCCGAGTAGGCGCAACCAGTCAGTCTCCTGGAGGTTAGCATCAGCCATGATGATGGAATGCAGAAAGACATCTCTCAGATGTTTAATAGAGAGCAATTTAGTTTTAGAGACATTAAAATTAACAAGCCATTGCGTGTCCCAGTTAACAACAGACTGTAGGTCATTTTGAGATCAGCCGCCAATTTGACCTTATCAAACGGATTAGACTTAATATCGAGACAGGAGTAGAGAAGTATCTGGAGGAGTGGCCGTTCAAATTGACTCTCATTTTACAATTTGATAAGAAAGACTTTATCAGTTCAAAAATTCGTGCGAAGACACCATCCTTTTCAACTTCTGGAGAAAAAATATTTCATATAAGTTTAATAAAATATTTTATATTAGTTTTGGTGGTAGAAAATGTTTCATATCATTTCACAAAATATTTCATATTATTTTCATAAAATATTTTATATAATGTTAAGTATCATAAAATATTTGATCTTATTTTATATCAAAATATTTTATATTATTTTTATATAAAATATTTCATACAATTTTGGGTATCATAAAATATTTAATATTACTTTAATAAAATATGATATTATTTTTATGTCATAAAATATACAATTTTCATAAAATATTGATATTATTTTATATTATAAAATATACTATTTTCATAAAATATTAATATTATTTTTATATCATAAAATATCCTATACTATTTTCATAAATTATGTGATATTATTTTTGATCTAATGAAGTATTTCATACTATTTTATATTAAAATTTTCATATTATTTTCATAACATGTTATATTATTTTTTATATAAAATATTTCATATTATTTCCATAAAATATTCAATATTATTTTATATCAAACTATTCAATATCATTTTCATAAAATATTTTATATTATTTTAATATCATAAATTAATTTAGCTAATCCATTCATTTACCAAATAGGTAGTGTGACGGTTATCGACGTGGAAAGTGAAAGTAGCATCCTGCGTTCAAATAGGACCGAGTCTATTGTGTTCCCTTTCGCCCTAATACAATTGAGAATAGCATCTAAGGATTTTATTTTATTTTGATTTTATTTTTTCTAAACGTTCACCCAATACAAGACCTAAGAGCCACTCAATGTAGAAGGTTATAGAATGAGGATGGTGTATGAACGTAACCAGAGAAAATATGAGGATTATGATGTGTAGAATAACGCAAGGTCGACTATAGACTTAAGGTGAAGCTTCTAGTTTTTTAGGAAGTCTATACCACTGTTGCATAAATATGTATTGTTGGTTGGTTAATTTTGTTTAGCGGCATATCAACACCTCCATGGGTTATTTAATGCCGAAATCTAAATATTTTGACACAATTTTATGGCTTCAACTAAATATATTTTGAACGCAATTGTATGCCTTCAACTACAGATAAAATGTATTGTTGGTCATTTTACTATAAATATGTATTGTTGGTTGGTTGATTTTGTTTAGCGACATATCAACACCTCTATGGGTTATTTAATGCTGAAATCTAAATATTTTGACACAATTTTATGGCTTCAACTAAATATATTTTGAACGCAATTGTATGCCTTCAACTACAGATAAAATGTATTGTTGGTCATTTTACTATAAATATGTATTGTTGGTTGGTTGATTTTGTTTAGCGACATATCAACACCTCTATGGGTTATTTAATGCTGAAATCTAAATATTTTGAACACAATTTCATGGCTTCAACTAAATATATTTTGAACACAATTGTATGCCTTCAACTACAGATAAAATGTATTGTTGGTCATTTTACTATAAATATGTATTGTTGGTTGGTTGATTTGTTTAGCGGCATATCAACACCTCTATGGGTTATTTAATGCCGAAATCTAAATATTTTGACACAATTTTATGGCTTCAACTAAATATATATTGAATGCAATTGTATGCCTTCAACTACAGATAAAATGTATTGTTGGTCATTTTACAATAAAAATCTACGATTGGTTATAATTTTTTTAGAAAAATATATTGCTAGTAATTTCACTACAAAAATCTATTGCAGCTAACGATTTTATAAAAAAATATGGTTGGTATTTTTACTATAAAAACCGCTTTTTTTTTGTTAGGAGTTTCATTATTTGCTCATAGCTGCCAATCCGAGTCAGGGTGAACCTGGGAACAATAGCAGTTAAGCGGTGTTTCCACGCTCCTCAAATTCTCTTGATCAGAGGTCTTGCTGCTGGATGTAGTTTATCGTCTTACCCAGAACTAACAATTAAGAGTTGGTCCCACGCTCCTCAAAACTTCCAATCTCCCGATCAGAGACCTTGCTGCTGGATGTAGTTTATCATCATACCCAGGACTGGAAAAGAAACTGAGTGAAATTTCCTTCTTGCCAAATTAAATACAAGGGAATGTGGATAATTTGACTCGGTGTACGTGGCATGGCAGGTTTAGCAATATGAGCCAGCAGGGGTGTTGTTAAATTGAAAACAGCGGTACCGGTCGCAAAAAATACGGATCCGGAACATTTAATGTCGACCGATGGTCATCAGTATACGAAGTCAACTTCAAAGTAAAGAGCAAGAGGCTCAGACTGAGAGATAGTCACGGAAGGAAGATAAATCACTTTTTCAGACGAACATGGCAAGATAAAGAAAATTGTTATCTATAAAACTGACCATTCCGCGAAAAGGCACGCGGAAGAAACGAAGCGGGCCTCAAAGAACGGACAGGGTAGTCAGCCGTTGGAATGTGAACCTCCACGCCCTCCATCAGCTACGTTTCGTCTTTACTTCGATCGCTTATAGCAGTAGATTACAAGCCATGGATAAAATCTGGTTTACTGACAGAAATCGTTTAGTTTTTCATTCGAGAGTAACAATCTGTCCAAAGGGTACTTTTTACGCCACACGCGTTTGGCTGCAAGAAACTGCACCCTGTCAACGAACCTGATTTCTAATCTGAGCCACAACGCAACCCGGGTCTGAGCTATAAAGGTCTGAAGTAGTAGAACTAACTTGTGTAGCTCGTTTGAACTTTTGCCATTGAAATAATGACAGAGTCAAGATAGACAAGCAACATTTCATCTGTGGGATATGGGCTGTAGCGTTTAAAATAATTCATTAGCCTTAAAGCCGCGTGAACGTGTTTCAGCTCTGTCAAGGCTGGGAAACATTTATTATTATTATTATTATTATTATTATTATTATTATTATTAATTACAGCGCACTGTTACGTTTAACATAAAATTAGAAGTTGCTTCGACTTCTAAACCGGTCCCCCATCTAAATATTGATCAGATTTGACGCTTCTTAACTTCGGTAATCAGAAACCGGTTCTTTCAACGTTACTTGACCGTGATTCTAATATCATTTGATCTCATATTACCTCGAACGTGAGGCTTGTTTGCACACGGAAATCTGATACGTTATGACTCATTGTGAAAATGATTGTGAAACATTTTATAAGTAATTGGAACTTGTTTATATTAAACTCGACTTCCCACTGTAAGACGAAACTGAAAACGAATCCTGTTGGAGGTTACAAAAACAACTAACACCAAACAAAATAAAATAAATATTAAGGTTCAATTGTGTGGTAAAGTTGTGCAAAGTCACGTTTTAATGAACTGCAAAAGAAAGTCTGAATAATAATTTTATTTCTATTGTGATGTATGGTGATTCCTCATCGGGCACTCCTCTATTGAGACTGTTAGACGAAGCTAAGCTTATTAAGTACATATATTGGATTTTTTTTTCTGTTAAGTCACCCTAAAATATTTATTCCCCCCTCCCAAAATAAAAAGAATGTATATTTGCTAAAATTCACATTAAAATTCAGAAATGCCCTCCAAAATTATTTGATTATTTTTTGCCTGACGTCTCCAAAGGAACCCACACAAATGAGAGTTTATCTTACTGTGATGAGTTTTGAACATGCACTTAATCTTCATTTTGGCGTTCTGCCAAGTACTTTCGATTGTTTGCGTGTAAGCTATGTTTCTGGTTGAACGAAATTTATATTGGGATTTACAGTCAGATGAATCAAAATTGGGATGATCCGTCAAAGATGAATATCCTTTCCAATAATCCGACATAATCGGAGTCCCAGGTAAAATACAGCTTTGGATTGTGTCCAGTTATGTGGAGGCTGTTCTATCTAGCAACTTCATGGCAAGATATACAAACTTGATTTAAAATTTATAAATTCAAAAGAGTGCTAAAAATTTAATAAAAAAAACAAACTTTGATTCAAAATTTATAATTTTGTGAGATGAATTAATATTTGCGATAAGAAACTTTACAATATTTGGGTTGAATTAACAGAAAAAAAATCTCATATATTAATCCTGGTTAAAGCGTTAGCGTTCCAACCATAAGATCCGGGTTCAAATCTCGGGCAGTTTCCCAGTAAGCAGCTTTGAGCAAATTTATAACAGGCAGCTATTTCATGCAGGACTCATAGTTGCTGGTTATTAAGAGTGCAAGGAAAACCCTGGAAACAAAGGGTTTAGTGAAGAAGGGTTTAATCTCATGAGAGCATGAACTGCAAATACAATAGTTCATTGCGACAAGCGTCCGACTGAAAAACGCTACGCCTTTGTGACCCACTTGTTGCCATTGTTCCATGCGCAGACGTTCTACGCATAGCGAATGGACGAGTCCATGTTTCGATAATAAGTGTAGATAAGGTTAGTCAGTCTTTCTACACAACACTGACCTTGATAATATCAGCTGGGGACAACGATATCAGCAAGTGCCTAAAACACATACCACGAGTTGAAGTTAACTTTGTGAGTGAAATTGGGTGGGTGGGATTATTCAGAAACTATCAATGATTGTGCCAAAGGGGAATCAATGGGAAACTACTAACATTCCCAAAAGATCATAGATGGAACGAATGTTTCTTGGCGTATCCTTTACTAAATTGAGTCTTTGAATTGATACATAAGGCTTGATTTGAACTCATTTTAAATGGTTAAAATCCATATGAAATTTACCTATTCTGATATCAAGTAATCTGCAAAAAAGTAAAGAAAAAATATGAGGACGTAAAAATTAATTGTTGCTTTCTCGTAAGTATTGAAAAATGCCTTCAAATTTATCTTATAAAAAATGTGCCAAGAATTTCTTTCCAACTTAATAAATATCAATGCTGATTTACTTGTATCAATTTTTTCGACGTCTTCATAGCATTCCAGTATGTGATGTCGTTAATTTATAATTACAAGTAAAAATGTAAAAAAAAAGTCAATGTGTGTCTTAAGTTAACGCAGATTTTAAATAGCATGTCCCTTAATGATGCAAATGACCACGGTCCTCCACAGATTGATTTTTCTCCTGAATTACCATGACTTTTTGGGCAAGATAGGATAAAAGAATAGCGGAATCCGAAGAATATCTACGGAATAAGACAACGGAATAAAGGAATAAGAAGTGGTTAAGTGGGATAAGAAGAAGAATGACGGAATAAGAAACTTCAAAATATTTTCACGGAGGTGTAATATCAGACAAAAATTATTATTGCTTGGTCAGGGAGTTTCCGCTTCGTAAGTTCTTTTTTATTACAATATATATAAAATATATTATGAGAAAAACGAAGATGGACTGAACAAACTGTGATAGATAGATAGATAGATAGATAGATAGATAGATAGATAGATAGATAGATAGATAGATAGATAGATAGATAATGAACAGACTGGGATAGATATGAACAGACTGGGATAGATAGATAGATAGATAGATAGATAGATAGATAGATAGATAGATAGATAGATAGATAGATAGATAGATAATGAACAGACTGAGATAGATATGAACAAACTGGGATAGATAGATAGATAGATAGATAGATAGATAGATAGATAGATAGATAGATAGATAGATAATGAACAGACTGGGATAGATATGAACAGACTGGGATAGATAGATAGATAGATAGATAGATAGATAGATAGATAGATAGATAGATAGATAGATAGATAGATAGATAGATAATGAACAGACTGAGATAGATATGAACAAACTGGGATAGATAGATAGATAGATAGATAGATAGATAGATAGATAGATAGATAGATAGATAGATAGATAGATAGATAGATAGATAGATAATGAACAGACTGGGATAGATATGAACAGACTGGGATAGATATGAACAGACTGGGATAGATAGATAGATAGATAGATAGATAGATAGATAGATAGATAGATAGATAGATAGATAGATAGATAGATAGATAGATAATGAACAGACTGAGATAGATATGAACAAACTGGGATAGATAGATAGATAGATAGATAGATAGATAGATAGATAGATAGATAATGAAGAAATTCAGATAGATAGATAGATAGATAGATAGATAGATAGATAGATAGATAGATAGATAGATAGATAGATAATGAACAGACTGGGATAGATATGAACAGACTGGGATAGATATGAACAGACTGGGATAGATAGATAGATGAAATGGCTGGAGTTACTGTTAAGAAATCAAAACAATGATAAATAACCAGAATATTATAAAGTCCCTATTCCTCAATATTATTCACGTAAACCAGTCCTACACAAAATGCGGACTGTGATCTGTATGTGACCCGAAAATTTACCCAGTGAGGCCGCGAAATCAAAATCAATTCAGAAACTGGTCACGTTGCGAAGCCTAATTAATAAATATTTATCCGTTTTTATATTTAATTAATCGTTTTAACTCTTCGTAGAAAGAAGGAAAAGAACTAAAATTTTGCGCCATCTCTCTCTCTCTCTCTCTCTCTCTCTCTCTCTCTCTCTCTCTCTCTATCTCCTTCTTTCGGTAATTTACGTATTTGCCTTCGCATAACCCGCAGCCTCATATAAGACGCCCCTTATTTTAAAAGGATCTTTTGTGGAAAATACGTTTTAGTATTCTTCATCACATACTTATCGAAGTTGTTTTGTAAGGGAAAATCTTTGATTTTGTGCATTCAAATATAATATTGTAAGAGTAGACCCGGAATAAAGTATAAAAAATCATGTACTGTAATTTTAACCTTCAAAGGAAACTAAAATTGCCAAAGGAGAAAAAATTACTGCCACATTTGAATCAATAAGTAGTGGTACGTATAAACAAAGCACATTGATATGAAGCAATCAGTAAAGTACAATAAATGTGAATGGATTCTTATGGATAATTAGAGTACATATAGACGAGGCTATAAGTAAAGTACAATAAATGTGAATGGATTTTGATAGATATTTAGAGTTCATGCAGACAAAGCTTAAATATTTCACTGCATTTTGCCAGCGGTACACTCGGCTAGTTTTAAAAAATTTTTAAAAACGCATCTAATGTGAAGTCATATACGCGGTTCCCCTGTAAAATGTATTCTTTCGGCCCGTGGCTAATTTTTTACGATCAAAGGGTGACTCTTGTCATTTTTAATAAATTTTTCAAACCTGCTGTAGACATATAAAATCACCGCAAATAAAAGTCTCTCTTTCCAAATGTGCCGCATTGTACTAAATCTATGAAGCTCCTATATCGGATTTGATTTTATTGGAAGTGAAAAATCATACAAAATAAAATGAAAGTGATCTTTAGCACCGGGGAAACCCCATTTTCTTCTAAACGACCTGAATCTTTAACTGTGTGCGGTCAAGAGCCGTCAACACTGGTCAAGTGGTCCTTAAACTGGAGACGTTGGTCACGATAAGTGCCAATCCGCTTGACAAATGACTATGTTGCTGACATTCTATGACAACCGCGTGGGTGGATAATAATAATAATAATAATAATAATAATAATAAGAAGAAGAAGAAGAAGAAGAAGAAGAAGAAGAAGAAGAAGAAGAAGAAGAAGAAGAAGAAGAAGAAGAAGAAGATGCAAAAATAAATTCTCCGTTACACATACAAATATAAACATATCTCACTAAATCAATCTTTCGGCCTTGTGTCACACATAAGTTACTCTTAGAAAACCATCATATAATTATAAAGTATATATAAAGTAGAAAATATGGCAACACGAATTTACGTCAGAATTTTTTAGATGAGGTGTTCTCATCTTTTTGTACTCATGGCATTTCGACCGGAAAGGCGTGAGGTACTGGGTCCCGTGGTGACCAAAAATGTCTGGCATACTTGGGGGGGTATCCTACAGGACCCATTTTTCATTCCTGGCGAGGCACTCATCAAATATGGATACATTTCGGTGCCGAGAAAGCAACAAGAAATATGTCATTACTCGTTGCTTGTTGCCTTCCGACAGTCTATGGAGCACCTACTTTTTCAACTTCTCTATTTTGTAAGACGTCCTGTTGCTGGTCTTCGGAACAAGTGTTCTTTGTTTTATTAAACTTGAAAAAAACTTGAAAAAAGTAAAAAAAATATGTAAAGTTTAAATGCCATTTTTCGGTGTGAACTTGTTTTTAAAAGAATTTAACTATTTTTTTCTTCATTTTTTTTAGCAACTCTTAAATGAAGTACGGAAGTCCAAAAAGGAAATAATTCTGAATTACCGCATTTGACTGACTACTCTTCATGATCGGAACATTAATAATATATGATAATTCTTAACTCTTAGTCTTCAGAATAATAAAAAAAACCTCATTGGTTGCAAATAAATATTATGACATCAAACATGTAAGAAAATAATTTAAAAAAAACAATGTTTTTAACTAATTTCTCGTTTATACTTCTAATGTAACCAAAAAAAGTCTTTGATGTATTTGGTTTATTCGAAATAAATATATACAGCAAAGGGCGCCTACCGTTCGTCGTCAAAATAATTCTTACCTGCATTTAGAACCTTTTGTCAAAGAGCCTCCAGCTTCACAATGTCCTGGCAATAAAAATCAGCAGTCTTTTTTTTTTCTTTTTTCAACAGTAAAGTTCACCCTGTACAAGGCCTGGTTGCCACTCGAGATAGAGGGTTACATTAAGAGGCAGTTTATGAGGATATGTCGGGAAGATAACGATTAACCCTAGACGAACAGGTTAAGATTATCGTGACTGAGGAAAAATCATCTCGGGAGTCGGTTCCAGAGAGAATTAGTTCACGGGAAGAAGGGAACTTCTCACCAATGGAATACGGAAGGAACGAGGGTGGTTCGCTACAATGTGAGTCTCATGGTGGGTCCAAGCTGTGAAGGTTAAAATTGACGAAACCAAGGAATGTAGTTCGTCCGAGTGTTTTCCATGAAAGTAGCGATAGAGCAGTGAGAGGCTTTCCACCTCCCGCATGTGAGTCAGAGGTTGAAAATAATTTCTCACCCAATAGGAATCGGAGACGCTTTTGGACACTATCGAGACTGAAACGCGATGACTGAGCAGCTCCTGTCCAAATCTGACAACAGTACTCCATTTTAGGTTTGTGAGTGCCTGCCCCAAGTCTGTCTCAATTGCGAAGGATTTCCCCCAAAGGTATTTGTCTAGGGAATGAAAGAGGGGTAATCTGCTAGCGCAAGTTTCGGATAGTAAGATGGATGGCACAGTGTCTCCCAGGTAAGTTGCCGTACGGTATCCCTGGCCACTCGCGTCACATGTGGCCTGTCACTTTTACGGGGGAATAATGTACACCCTTACGATTAACCAGTGCTAACTCTGTCTGCTTCAGTGCCTGTTGCACACGTTCGAAATGCTATGATTACAGGTCCGCAGTGATGGTTTGGCCCGTAGGTAGCAACTCATAGTGAACCTCTTGTCGATTAGTCCACTCGATACAGAACATTATCTTAATTGGATGTAGAGATGGTCTTGTGTTGTGAGTTACAGGATCCCATGGTTCCAACCAATGTCTGGCACACTTAGGAGTGGCATGCAGGACCCACCTTTTGTCATTAGTGAGCACTTGATCAAACATTAGTAGGTTACTGTGCCGAAAAAAGCAACAGGAAACAGGCTGTCACTCGATGTTGGCTTCCGACAGTGTTTGGGGTACCCACTTGCTTAACTTGGAAGAGTTCGGCAAACTAATCACACGTTTGGCCGTTGACCTCCTCAATGCCGTCTTCAGGCTTCATCATCAGTGACCTGTGCCCGGCCACTGCAGGTTCATCACAAACGGACAGATCTCCCGACTTGAACGTCTGGAAACATGCCTGGCGGTGCGTCCAATCGCAACTTTATCCCCAAAGGCTTGGCAAATTCAGCGACTTGATGCGGCTGCGGACAAGCCTACCTTAAAATCATAAAGCAGACAACCCCGAACGAGCTGCTTCGACACCGCCATGTTTCCTCGCCTGTGGTTCCAACCAATGCCTGGCACGCCTGGGCGCGTCATGCAGGATCCAGTTTTCGTCACTGATGAACACTCGGTCAAATATGTGTCCGTTGTGGTTCCGAGAAACCAACAGCCTGTCACTCGTTGTTTCTTGTTGACTTCCGACAGTGACGGGTACCCACTTCCACAACTTGTACGTTCTCCCTACGCGCTGCAGGTGAAGTCTGGGTGTTTCATCAGAAACCTGGAAGATTCGATAATTAGACAGACAGCATGAAGGAGTTACCTTCCGACAATTCCGAGGATGGTGGGGACTCGAATCTCATAGTCAGAAAGCAAAAGTCCTTACCACTTGAACAGGTGATCATCGATTAGGAAGATACGAATTTCACGTTCCGCCATTTGTGCAGTAATATATATCGGCGCTGTAATGGAAAATCGGGAGCCGAATTCGAATTCCAGTCGAGATCGTTACCTATAGTTACGGGCAAATATTCTCGGGTATGTTATGAACCCATCTCTCTAAACCAGGACCCCGCCCCCAGCCACACACACCAGTTATAGGTTGAATAGCAAGATAGACCTGGTCCGATAGCCTTGGTCGACAGCCAGTCTACCGCAGAAAGAAACGGCAACCAACTGCGGGAAAAACTTCTGCCTCGTCAGTTAAGTAACGTAGGAGACATGCTCGCCATCACGTATGGCACTTAACTGAATAAGTCAACAGTTATTTAGAGAAACAAAAATGAGGAAGTTGTGGAGAGCCATATTCACCCAAGCGTGCATCATGCATTACATGACTGACTGAATGATAGGATTTTATTATTATACATTGGTTATTTTTATTATTATACAGTGGTTATTTTTATTATTATACATTGGTTATTTTTATTATTATACATTGGTTATTTTTATTATTATACAGTGGTTATTTTTATTATTATACAGTAGTTATTTTTATTATTATACAGTGGTTAATTTTATTATTATACATTGGTTATTTTTATTATTATACATTGGTTATTTTTATTATTATACATTGGTTATCTTTATTATTATACAGTGGTTATTTTTATTATTATACATTGGTTATTTTTATTATTATACATTGGTTATTTTTATTATTATACAGTGGTTATTTTTATTATTATACAGTGGTTACTTTTATTATTATACATTGGTTAATTTTATTATTATACATTGGTTATTTTTATTATTATACAGTGGTTATTTTTATTATTATACATTGGTTAATTTTATTATTATACATTGGTTATTTTTATTATTATACAGTGGTTATTTTTATTATTATACATTGGTTATTTTTATTATTATACAGTGGTTATTTTTATTATTATACAGTGGTTATTTTTTATTATTATACAGTGGTTATTTTTATTATTATACTTTGGTTATTTTCATTATTATACATTGGTTATTTCTATTATTATACAGTGGTTATTTTTATTATTATACTTTGGTTATTTTTATTATTATACAGTGGTTATTTTTATTATTATACAGTGGTTAATTTTATTATTATACAGTGGGTATTTTTATTATGAAACATTGGTTAATTTTATTATTATACATTGGTTATTTTTATTATTATACATTGGTTATTTTTATTATTATGCAGTGGTTATTTTTATTATTATACGGTGGTTATTTTTATTATTATATATTGGTTATTTTTATTATTATATATAGGTTATTTTTATTATTATACAGTGGTTATTTTTATTATTATACATTGGTTAATTTTATTATTATACATTGGTTATTTTTATTATTATACATTGGTTATTTCTATTATTATACAGTGGTTATTTTTATTATTATACTTTGGTTATTTTTATTATTATACAGTGGTTATTTTTATTATTATATATTGGTTATTTTTATTATTATACTTTGGTTATTTTTATTATTATACAGTGGTTATTTTTATTATTATATATTGGTTATTTTTATTATTATACAGTGGTTATTTTTATTATTATACAGTGGTTAATTTTATTATTATACATTGGTTATTTTCATTATTATACAGTGGTTATTTTTATTATTATACATTGGTTATTTTTATTATTATACATTGGTTATTTTTATTATTATGCAGTGGTTATTTTTATTATTATACGGTGGTTATTTTAGACTAGATTCTTTCTCTTTATTGCCTGTTGTGTCCCCCAATTTAAACGCAACCCTTTATAAAGGTTTTTTCAAATCTCAACCTAATTCAGCCGTACATTGCTCTAACCATAATCCAGCTATTATCTTATCTTGAAGCTGTCGTGATATCAGTGCTTTACACGATCAGTACTTGTGGAGAAAACAGTGCAGGCTCAATAAATCGTGGCTCGCGTATCATCCGGGCTTTTCTGCTTGAATCTGATCCATGCCACGCCTCCCATCTCGTAACCTGTTCCTATTCCTCTCCGTCACTTGTAGAACTGATAATGCCCAGGCTGCGGCTTTTTGTCTGTCAGTTCCACTGGGGGTGGAGCACAGGTGCCATTTGTTGCTGTCGTAGTGCAGCTGTTGTAATAGTAGCGATAATAGTGAATGGTACGATCAGTACAAGTAGAGCTGGTGCTTGCTGAAGTGCTTCTCATCGATTTCATGGATCTGGGCTCGCTGTTTATTGGGTTTGCTTTGTTTGAGGCGGGTGTGTTGTGGTCTGTATGTTCGATACGAGGACATAGCAGGAAAACAAGCGATGGCATGTTTGTGTGCAGTGCGTGTGTGCAGATTTACGGGCGAGAGAGAGTGAGAGAGAAATGAATACTAACCATAGATAGATAGATAGATAGATAGATAGATAGATAGATAGAAACAGAATAGGATAGATAGCAACAGAATAGGATAGATAGATAGATAGATAGATAGATAGATAGATAGATAGATAGATAGATAGAAACAGAATAGGATAGATAGATAGATAGATAGATAGATAGATAGATAGATAGATAGATAGATAGAAACAGAATAGGATAGATAGATAGATAGATAGATAGATAGATAGATAGATAGAAACAAAATAGGATAGATAGCAACAGAATAGGATAGATAGATAGATAGATAGATAGATAGATAGATAGATAGATAGATAGATAGATAGATAGAAACAGAATAGGATAGATAGATAGATAGATAGATAGATAGATAGATAGATAGATAGATAGAAACAAAATAGGATAGATAGCAACAGAATAGGATAGATAGATAGATAGATAGATAGATAGATAGAAACAGAATAGGATAGATTGATAGATAGATAGATAGATAGATAGATAGATAGATAGAAACAGAATAGGATAGATAGATAGATAGATAGATAGATAGATAGATAGATAGATAGATAACAGAAATTGAATAGGATAGATAGATAGATAGATAGATAGATAGATAGATAGATAGATAGATAGACATATATTAACAGACTGAGAAAGATAGATAGATAGATAGATAGATAGATAGATAGATAGATAGATAGATAGATAGATAGATATGAAACTCTTTAAAAACTAATTTGGCCTTGTACTAAGTGATGCTTAGCAAATAACTGTTATTACATTTGCTATCGAAGTCTGACATAGATTACGCATTGACCTACGTTTCTTTTTTTTTCGCAGAATATATCTCAAAAAATCCTGAATTAAATTCATCGCCATTTTGTGAAAGGCTGACGTTATATGAATTGGAATTAGTGACTAAATTCTAAAGGAAATAAATGAATGCTTTTTCGATTTTACAAACATTGCAAAATACAATGACAATTTTCCGTTTTCTAGGAGCATTAAAATTGTGACGTTGCTATCAGAATGACGTCATCATAATGAACGTGTCGTTCAATAGCGCCAATAACGGATCCACTATGGCTGTTACGTTTTATTTTACAAATAATTATTAAAACTAATTTTAACGCGTCTCAATTCCACGGTTTTCTTTTTTCTGAATTTTCTGGTGAATCAATTAATCAGTTAATGGAGAGTCAGGTTGTGACACAAGGTCAGTTTTTAACGTGGGGACCCTAGTGTTTTCACTCGGGCCGCTGGTCTAAGCTGGTCATAGCTTGTCCAAGCTGCTCAGAGCTAGCCATAGCCGTAAATGAATAAGTTCATGGCGAGTTTTACAATAAAATATCCGTAGAAATTCCACTTCGTTAAATAGTTGAGCTTGACAACATATTGCAATAAAAACCCTTAAATATAAATACTAGTCATTATTTTAAGAAGTAAGGGGGTACAAATAAGTTGCCATTTTACTGTAACAGACGTGAAACACTTCTAGCTTCTTTCTTTCATTTTCGCACTGAAACCAAGTAATGCCTCTGCTATGTATTTTCCTTCTTTCCGGTCACTGACAAGGCGTAACGGTCGTGTTAACATAGGGGCTGAAGTAGCGACAAGCAGAACTATAATAAGATAATAATAATAATAATAATAATAATAATAATAATAAGAAGAAGAAGAAGAAGAAGAAGAAGAAGAAGAAGAAGAAGAAGAAGAAGAAGATAAGGCTTTTATTACGACTTACTTTAAGATTAGAAACCAAATTTGTAAGAGCAAGGCTTATCGATCTCTGGGGTATTTACGCCAATTCAGTCGGATTTTGATCCTAGCTAGAGGCAACCGGACGTCTAGCCACACTGATGAGCTGTCAGACAGCGAAAGAGCCCGTCTATGCATGACAATATATATATATATATATATATATATATATATGTGTGTGTGTGTGTGTGTGTGTTTGTGTGTGTGTATGTATGTATGTATATACATATATATATATATATATATATATATATATATATATATATATATATATATATATATATATATATATATATACACGTTTCATTGAAAAAGACTCGACAAGGAATAAGGTCTGCCTGTTTCATTTTCCAAAGAATACCTGTATATATACAAAGGATAATTCTGCCTACTACACAGACACCACATTGGTTCTTGAAAATTACTGAGATGGACGAAACTACTTGAGAAAAAAATAAACGCATTATAAACTTCAAACAGTTTATTAACAATTTCGAGCACAATACGAAACACCATATTTGAAAATTAAAACATTTAAGAGACGGATCTTGTTGGTTCTTTTTAATCAATCAAAAGAATGGATAAACATAAAAATGTCTTAAAATAATTGTCGGACTTTGTCCATTTCATAATGTTGACGTCATTTGTTTACATTTGGATACGCATCGAGCAGATATGAATGTACGTGAGAGATTCATGGAAGATTGAAGTTTAACAGCAGTAAAATCAACCTTGCTAATCGAACGATCCTCAGTGGCTCGATCGCTTGAAGCACGTCAGGCTAATTGACGGATTCGTATAGGATACAGGTTCGATTCCTGTCGGAGGAAGAATATTTTCTATGAAAATTTCTCGGACATTCAGGCCGGTAAATGTTATTAATGTTAGTATGTGTGTGTATATATATATATTTATATATATATGTGTGTGTGTGTGTGTATATATATACAAATGAGAGAAAGCAAGAAGTAAAATTCCGCTGTTCGTAGCATTTCCTTTTTTTTTTAAGTACTCAATATAATCCAAAAAGTATTATTAGTATTTTATTTTAGATATTAATAGAAAAGCATATTGAAATCGCCACACAATAGCTTTCATGTTTCGGTACTACGTTGTGTCTCTTCAGGAGAATGGTAAGTGACTTTACCATTCGCCTGAAAAGGTAACCAACGTCTTTTTATCTACTGGGCCATGTGTCCTTGAGGACATCTGTTTTATGAATTTTTGAGACTTATAAAACTAATGTCTCAGCACAACGGCCGAAATGTTATCAATATGGCAATGCGGGTGACGAGGATGACGATAACAGTCCAAATAATGTAAATAATTCAAGTAATTGTTAACCGTATGACGGAAATGGAGTACGGAGAGAAAGGTTTTAAGTTCGGAATTTTTGGACATATATATATATATATATATATATATATATATATATATATATATAGGCTCCTGAAAAAATGAATTTCAGTTGAGCTCTCTGAGGAAGGAAGTGTGCGTTTGTAAACAGTGACTATTAAGGCTGATATAGCGTGACTCTTCGGCAAAAAAGCGAATTCAGTCCTGTCCTGTGTGTTTATCTAAAAATAAAAATACGCTAAAATTCACCTTCATCACTACCCTGCGCCGACGGCTTAGTGGTAGAATTTCGGACTGACGCCAATTCAGTCGGGTTTCGATCCTAGCTAAAAGCAACCGGACGTCTAGCCACACTGAAGAGCTGCGAAACCAGTCTGTCTGTGGATGACAACAATATGTATATATATAAAAGTGAAGATTGACGTCAACACTCAGAGGCGATAGACTGTTTCATTCTGGACGGCCTGAGTCATGAAACAGCCTGTCGCCTCTGAGTGTTGATGTCTATTTTCACTTTTATATTTATATTTACATACGCTCTATCTCTGGTATTGAGCACTTTATCCCTTAAATATAGCACACCTTAAAACTATATTTCTTCATATATATATATATATATATATATATATATATATATATATATATATATATATATATATATATATATAATAAAACAAAGAATATGTTTCGCTAAAGAACGGTCAACCAGAGTATTTCTGGAAAATAACCTTTTGTTAGCCAGTCAGATTGTTGAGGGATACAACAATAGCAATAATAATAATAATAATAATAATAATAATAATAACAACAACAACAACAACAGCAGCAGCAACAACAACAACAACAACAACAATAATAATAATTACAATGATAATAATAATGAATAAACTGATTACTTATGTTTTATAATTTTGCCTTTTATGAAGCCAATATATTTTAGATTTTTTTCATATATCATATTTTTTCTGAAAAGACCCAACGATATGATATTAATTTATATATATATTATTTATATATTATATATGCGCGGTACTTATTGGAAAGCGCTCAATATTAGTGATATAGCTAACATATTTAGCTGGATTGATGTGAGCTTGAGATCACGCACTTTGCGATCGTCAGGCAAACTTTTGTTTGTCTGACGATCGCAAGCAGCGTGAAACCCAGGATCACAAACTCGCATCAATCCAACTATATATATATATATATATATATATATATATATATATATGTGTGTGTGTGTGTGTGTGTGTGTGTGTGTGTGTTCTCTTTGTCGCGTTTCTGTGAGATGACTTATTAAACTTATTAAATAGGTCAGATGTCTGGTCTTTACCCCCTCCCTTACTCTTAAGTATCTTAATGAAGATAGATTTAAAATTATTCCTATCTCTCCCTTCCTTCTCTAATTTTGACCATATCTTCCATCCTCCTCCTATCCCTGTCTCTATCACGTTATATCAACTTAAAACTACCCCTCAAAAGTGTATAAAAATAATATGTAAATTTAAAACCATTATTTTATACCAGGAAATGTGATCTGAAGAACCAGGAAAAAAACACCTTCCTGGGGAAAGAAAATATAATCAGTGGACCATTAAGGTTATCTGTTTTCTAACTAAATTAAATTTACACACATATATATATATATATATATATATATATATATATATATATATATATATAGTTAAGTAACGAAAATCTTGGTAATCCATATGGATAATCCCAAGGAAGATGAAATCATGAGAGCTCAATGTTAAGCCAGAGCAAATAATTTAACTTAAAGAAAAAACAGATCACTTTAAAGCTCCATCAGTTATAATTTATTTCACCAGAGAATTTTATTTTTCTCTTCAGACTTCACTTTCAACAGTGAAACGAAAAATGAATTTAAAATTTACACTTTTGACGGGCAGTATTAAGCTTATATAAGTTGACATAGAGGCTGGTGAGGAATAGTGTGAGAGACATGGTCAAGTTTAGAGCGGGAAGAGAGAGTTTTAAAATTTATTTTTATTTTTATTACAATACTTAATATTGAGGAGGAGGGGATAAGTATGAGACATTGACCTATTTAATGGATTCACTCAACGGAAATGATAAGGGAAAAAAGGGAAAAAGAAAAAAGGAAGTAAAGGGATAAGATATAAGAGATGTACGTAGGGTTTTTGGCGGAAGGAGAGGGGTGCTATATCTTTAGCAATATATATATATATATATATATATATATATATATATATATATATATATATATATATATATAAAGACATTTTTATATTTAACATTCTTTTTTATAGATACAAGTATTTAAGTAAATGCTCTGTTTTACTTAAATACTTGTATCTATAAAAAGAATGTTAAACATAAAAATGTCTTAAAATAATTGTCAGACTTTGCCATTTCATAATGTGTGACGTCATTTGTTTACATTTGGATACGCTTTGAGCAGTTATGAATGTACGTGAGAGATTCATGGAAGATTGAAGTTTAAAGGCAGCAAAATCGACCTTTCTAACCGAACGATTCTCAGTGGCCGAATCGGTTCGGGCACGTCAGGCTGTATGACTTTTCCGTATAGGACGAATATTATCTGTGGAAATTTCTCGGACATTCAGGCCGGTATATGTTGTTTAATACTGTTTATTATAAACAGAGCATTTACTTAAATACTTGTATCTATAAAAAAAAGAATGTTAAACATCAAAAAAATCTTTAAATAATTGTCGGACTTTGTCCATTTCATAATATATATATATATATATATATATATATATATATATATATAGATAGATAGATAGATAGATAGATAGATAGATGGAGTGTATGTGCTATTTATTTACATGGAATGTACTAATTATATAGATTAAGTATAATAAAATAGTATAAATGGGGTTTGTTTAGATAGATTTAACAAAATTATTTTTTTATGTAGTTTTTAGGTAAGTGTGTCGTTTTTATTTAAATATTGTGTATGTAATATTCATTTAGAAAGGAGGTTATTATTTATGTAGATAGGGTGTTATTTTATTCAGAGAGTGGAAGAATTTAACCAATCTCGGTGATCACCCGGTTCGATGTTGCGTAACTTCGGTGATTGTACGAGAACCGGTGTTTCAAACTAATATGGCTGTAAACCCTTTAAACCACCCGCTCATCCATGCTTACAGCACCTGGTGTTCCCAAGCGGTCACTCATCTAGGTACTGACCTAGTTCGATGTTGCTTAAATTCGGTGATTCTACGAGAATCGGTGTTTAAAAGTGATGTAGCCGTAAGCCCTTTAGACCGTCCGCACATCCAAGCATACAACATCTGGTATTCCCAAGCGGTCACCTGTGTAGACACTGACTAGGCACGATATTGCTTAACTTCAGACGATGTGTATGCAGTGTACATTTATATAGAGGAAGTGTTATATTTATTTAAATAGAACTCAATGTTTATTTTTTTAAATTTTTTTTTTTTAATCATATCACCCCATGCAAGGCCGGAGGCCACTATCACGCAAGGGGTTAAAGAAGGGTTGGAGGAAGAGCAGATAGGAGTGGCAAGGGAGGGGATGAGGAAGAAGAGAAAGACAGTGGGTCGATCAAGGCAAGGGGGCCACAAAAGATCCGGAGCGAGAGCAGATAGGAATGAAAAATGAAAGGATGTGGAGAAGGGAAGATGGAGGAATGGTATTACATATTTAGATGGAGTGTAGAAGAATTTATTTATATAGAGGGTGATTATTTAGATGGATTGTATGAAATATTAATTTAGATATAGGGTGGGCAATGTATATATGGAACCTACGCAATATTTATTTTGACAGATAGAGGTTAGTATATATTTAAATGACGGAAGGTATTATTTATTAATATGGGGGGAGTGTATTATTTAATTATATAGAGAGAGGGTATTATTTATTTATATCTAGGGGGGTATATATTTATAAGGGAGAAGTGTCTTATTTATTTATATGGTGCTAGGGTATTATTTATTTATATTGAGGGAGGATATTATATTTATATTGAGGGAGTCAGTATTTATTTATATGGAGTGAGGGTATTATTTATTTATATGTAAGGAGAATACTATTTAATTATATGGAGAGAGGTCAGTATTTATTTAAATGGAGGCAGGGTATTATTTATATGTAAGGAGAGTATTATTTATTCATATGGATGGAGGATATTATTTATTTATATTGAGGAAGGTCAGTATTTATTTATATGCAAAGAGGGTATTATTTATTTGCATATAAGAAGGGTATTATTTATTTATATGGAGGGAGGATATTATTTATTTATATTGAGGTGTGTCAGCATTTATTTATATAGAGAGAGGGTATAATTTATTTATATGTAAGGAGGGTATTATTTATTTATATGTAAGGAGGATATTATTTATGTATATTGATGGAGGTCAGTATTTATTTAAATGGTGGCGGGGTATTGTTTATATGGAAGATTTTATTTACTTATATGGAATGTATGTGGTATATATTTATATAGTGAAATGGTAGGATTTATTTAGATAGTGGAAATGTAGTAATTATTTAGATGATGCGTAGTTCTTTAGAACGAGGGACGCTAGTCTTTATGTAAATAGATTGCATGTAGTATTTGTTTAGATAATGGGAGGGTCGTAATTGTTTAAAATTTGACTGATTAACTGACTTGTTTTTACGGCTTATCAACCTTTTGCATATTATTTAAAGCCAGAAAATAATTTTAGACTGTCAGAAATTTTAGGAGATAAATGACAATTTAGTGATATAAGTCTTACTAATTAACCCATAGCTTGGGGGAGAAGAGGTGAGTTTATATCTTTCCCTAGGTTTCTTTGCGTAAGTTAATATAATGAACCAAACTGCAATTTGAACTCGGCTCACAATTTATAATTCAAGAACCACCATCTATTACGCCATCCGCACATTTTCGGAGATAAATAATGATTTACTGATACAAGACTAACTAATTAACCCATAGCAGGGGGAGAGAAGTAAAATATAAAGGGTAAATAATAAAAGGATAAATGAATAAAAATGGTAATAAAAGGAGTAAAATTAAAAACAATAACAGTTTATTTTTGTTTAAAAGTTTATTTTTGTTTAAAATACAATGACAGATTAACAGTGTTACAACATCGCTCTACACATCGCCATTATGTTTTTATTTCCTCGGCGTTTTTCTTATGATAATGGTAACTGTAATTTTCCTCGTCCACAAATATTTTTCGAGCAGTTTTTGATTTTCGGAACTTACCCATGTGTTCCAAATAAAAATATAATCTATAAAATGCAAAATCTATTAGATGTTTGTGGTACGCACTGTTGGAATAAAATGAAAGTGCTGGCCTAATTTTCTCTTTCTTTAAAGAAGAAATTTGCCTCTTTTTTATTGATGGTAATAAAGATCTTTCTGCTTCTTTAGAATAAGTCAAGGTATTGATATGCAAACTTCTATATGAAAGAACTCTTTTTAAAAAAAAACAAATTTCGAAATTTATGCTAAGTACCTTCCTGCTTGTTTAGAATAGTTCAAAGTTGGTTTGCAATTAGAAAGTATAGTAACTTCAAAAATTTATGTGAGGTACGTATTTGTCTAGGGACGCAAATTTCCAGGTAGAAAACTGTCTATACACCGCAGGGTTTTTGTGTATAACTGAATATAACGAACCCGACTGGAATTGGAACTTGGCTCTCTGGTTTCTAATTCCAAGCCGTTGTCAATTACACCGATTGCATTTCCTAGCTTACAGTATATATTAACAAGCGGTCACCCATCTAGGTACTCGACGTTGTTTAACCTTTCAAAGTGAATCATAAATGAACAATGAAATCTAGATCCTTTTCATTTTCAATTATATTTTTAATGAGAGATGAGGCTTTGGAATAAAGTAAGTTTTTAAAATATATAGATAGTTAGATAGATATGAATAGACAGATATGAATACACTCAGATAGATAGATAGGTAGATAGATAGATAGATAGATAGATAGGCTCAGATAGAGATAGAGAGGCTCAGATACAGAATAGAGAGAGACAGAGAGATAGATATGAATAGGCTCAGATAGAGAGAGAGAGAAAGATAGAGAGATAGATATGAATACACTCAGATACGAATAGACCCAGATAGATAGATAGATAGATAGATAGATAGATAGATAGATAGATAGATAGATAGATAGGAATAGGCTCAGTGAAAGGAACACAAATATATAAAAAGTGCAATGGAGAATGGGGAGGACCATAAATATGTTTCGATATTTCCGGTATAAGATTTTACAAAAGGTAAGAAAATGTTATTTTAGAGCTGCTTTATGACGGTTTTTTATAATAAAGCTCCCTGTCGAAGGTTTGCATACGATAAAAATATTTTTAATTCTCGATAATTCAGGTGCGAACCATTTTGTGCAGGTGCGAAACGACAACGCAGGTAGATGAGAAAGAAACGGAACCTAGATGTTCGGATGATTCCAGCGGGTGAATGCTCTGAGAGAATCGACAGATAACTCAGGAGATTGGAAGAGAGAAATCACGTGACGACCCAATGAAGAAAAGGAAAAAAATAACACCACCCAGGCGAGCTGAGATGTCTGAAGAAACACGTGCACGATGCAAACATAAATTTAGGTGTACAACGAAGTACCCGTACCTACACATATATTATGTGCTTGCATACAAAGAATGCATATGCATATTTGTGTACACATACG
Organism: Acanthosepion esculentum; assembly: GCA_964036315.1. Lineage (NCBI taxonomy): Eukaryota > Metazoa > Mollusca > Cephalopoda > Sepiida > Sepiidae > Acanthosepion > Acanthosepion esculentum. Next base: position 2,000,419 of record OZ038510.1, read on the forward strand.
TCTACAAAGGCACACTCACACATAGACACACAGATTTGTATGTCTGTCAGTAGGTCTTTTAAAAAAGTTAGATAGATAGATAGATAGATAGATAGATAGATAGATAGATAGATAGATAGATATGAATAGGCTCAGATAGAGATAGAGAGAGAGATATATGAATACACTCAGATAGAATCGAATAGACTCAGATAGATAGATAGATAGATAGATAGATAGATAGATAGATAGATAGATAGATAGATAGATATGAAAAGGCTCAGATAGAGAGAGAGATATGAATACACTCAGATAGAATCGAATAGACCCAGATAGATAGATAGATAGATAGATAGATAGATAGATAGATAGATAGGCTCAGATAGAGATAGAGAGGCTAAGATAGAGAATAGAGAGAGAGAGAGAGATAGGCTGATAGAGAGAGAAAGAGAGAGATAGATATGAATACACTCAGATAGATACGAATAGACCCAGATAGATAGATAGATAGATAGATAGATAGATAGATAGATAGATAGATAGATAGATAGATAGATAGATCAAAGGAACGAACAAAGATATATAAAAGTGCAATGGTGAATGGGGAGGGCCATAAATATGTTCGATCCCTTCTTGACTTCCTACGTTCCAACGAAGTCAGCCGTCGAGCAGGCACGCTAGGAATCACGTGCACCTACAGAAGACGCCCACGCGTTTCTCAGTGACGCCTACGTAACACCCAGGCATTGACACACATTTCACGTGCGCATCGTCGTCGACGACGTTGCAGTTCACCAGCCAAGACACGCTTGATTCTTCCTTACTTTTTTTTTCTCTTATCAAGAGGCCAACCGTTAAATCCCTCACGCAACGCGCAACTAAAACACACGCACACAGATACCTATTCACTAATAATAATTTATGCGCGCACCTAGATGCAAAATCAATTACTTTTAATTCCAGGCCCAAAAATATGTTCTTAACTATTTGTGTATCTCGTTTCATACGACATGTGTAGACCATTCCGATGAAATACCAACGGTTTAAACTCGTCACAAAAACAGTTTCCAGATTGACATATTTTTTTTAAAATACTGTTTCTTGATATATAAAATTATACAAAATTATATATCGTTATATCATATATATATATATATAGCACCTGAGTGATATCTAAAGATGAGCAACATTATCTCTGTTGCTGCTATTTACAATCCACGTAGAATATCTTTCATTTGTGGTCTCGTATCAAATTCAATTATAGTTGATAAAGGCCGCCTCTGAACCAAGGACCAAAATACATGCGCGCAGACTCTAATACACAAGGGCACGCGCACAGAATTAACTTACCTTAATAAAATATCAAATTATACATATATATATATATATATATATATAGGTAACTATACTCGTCTCGGAGAACCTTCGGTTTCTTGATTTGCCAATAATCAAATCAATCTCGAAGGAAAAAAATGTTTTAAAAATAGAAAGAGCCAGGAAGATGAACGTCTGTCGAAAGTAATCGTACAGCTTACAGGTTCAAAGCCCAAAGAAAAAAAACCGCGACACGAGTAAACAACTAACTAAGAAAGTGATCAATACAGAAGTAGATCAGTCCTAGTCAAACCTACCCAGGCTCTCTAGGTTTAACTATATATATATATATATATATATATATATATATATATATATATATATATATATATATATATATATATATATATATATATATATATATATATGAAGAAATATAGTCTTAAGATGTGCTATAGAGGCGACAGTATGTTTCATGCTAGACGCAATCGTCAGGCCAGGATTGCGTCTAGCATAAAACAGACTGTCGCCTCTAAGTGTTGACTTCTATGTTCACTTATATATATATATATGCGTGTGTGTGTGTTTAAAGACATTTTTATGTTTAACATTCTTTTTATAGATACAAGTATTTAAGTAAATGCTGTGTTTATAATAAACAGTATTAAATACCATTTACCGGCCTGAATGTCCGAGAAATTTTCATAGAAAATATTCTTCCTCCGACAGGAATCGAACCTGAATCCTATGCGTCATATAGCTTGACGTGCTTTTACCGATTGAGCCACTGAGAATCGTTCGGTTAGTAAGGTTCTGTGTAGGATACAGGTTCGAATCCTGTCGTAGGACGAATATTATCTATGAAAATTTCTCGGACATTCAGGCCGGTAAATGTTATTTAATACTGTTTATTATAAACAGAGCATTTACTTAAATACTTGTATCTATAAAAACAATGTTGAACATAAAAATGTCTTTAAATAAGTGTCGGACTTTGTCTATTTCATAATGTGAAACATATTCTGCACAACGCATTCTTCAGGAACTGTATAAAAACTGATGGTTACGTAACTTAAACTTTAATAAAAATAACAGATTAACGCAATGTTGCCGCAGTTCTTATTATTCGGAGATTACGGTAATTTTTTTTATTTTATATATATATATATATATATATATATATATATATATATATATATATATATATATATATATATATATATTCAGCTATATGTACGGTTATTTTTTATCTTAGATTTTTATTATATATATATATATATGTATATTTAATTATTATAATTTTATCATATAGACAAAACCATTTTACTCACAACAAAGATTGTTTCACTTAGATACTTTATGTATATTTTGTTAGTACATTTTTCTTCTCAAAAAATGTAAAATAGGAAGTGACGTCTTACATCCGGGCTTGCCTAAAAACAGGATCGTTCATAACCATTTCCGACCCTCACCCGTCGATGTGCAGTTGAAATGCACTGAAACCAAGTTGCATCTTTGTAGTGAGTAAAATGGGTTTGTCTGTATGATAAAATTATAATAAATAATTATCGCTCTACTATCTGTATCGAGCTCTTTTTTGAATTAACGCTGCGAACGTTGGAATTTATATATTACTTTCGTTCTCATCGCATCGGATATATATATATATATATGTGTGTGTGTGTGTGTGTGTGTGTGTGTGTGTGTGTGTGTGTGTGTGTGTGTGTGTGCGGGTATGCACAAAAATAGTAAAGAACACCGGCTCTCGCTTTTGAAACATGAGAACTCTTATGTAGCGAAGGAATCATATTTTTAAAAAAATATTATAATATATATACATATATATTCACTTGTATGTATATTAGTTTGTAACCCTGGGTTCCATGTTTTTGCGATCATCAGAGAAACTAAATATCACGCATATAAAAAATCTACTAAGTACGGTGTGTGTGTGTGTGTGTTTGAATCTTTACGTATTTATTTTGAATGAACATGCCAGTGACTCAAAGTGCTCGATTCATAGAAGATATATATATATATATATATATATATATATATATATATATATATATATATATATATATATATATATATATATGAAATAAATATATTATTTTATATTTAAACTAAACTGGGATTTATGTTATTTATTATTTTTAAATTATATTAAAATAGACGGACGAATATATGAAAAAAACAGATATATATTTTCAAAGATATATATATATATATATATATATATATATATATACAAAAACTGTATGTAAAATTATATATATATGTAAAACAGAATATATTATAAATAAAATAGTATATGTTCATATATATGTCGTTATTTAGGGCGATGAAGGAATATTTTTTTAATTTGCAATATACGTATGCGTGCGCGTGTGTGTGTGCAAACGGGGAGAGAGGCGATGCTGAAAAATTCTCGGCTTTAGTAGGAAGGTATCTCTGCAAAGTTCTGGTGTTTCGTATGTTTCTGAAAAGTAGTTTATATTGGATTGTTTTTTTGAAGTTTTTTAATAAAATGTTATATATCAGGATCAAATTTTTGTTCATTTCTCTCGTTTTTCTTCGTTCAAGTACTTCCGACCGCTTCGTTATTACTAAGAACCATATGCCATCGCAGTTATTATTAAGAACCAAGTGCCATCTCAGTTATTATTAAGAACCATGTGCCATCTCAGTTATTATTAAGAACCATGTGCCATCTCCGTCATTATCAGGAATCACGTGTTGTCAGTGTGGCAGACAAGATTCTGTTAGTTACATCCTGGTATTTTATAAAGAGCTTTAAGCTTGAAACCGTCCACAGTGACGTTATGTGTAACGCTTAAAGGGAGCGAGACCGTAACAAAAAAAAAACATGGAATATTATTATGCGTTTTTATTTTAATATGTATATGTCGTCTTTCCTTACATTGAGTACGGTATATATTTAGTATTATCCACTAATATTTGCCTTTTGTTGATAGTTGTATTTTGGTTGATCGTGGTGTTCTGCTCGATATGTGCATGAAAATGCTCTAATTTTCGATAAGTGATGTTGAGGGATCTCCCCTTTTTACACAAATGGACTCACCCAAGGTATACATATACTACTGCCAGTGAATACCCAGTCACTACGTAAAGTCGGACGGTAGTAGTGGAACGTAGAGTCGGTCGAGTAGAATAACGTAGCAGAAAGAGTCACAATCACGAGCACGTAGACTCAGTAAGAAGTCATACAGCGATACGTCGATACCAAAGACTTTATATATATTTTGCTACTAACCCGCATTCCTGGAACTACTAACCTGTATTACCAGTTTGTATTATTACGTTAATACATTTATTTTCCTCTATTCATTCTTGGCGTTTGTTATTATTTGATACCGGATTTCATCCCGGAATCCACAACAAGTGACAAGATAACCTACGTTGCATGTATAGTAGGTGTAAGAATATGTGTACATGTTTGCGTGTGTCTCCGTATGCGTGCTTATGCGTCTGTGTGTATGTGTGTGTGATGGATAGTAAAGTAGGAAGAGATATTTAAAGCAGAAAGCGACAGGAAGTTGTGGAGAGTCATGATCGGCTACATCTTGAAAAGTCATGGCACATTAAAGAAAACAGTTTTCGTTTTTACGTACATACTTTTGCGTGTGCAAAGAATTTAAGCTAAAAAATACTTCTGGTAGATTTATTTTAGGCTGTGCTTGTAAAAGCTTTTCTTTAGTCGAAAGGTCAACATAAGAGTTCCCCAACCCACCGTTAACATTTTTGCGAAATTGATGCTTTACTATTTTGGTCATCCAAACTTAGTAAGGCTAAGCTTAGCATCATTATATGCCAAAACTTTCGAGACGCCCTCTGGATATTGAAGACTTGCCTAGAAATTGAAGGTTTCATACCTTTTTCAAAAACTAATTTACTGGCTGACTTTGGGTCAGAGAGACTTACTCTTCTTGAAAGCTTTTATCAGATATTCAATAATAATAATAATAACAACGAAATTAAACTATTACTTCATAAAGTTTCCTTAACATGTTAGTTTTTTGTTTGTTTGTTTTGTTTTTTTGCTTAATACTACCTTTCTGGCTAATGGTAATCTTAAGATCGGTGTATTTTATATCTTAAATGACCCCCTGTCTAAAAATTGAATTCCATTAATCGACCTTGCTAACCGAACGCTCTTCTGTGGCTCAATCGGTTAAGGCACATCAGGCTATATGACGGTTCCGTATAGGATACAGGTTCGATTCCTGTCGGAGGACGCATATTTTCTATGAAATTTCTCGGACATTCAGGCCGGTAAATGTCGTTAATACTGTTTATTATAAAACAGAGCATTTACTTAAATATTTGTATCTATAAAAAGAATGTATAAACATAAAAATGTCTTAATATATATTATGGTTTAGGTCGGGTGAAGGTGTCTGCTATATATATATATATATATATATATATATATATATATATATAGCAGACACCTCCACCGCACCTAAACTTGACTTTGTAAGCAACATATATTGGATACATAAGCTGTCTAGGAAAATTCCGCCAGGAAACTCAGCCATCCTTAAATTAAAGAAGAGTTTCCTTAACAACACATAATATCAATATTGTATACGCTTCTAAATTAAGAAGATTTTTTTGAAAGTTTATTCCTCACATCGCTTGACAATGGAACGAGACTGTGGATTTTAAGTTGAATTTTAATAATTAAATTTATAAATTTAGTTTCATTTTTGAAACATGGAAATTTTCTGTGTCGCGATGGAATCATGTTTTTAAAAAACGCACACACACACACACACACACACACACGCACATATATATATATATATATATATATATACATATATATATATATATATATATATATATATATATATATATATAAGGTGGCCTGACGATTGCATCTAGCATGAAACAGACTGTCGCCTCTAAGTGTTGACTTCTATGTTCACTTTTATATTCATATATATATATATATATATATATATATATATATATATGAAGAAATATAGTTTTAAGGTGTGCTATATATATGGGATAAAGTGCTCAATATCAGAGATAGAGCGTATGTAAATATAAATATAAAAGTGAACATTGAAGTCAACACTCAGAGGCGACAGGCTGTTTCATGGTGGACGCAATCGCCAGGCCACGTGTGCTGTTATTTTTCTCGGCTATTTATATATACGGGTTAGTGGTGCATTGTGGGTAGTCTATTTTGGCGGTTATTTTACCGGAAGTCGTTTATTTGTTTATTTATTTATTTGGGTTAAATTATTTTGCTTGTTTTTATTTATTTTTGTTTTTATTTTTATTTTTTTATTTCTTATCTTACATATTTTTATTCTATTTTAATCGGTGTTAAAGTGTTTATATATATATATATATATATATATATATATATATATATATATATATATATATATATATATATATAAATTTTAATAAAATTTAATTTTTCTTTCTTCCTCATTTAATATAACTTTTTTTCCTTTTTCTGTTTTCCTCTCCCTTTTCCTTTCGTTTGGACAAATTGACTCCATTTATTAAAAAACCCTTCGCTCTGAAGAGATGAATATTTAAATATATTCATGAAATAAATTATAACCAAAATGGATTTTTAAGGATATGTGCGTCTGTGTGTGTGTGTGTTTGTGTGTGTATGTGTGCGTGTGTGTGCGCGCGCGCACGCACATGCATGCATCTATCTTTATAGAGATTTATAGTATTGCGTGTATATATGCATAACCCTTTTCACTACAGTGTCTTTTCTCTCACTTCTCACCTGCGGAAGTCTCTTCCGATTTATTGTTTCTCTGTCAAGGACAATCTTCAAAAATTTAAATGCCACATGACTCATCATCTTCTGCCTTTCTGAATCCTGTTCCTTTACGGCCTTTTTTCCTCACTTCTTCCTAAATCGTTTTCATTCTTTTTCACTCCCACTAACCCCCTTGCGTCCCAGTAGCATTACCACCTTGCTTGGGGTGAAATGATTAAAAAAATTTTAACAAAATATCCCCAGACGGAGACATTAGCTTCTTTGACATCAAAACAGGGTCCTTGCACCTTTTACCCTTGTTATCACCTTTGATTACGTACTGAGAACTTTCCTCAAGAAATATCATCATCTAAGTTTTAATTTATCCCCTGAAGACTATCAAATTGGTATCCTGCAAAAACGTTGACTGCTATTAACTATACATATGACCTAGTTATCACTGTAGACACCATTACCAATACCACAGTTCTACTACACCATCTAGCAAATGCTGCTAGCAATGTTAGATTCTATGTCAATACATCTAAAAAACTGAATTCGTAAGCTCCAACCAGCAAGGCTCAATACAAACTGTCTTAGGTGAATCAATAAAATCTGTCAAATATTTTACATACATAGAAAGCAAGAAATTCTACTGCAAAAGAAAGTGAAAATTCGCATAGCTAAAAGCCCGGGCAGCCTTGAATAAAATGAATGTAATCTCATCTTCCAGACAACTTCAAACGGAGATTCTTTCGAACCAATGTAGAGACAGTGTTAATGCACGGTGTCACTGTCTGGACATTAACTAAAACTTTAGTGTCTAAGCTTTATGGAACCTATACTCGGATTCTGAGAGCTATGCTTCCCATCTCTTGGAGACATCAACTAAACTACAGCTCTATGGATCCATCCCTGATATTTCTACAATCTTTGGCGAATGCAGAATGCTCTTTGCAGGACATTGCTTGCGAGCGAAACAAGAACTTACGAGTGATCCACTGCCCTGGACATTACGGACAGCTCACTCAGCAACCACCTACATTGGCCAGCTATGTTATGGCACAGAATGCAACACTAATGACCTTCCGACCTTGATGCAGGACGGTAATGATTGGCGTGATAGACTCGTGAAGGCACCGGCTAGCTGGACGGATTAAGAATAACAGATCAAACTCTTTTCTTGAAGGAAAGCGAGAACTTGCTAGTTATATACTTGTTGGTAGTCTCCCCGGCAAAGTCTAGGGCCATAGGTGCACTACCCTATCGTTTCCATAGTAAGTAGATTTTTACGGGGTGGAGTTGGTAGCCTCAGACTCAACCGGTTTTGAAAGCATAGTTTCTCTGAAACTGGTTGCTTCCCAAAGCTAGTGAGACCAGTCTGCATTTAACGGAAGGTAAGGAAAGATGAATTCATGCCTCCCTCAAGGGTATATGTGCAAAAGCGGACGCAACTGAATCCGTACTACTGGAACTTACTTATTAATAAAATAATAATCGTACGTCACTTCCATCGCGGACGGAGGATTACAGACCGCAGTAAAAAATAATTCACTCCCCGACTTCGTGAAAATGATATAAACTAAATTTAGTATGCGAATTTTACACACGCCCCCTCAAATTAAAAGCAACCCTTACCTCTCAAAACATCGCGGTGGTGGTCCAAAAACACGTACTCGCGACACTTGTAAGTTTACATTGGCAAAGAAGGCAAATTATTACAACATTAATTGTTACTGGATGAAAAATATATAATTATAAATATTTATTTAGTTTCCCGGCAAAACATATTTCGTTGTCCATCTTTGTAGAATGCAATCATTTTTTGCAATATCCTGGCGTGCAATCATACAAAGACGCAACAACCAGATTTTTCCCGCTTTTAGTTACCGCGCATGCGCACACCTGCTCTTTTCACACGAAAGCAGCTCGCTCTGTTTCGTGATGTAAATCCACACACAGCAGCAACTTCAATGGCCAATCTACCTATTACGTATTCGCATTACGTAATGCTACGTCATATATCAGCATTACGTCATATGACATCACCAAGCAGACGACGTCATTGTAGTTGTCTGTTGCTTCGTTTTTTTGTTTTTGTTTTTTTTTGGGGGGGGCGGGATTTTTTGTTGTTTTAATTGTTACTTTTCGGGCAACCGAGCGTTAACATCGATGCCTGTATTTCTGCAAGCCTGGATTGCTAAAGTGCAAAGACCTGTAGGAAAAAAAATTAGGCATCACTACCTGGATGCAAGCTCGTTAGCTATTGGTGTCGATTGAGCGAACATGTAGCTGCAATCGATTTCCTCTTTCTTAGCTTTCTTCTCTACCTACTCTCTATGAATTTCTAATAATCTAGATTTTTTCTGTTTTCTTTTTCTTTTTTCTTTTTTCTTTTTTTCTTTTTTCTTTGATAATTTACTTCTTTTTCTCTTCGTTTGACTAAACTCTCACTTTTTCCCTCTCTCTCTTTCTTTCTCTCTCTCTCTCTCTCTCTCACTGTTTTGTAGTATTTCTCTGTATCTTTTACTCTTTTTCTTCGTTCCCTTTTTCGTCGTCTCTCTTTCCTCTCACATTTTTCTTTTCTTTTTTTTCAAACAGATTTTCGAGTTGATCTTTCTTTCATTCTTTCTTTCTCTCGGATTTCATTTTTCTCGCTATTCCTCATTTACTATTCAGACTTTGTCTTCATATCTTCCCACTTTATTTTTCTCTCACTTCCTATCATCTTTCATCTTTCCCTCTCTTTCTCTATCGGTTTCGTTTTCATTTTCGCATTGTTTTTTTTGGGGGGGGTATTTTTAACAAATCCCTTTTTACGGATTTTTAATGTCTTCTCTTATTATTATTAATGTTCTTTTTTTCTTCTTTTTTTGCTTCTTCTTCGACTTCTTTTCCTTCTTCGTTTCCTACTGTTTTTCTTCTTTTACTTCGTCTTCTTTGTCTTTTTCGTCGTTTTCTTTTTCTTTATTTCTTTTTCTTTTTTCTTTTTCATTTCCTTCTTCCTTTACTTCTTTTTCTTCTTTTTTTCTTTTTTTTCTTTTTTCTTCTTCTTTTCCTTTCTCTTTTTTATTATTATTTATTCTTTTGTTATGATTTCATTTTAATTTCTTTTTCACTTATTACGATTTTTCTTCTTCAATCTCTTCTTCCATTTCTTCTTCAAATTATTCTACAGTCTCTCTCCTTTCTTCATTTTCATCCACCTCTTTCGTGTTCTTTTTCGTTTACTCTTTATCTCTTCTCTATCTTTTTATTCTTTTCCTCTTTACCTTTTCTTTTTCTTCTGTATTCTCTTTTCTTCTTTTTCTATTTCTTTTTCCTCGTCTCCATTTCCTTCTTTTTCTTCTTCTGTATCTTCTTTAAACCTCCCGTTTCTTCTTTTTCTTCTTCTTTTACCTCTTCTTTTACCTTTTCTTTTTCTTCTTTTACCTCTTCTTTTTCTTTTGCCTCTTTTTCTTCTTTCGCCTCTTTTTCCCCTTTCTCTTTATTTTCTTCTTTATCCTTTTTTCTTCTTCTGTTTCCTCTTCTTATTCCTCTTTTTCCATTTGTCTATGTTATTCTATTTTTCCTCTTTTTCATTTATTTCTCCTTTTTTTTCTATTTCTCTTTCTTCCTCTTTTTTTCTTTCTCTTTATATTTTTTCTTCTTTTACTTCTTCTTTTCTTCCATTTTCCTGTTTTTTATTTCTTCTTGCTTCCTATTTTATTCATGTCGGCTGATAGCGTATCTCAAATGATATTTCTCTCTTTCTCTTCTGTTTCTTACTCTCTCTCTCTCTTTCTCTCCCCCCTACTCTCTCTATTCATCTTTATTCTTTTTTCTTCTTTCCCCCTTGCCATCATTACTCCCTTTCCTTTTCATCTTCTTTGCTTGCTTTCTTCACTTGGAAGCATTTCATTGCTTCCTCTTCAGAAGAAACAGGTCGGACTCGCTTCGCAGTCAGCTGTGAGCTCTATCAGTGCTACGAAGGCGTGTGACATTTTCTGATAGCTGCGACACGTGAATCGAATCTTTGTAAATAAATGCAACCCTGATCCGTTCTGATATTTTGCTGTAACGCTAAAAATATAAGGCATGACAAGGAAGTTAACAGGTTCGTAAATATTTCCTCTGACAGTCAGATGACAACGTAAATAGTGAGAAGGAAAGTGGGGGGGGTCTAGAAGGAGAAGACGAAGGCAAAGGTCAAACGAAAAACAAGAAGTAGTTAGTCAGGGAGAGGATATAAAAAATAAGACGATGTCGGGGAGAAGAGATGTAGATGGTAAAGAGAAAGAGAGACACAATGAAGACGTCAAAGAAAGAAAGAAAGAAAGAAAGAAAGAAAGAAAGAAAGAAAGGGAAAAAGGCAGGAAAGAAAGGGACACAGAAAGAAAGAAAGAAAGAAAGAAAGAAAGAAAGAAAGAAAGAAAGAAACGGACAAAGGCAGGAAAGAAAGAAAGAAGAAAAAGAATACAGTAAAGGAGGTCTATAATTATAATCTTGAGATATAAATCAATATAACGTGGCTTCTCAAGAAAAAAACATGGCCGGTTGTTAGTGGGGCTTTGGGGAATGGTATAAAAAACAGCAAACTAATATGTCGATCAAATTCCAGGCAGACATAAAATATGTGAATTATAAAAAATCATATTCACGTCTATTTCTCACATCTTGCGTAGTTTTCTCTCAAACTGGGACCACAGTTGCATTTTTCCTTTCTTCATGATACGTCATCTGATTGTCTTGTTTGTTTAATGGCATATCAACACCTTATGGACCATTTAATACTGAACAAATTTCTCGGGAGTCTTAAATAATAAAAATATGATTTATGTTATTCTGCTTTCACAGTTGCATACATGGTAAATGCGGCGTGGGATGAACCCAATAACGAAAATAAAAACAACAAAACATTCAAAATAACATTAAAATACGATAGTAAAACGCGTCCATGCCACAGAACAATAAGAGTGACCACTGTATTCTGCCGCTAAGCAGAATCAAGAAGCTCCCTTGCTAGGGGCAAGGGAGTGACAAAATAAATTGGTTTGGTTCGGTTTGGTTTACGGCATATCAACTTCAATGGGTTATTTAATACCAACAAGAATTTTATTGCTGGTGATATTTTTTTTTTTTTTAAATATTGCAGGTAATTTTTTTTCACGAATATTTTTGGTATTAAAAACTATTTTTATACTTTCATAGTGTTTTGACCCAAGTTTGGGGGTAAACTTTTTGCCCCTAGCTTGGATCCTAATACCTTCTACCACCACGAGTCAGAGTGGACCTGGGAACACCAACAATTAAGAGATTGTTCCACGCTCCTCGAAGCCTCCTGATCATAGGACTTGGTGTTGGACCAAATTTATCCTCTTACCCAATACGCGGATGTAGTTTATCATCATATCCAGGACACACATGTAGTTTACTTTTCATACCCAGGACGCGGATGTAGTTTATCGTCATACCCAGAACGCGGTTGTAGTTTATCATCATACCCAGGACGCGGACGTAGTTTGCTGTCATACCCAAGACGCGAATGTAGTTTATCATCATACCCAGGACGCGGATGTATTTTGCCCTCATACCCAGGACGCGGATGTAGTTTATCATCATACCCAGGACGCGGATGTATTTTGCCGTCATACCCAGGGCGCGGATGTAGTTTATCATCATACCCAGGACACTGGTGTAGTTTATCGCCGTACCAAGGACGCGGATGTAGTATATCGTCATACTCAGGACGCGGATTTAGTTTGCCGTCATACCCAGGTCTCGGATGTAGTTTACCTTTCATACCCAGGACGCGGATGTAGTTTACTTTTCATACCCAGTACGCGGATGTAGTTTACCGTCATACCCAGAACGCGGATGTAGTTTACTATCATACCCAGGACACTGATGTAGTTTATCGCCATACCAAGGACGCGGATGTAGTTTATCGTCATACCCAGAATGCGGATGTAGTTTATCATCATACCCAGTACGCGGATGTAGTTTACTTTTCATACCCAGGACGCGGATGTAGTTTACTTTTCATACCCAGTACGCGGATGTAGTTTACCGTCATACCCAGAACGCGGATGTAGTTTACCGTCATACCCAGGACGCGGATGTAGTTTATCATCATACCAACAAAAAGAAACATGGAGGGTTGGGAATGTTGACATACATCAAAACAAAAGAGAATGCCGGGAACAGTCCGAGAACAACAATTACTCACCGTAAATGGGTAATCAAAAGTATCTAGCTTAACCACGGGAGGGTCCCATCAGAAAACTGCCCTGTTGTGTCAAAAGGTGACTGAAAAAGAAAATAAAAACTAGTTCCGTTCACGCAAACTAAGCTCGCCGATTTACCTACCTTTTGTTGAAATCTGCCGATAACAAACGCTTTCTGTCAGTTCTGATCTTCCTCTTGAGATGATGCCGAAAGAACCCACCCAGATCCTGATGAGAATAACGTTGGTATCGTAAGATTCCTTCCATACGCGTCGTCCACACCACCATCCTTGCCACGACGAGCAAAATCAGAAACACCTGTCTCACACCAGAACACGGGGGCAACACATTATCGGACGGCTATGTGAGGTCAATGGACACAAGATGTTCCGTAAGGACCCATAACAGTTTCCCAGATAGCTATAACCTTCAAATATTCAAATGTAATATCAATCGACATCTTCTGATGTCTTGATCTTGATCCCCGTCCTTCTCTATATCCTTTCGTCAAACGCCCCTCTTTACTCTTGCTCTCACTCTCTGTAACCCCTTGCGTGCTAGGGGCACACCCGTCTTGCTTGGGGTGAAATGCTTAAAAAATGCGTTTTCTCACCAAACTTCAAACTTGAATTAGAAGTCTAGGATTCATTATTGGCGACCACAATCTTAACAGCATAAGATATGCAGATGACACAGCGTTGATAGCAGACGCATAAATGAAACGGCAGAAACTCCTACAAAAGATAGTAAAGAAAAGCGAGAAGAAAACATCTATTGTAAGAAGACATAATATCTGGTTGTTAGCAAAAGGGACCCCACAAGATGTGATCTACGCTTTGGAGGCACCAAAACACGAGAATCAACAGTCTTCTGATGGGAGGATTCCGAATTTTCTTCTCTACGAAGAACTGACCACCAGCAAAAGGGCACGACGCCTCTAAGACGTCTACAAAAGGGATATGAGGGCAATGGACAAGAACCTCTCCATTTTAAGACTAAGTTAATCTCCCACGCACAGTCAACCCTCCAAGTAGGGGGACATGCCCAACTAGTTATGGTTAGTCAACTGACATGCAAACCTTTGGCCCATCTTAATTCAGTAAAATATGCACATTATTATTATTTTCAACGGTGGAGTAATGGATAGCGGGATTCGGACTGAGTAAATCGGAGAGCCGAGTTCGAATTTCAGCCGAGTTCCTTATATTCACTTACGTGGTAATAACCTTGGGAAAGGTATAAATCCATCTCTTTCCACCGAACTATGGATATCAAAAGATGGAAAGACGTCACCCACGATCCTTCACGCTGGAGACGCAATTTTCACCGCCGGGGTGAAACATGCTCGAAGGAAATAAAACCAAACAGCAACATCGGGGAAGAGCGTCTTCACATGCAGCCGTTACAATCGAAACTATCATTCCCATGTGGGCCTGTACAGCCATAACAGATACTGCGTCGCCATCAGCCGCTGAGGCATAAGTTTGGGGACTCAGATCCATGGTCTCTCGAGACCGACAGATAAAACACACATTATTTAGTAGAATTAAAAGACTATTGTCCTCATCTTTGTCGCCATATTTATTACAACGTTTCGGCTGTTGTAGGCTCCGGCCTTCTTCAGGTTCAACTGAATTCTTTATTTCACTCACTGTTCTAGTTCCACGTGCCATGTTTAATGGATGTCAGTTATCTCCTGTTAATTTCCCTCTAAAAGTTATCCACTGACTTAACAGGGTATTGAACTCAAACTCGTTGGGTCTTGCCACTGGATCTAACCAACGCCTTTATCCACTGTGCCGTGTGTCCTTGAAGACGTTTGTGTATGAATTTCTGGGTATTATAAACCTAATGTCTTCAGCAACCAGTGCTCATATTGCAATTTTTGCTGTTATCATTCCATGTTTTTACCAGAGCTCATATTGCAACTTATTTGTTGTTATTATCGCTTTTCTCTGGCACTCCTTATTACTGGTTCCCATATTGTGTTCATTTCTATGCTTGGTCGGCTCAGGAGATTTTTGTAGCCTAGCATATGTGCTGATTCCTTAAGTTTATGAATTTTCCAATGGTGTTCCTTGTCTATGATCTCAACCTGATCCCACAGAGGGCGGTGATCTCTCTTCTCTCTCCATACGTGATCAGCCACGCCTGATTTTCCATTTCCGCTCGTGTTACAGCTTTCTGTAACGTTGTAATAAATATGGCGACAAAGATGAGGACAATAGTCCGAAAATGTAAATAAACAGTTTTGCGTTACCGTTTTCTGTCAATATTCAGGCAACTTTATAATTCTGTCCTCTCACAGAATGTTATCTTTTTACCGAAATTCAAGAGAATTCTCTAAAAGCAGGAACCCGAAAGTTCAATGCCTGCTGAAAATTTCAGTCAAACAGTGACAATTTGTGACTGGTCACCAAAAAAAAAAAGATCTATTCCTGTATTATACTGATAGAAGATTAGGTCCTATTTTCTAAATAAATTCTGATCCTATTTCATCCATGGCAGCTTTCATTAGTAGCTCTCCACAATTTCCTTTCCCTTTTTAATGATTTTGTTTTGCTTTTGTTTTTTGTTTTTTAGGGGGGGGGTTCCACCCCTACCACCCACCTCATTGCGCCATTCAATCACAAATGCTTGTCAGGTACGTGTCCCGTTGTTCCCCCACCCACTGTTCCTTTTACATTCGATATGTCCTATGAGTTTCAAATTCTCCAAGCCTTTCAAAAATAACTATTAAAAAAAATAAATTTTAGTATAAGTGTCTTTTTTGTTTCCATTTTCCTTAAGTTTCGGTTTACGATTCCAGTACGACCAGCGAAGTTAAGCAACGTTGAGCTTGGTCGGTAACTAAGATGGTTAACCGCTTGGGAATACCAGGTGCTTAACCTTGGATGTGCGTGTGGTGTAATGATAATGGCTCAGAATTGTTAATCGAGTTCTGATTCCCGTTAGGTTCGTTATATTCACTTACGCGCAAATACCCTTGGGAAAGTTAAAAATCCACTTTCCCCCAGCTATGGGTTAATTAGTAAGACTAAAATCATTATTATCTCCAAAAAGAAAAATCTTACAATGTAAGAAAACATTATAAGCCATAGAAAATAAATCAATTAAGAGTTCTTCGTTGTTTACGCGCACCGTCCATAGTATTCTCAGCATCCTTCTGTAGAACCACATTTCTTCTGCTTCTAGTCTTCTCTTTATCAGTTGGAGAAATTGTTCAACATTTATTGTAATCTAGGAGGACTACTATTACATAGCAGTCCAGAACTCTATTTCTCTGCTTCTAAGCAGAATTTTCACTTTCGTAATACTTAACTTTTAAAATGCATCTTTCGCTATTTCAATAGGTCTTTGGATTTCTGTGCCACATTTTCTACTGTTAATTAAAACAGTTCCCACGTATATAAATGTTTTTAAATATTTTTTCTGGCTTTAAATAGCCTGCAAAGGGTTGATAAACCGTAAAGAATGAACCAATCAAATCCAATTCTCCAAGCCTTCTTTTCTCATGATATGTTTCACAAATGTCAAGTGTCTCGTTCTGATTCAGAGTATAAGTATCCTTTTTGTTTCCATTTTCCTTAAAACGTCCTCCTTACATGTTAGGTCCATGGTATCGTCAGCATCCTTCTGTAGCGCCATATCTCTACTGCCTCAAGTCTCTTCTTTATCTGTGTGGCGATTGCCAAGCATTCATTGTAATATAAGACCGATGATATAGGATAATATATTATATAACCGATCAGCACTATTTCTCTATTTCTAACGAAAGTTTCCACTTTATTAATTCTTTGCTTAAAACATTCTCAGCATCCTTCTGTAGAACCCCATCTCAGTTTTGCCTCAAGGTTCTTCTGTGGAAAAATTGTCCAGCATTCACTGCTCTGTTGGAGGACCGATGTTACATAACAGTTCAGCGCCCTTCTCTTTGATTCTAAAGATTTTTTCCTTAGGTCCGCCGATAATAACTTCAGATACGTCTCGCTGTAAAGGTTAAATAATTTCCTTCTTACTTTTCTTTGCTAAGTTGTCAAAGAGTTCTTTCAGTGGTCTTTCAGATTATCCCATCAATTCTGTGTCATCTGCATATCTTGTGTTGTTAAGATTTTACCCACTGCTGTGTCGTAAATAGGAAAGGTTGACACACATATAGAAAATAAGAAATAGTTTATTTCGGTTCAAGCTAATGTAATAAACAGTTAATTGTTAACTCCTCTTCTCTGTAAGAGAGAATGCAGTTTAAATGATCGTAGACCAGTACATCTTCTGGGGGTGCTCAGCTACTCCAAAACATCCACCAATAGTAAATCCTGGTAGGACTTCTAGTTCTTTAAGGTTTGTCACACTATATTGAGTAAATAAATCCAGAGAGAAAATGCATTCTTCTATTACTATTCTTTTCTATTTCCTGCTATCGTTGCTCAATTTGAGGTAAAAAGATTGCGTTTATACACACAGGAAAATGATTAAGAGCCATGATAGCCCATGTCCTGAAGGGGCATAGCAAGAAGAAGAAGAAGAAGAAGAAGAAGAAGAAGAGGAAGAAGCTTGTGTAAATGTTTTTCAGTACGGAGATTAGAAAAGATAGCAAAAAGTTTAAATTTACTAAGAGCTACAAAGAAGAGGAAACTGTGAAGAGGCATGATCGCCAACGTCTTGAAAGGACCTGGCAGAAAAAAATAGGAATGTAAGGTATTCTAGAAACTTAATTTAACAACTTTAATAGAACAGAAAGAAAAATTGAAATAAAATTCAAAAATTGATAATGCCTTTAAATGGGGAAACTCCGCTTGTTTGCTTTGAAGATCAAAATGGGTTCCAGTTCAACCTATGATCTTTGAGATCATCGGAATCCCATGCTGATCAACAAGCCTTCGTGGTTTTTTCATAGGACAATGATAATTACTTGGTGGTACCGTCTCCACCCTAGTATATACTGGCTTACATAATACCAGCCACAAGAGAAAGCAATAATAAATGCTGGTAAATTTTCTTGCTCATTTAATTCCAATGAAGGTGATAAAGTCACTAAGACGCAGGAGACGATTGAGAGTGAAAGCAACTAAGAAAATGCTATTGTGAAGAAAGGGCAATAAAAGAACGGGATTTTAAAAAATGACAATGATTAATGTGGTATTGAAAATTTTTGAAGATCAAAGTTTACAGGAAAGAAATACGGTAGAAGTGAGTTCCACGAACGAGAAATACGAGAGAAGAAGAATATTAAATTTTATGGTTACATTTAACAATTTCAACAAAAACAAATGATGATACCTAACTGCCAATCTAGTACTATGTTCAAATTCGGGGTAACAAGGAGGAAAGCTCATAAGATCAATTACCATCAAAAACATATATATAAACAAGGCATAGGAAAGGTACGTTACGGCAGTGGAAAATTAAATGAAGCCGAGATGCCAGACCAGGGCTGATATTGTTACGGATTCTTCTTTAGAATCTGTTAAGAATCTCAAAACACATAGCAGAAACACCAGACCCAAATTTGGCATCAAAATTCAATGTACGAACGAAAGATAGACTTAGATGTGTAAGATAGATTATGGAAAGAAAAATGATCTAGAACGACACAAAGAAACAACTTTGCAATCAGTAAACCTAATAACTGATAAGATATAATCGTTCCACTTGATGTTAATAGAAAGCGTTTGACCAAGAAGGCGCAATGCGTTCTCTTGGAGGTTAGCATCAGCCATGCTGAAAAGTTAAATTAACAAGCCATTCCTTGCAACCTTTAACAACAGATTGTAGGCCATTTTTTAGATCAGCTGCCAATTTGACCTTTGGAGTAAATCATACGATAGGATTATAATCTTCTTCTTCTATGTGCCGTGTCCTTTCAGGGTGTAGGTGATCATGACTCTCCACAATTTCATGTCCTTTGTAGCTCATAATATATTTTGCCATTTTGTTATTTCTCCTAAACCTTGTTTCGTCCTCCATTTACACTAGTTCATT
This sequence comes from Acanthosepion esculentum, assembly GCA_964036315.1. Taxonomy (NCBI): domain Eukaryota; kingdom Metazoa; phylum Mollusca; class Cephalopoda; order Sepiida; family Sepiidae; genus Acanthosepion; species Acanthosepion esculentum. The sequence continues at coordinate 2,019,664 of OZ038510.1, forward strand.
CTTCTTCTATGACGTCAGCGATCATGACTCTCCACAATTTCCTGTTCATTATAGCTCTTAATAAATTGTCTTTTTGTTATTTTTCATAAACCTTATTTCCTCTGTCCCTCTTGTCTTCAATCGGTCCTGTGAGTATCAGATTTTCCAAGCCTTCTTTCCTCATTTATGTACACTAGAAATTCCAACTGTTTCTTCCTGCTTTCCCTTTTTGCTTCCATTTTTTCTAAAACTTCGTCGTTGTTTACATGTTCGTTCGATAGTATCCTCAGTATCCTCCTGTAGAACCACATTTCTGCCTCAGGATTCCTATTTATCTGTGAGGAGATTGTCCAGCATTCACTGCTATACAGGAGGACTGATATTACGTAAACATCCAGTACTCTCGTTTAAATACCCTTTGAAATTTGAATTTAAACATCTCTTTATACAAACAAGATGAGTCGACGGTTTTGTCAGCGAAACCACGTCAGTCAGCTGTTTGAGATCTCGCGTTGTAGGTGGCATTACATTACACGCGAAATTAGATGGTCGGTTATCTGTAAATTCGGACGAGACGAGACAAACATTTTTGGAGAGTGACGAGGACATCCCGGAATGCGGGCTCAGGGAATTTTTTTTAACTAAGACATCATTTAAAAATCTGCCGTTATTTTCAAGTGCTGACGTGTGCGGATAGGTGTCGAGTGAAAAGTGTGAGAACGAGAGAGATGGGTGCTGACGATTTGAAAGAGGGTTAAGTAAAAGTGTCTCATCAATGAATCATACAAGGACTGTCCATAATAAACGCACTCACCAAATTTAGCCACAGCCAAACTTGTCATTTTTCAGAAGGACAAAAAAAGCATTACTCCGAGATAAAATAAGCATATGTCTGCTTATTAGATTATATGCAGTTAAATTAATAAAAATGTGATATACGTTATTCTGCTTTCGCAATTGAATACATGGTAGATGATACTCAAATTTGTGCATCACAGTGTGCGATGGATAAATTGTCGTGTAAATGACGCCAAAATGAAAATAACACTGACATCTCATTTTAACGGATATACAGGGTACTATGGATAAATTGTCGTCGAAATTACGCCAAAATGAAAATAACATTGATATCTCATTTTAACAGATCTACGGAGGTGCGATGGATAAATTGTCGTCTAAATGACGCCAAAATGAAAATAATACTGACATCTCATTTTAACAGATCTACGGGGATGCGATAGATAAATTGTCGTCTAAATGACGCCAAAATGGAAGTAATACTGACATCTCATTTTAATAGATATATTTATCAAAATTACACAAAAATAACTTGAAAAACTACAGGGTCAATTTATTCGATAAAATCATCAACCACGGCCTCCAGACGACCTCGGAATCCCCTTCAACTCTTCTGAACGGTCTCCTTGTTTAAGTTGGTGAACACTGCCATAACCTTTCCCTTCAGTTCATTTTTGGTGTTACAAAGTGTTTTGTTAGTCTCCCGCTCAACTACGCCCCACATATAATAATCAAGGGTGTTGCAGGCTGGGGAGTTAGGTGGCCCGATGTAAAGGGTGATGTGCTCGCAGAAATTTTCAGATATATTTACCAAAATTAGACAAAAATATCTTGAAATACTAAAGAATAAATTTATTCGATAAAATTGCCATCAGCTTCATCCAACACCTGCAGACGACTTCGGGACCTTCTGCAACTCTTCTGGACGGTCTCCTTGTTTAATATAATCCTTGCCTTGAGTTCATCTTTTATGTTACAAGGTGAAATAATCATATTTCTACTTATTAGAGTATATGCAGTTAAAGTTGAATACTTCGTCGTGGTCTGATGTTTTGTTTATTAAACACCATATCAACAACTTATGAGTTATTTAATACCAAAATTTAATTTCCTTGAGAGCTTTGAAGTAATAAAAATATGATATACATTATTCTGCTTTCGCAATTGAATATATGGTAGATGATACTCAGCTTTTGTGTATCACAGGGTGCGATAAATTGTCGTCTAAATTACGCAAAAATTAAAATACAACTGACATCTCATTTTTACAGGTATATTTACCAAAAATACACAAAAATGTCTGGAAATACTAAAGAGTAAATTTATTTAATAAAATCGCCATTGGCTTTGACCTCCAGATGACTTTGGAATTTCCTGCAACTCTTTTGGATGGTCTCCTTGTTTAAGTTGATGAATGCTACCATAATCCTTGCCTTCAGTTCATCTTTGGGGTTACAAAGAGATTTATTGGTCTCTCACTCAAATTCGCCGCACACAAAATATTCAAGGGATTGCAGTCTGGGAAGTTAGATGGCCAGATGTAAGGGGTGATGTGGTTGCTGAAATATCCTGACAGCCATGACTGGGTTCTCTTGCTTGTGTGGCATGTTGCAGAGTCCTTTTGTCAGATCTAGTCTCTTCCAGCAGCCTCACTCTTTTTCTTTTTCTCACAGCCGGTGCTCAACTGACCCTACTCAACTGTGCAGTCGACGAAATGAAAAAAAAACAAAAACACGCGCGACATTAAGAATATAAAATGGCGACACCCATCGCACCCTGTACATGTTTGTGTGGACAGAAGCAGTAATGTGTATGTTTTATGTTGTAGTTTTGTTGAAGTTATATTTTGGAATACAGTTTGATTTCTTTAAGAAATTGTAGCATATTATATAGATTAATGTCATGAAAGAGTTCTTCCATGTACGTTATTTGGTTGAATTTGGTTAGTGGTATATCAACATCTCTATGGGTTATTTAATGCCGAAATCTAAATATTTTGAACACAATTTTATGGCTTCAACTAAATATATTTTGAACGCAATTGTATGCCTTCAACTGCAGATAAAATGTATTGATGGTCATTTTACTATAAATATGTATTGTTGGTTGGTTGATTTTGTTTAGCGGCATATCAACACCTCTATGGGTTATTTAATGCCGAAATCTAAATATTTTGAACACAATTTTATGGCTTCAACTAAATATATACTATAAAGAGCTATTGTTGGTATTTTTTATATAAAAATGTCTTGCGGGTATTTTTATACTTTCATAAGTTTTGTTTTAATTTGCTGGGGGTTCACTATTTGTCCATAGCTGGGACCCTAACAGGTACTACCACACTGTGTCAGCGTGGTCATGGGAACAGCAACAATTAAAAGGTGCTTCCACGTTCCTGGAGATCTGAAGTCTTCCGACCAGAGGCCTTGCTGCTGGATGCAGTTTAATGTCATATCCAGGACTGTCGTTGTGTAGACTTACAAGCTTGTCTCGTTACATCAGTTACGATTGTGTAATCAGTTCGATCCTCACTGAGTGCCCCATACTTTCGGCCTTGTGCCACATCTAAGAAAATCACCATGTATATACGTTTGTGAGTAGTTCGACGTGTTGCAAAGCTTGTAAGCTTGTCTCGCTCGGACAATCATAACTGAGTAATGAGTTCGATCCTCACTGAGTGCCCCATGATTTGGGCCTTGTGCCACATCGAAGCTACGCTTAGAAAATTAAGATACACCTCTACATGTTGTAATGGTTAGCAAGCTTGTCTCGCTAGAAGAATCACAACTGAGAAGTGAATTCGATCGACAATGAGTTCCCTGTATTTTCGGCCTTGTGCCACATCTAAGCTACGCTTAGAAAATCGCTAATGTTTATGTCTACCACTAATCATTTCTCGTAGGGTTTTTTTTTAATCCCCTTAAGATCATGATTACCAACGCCCTGAACGGACATGTCACATAGAAGAAGAAGAAGAAGAAGAAGAAGAAGAAGAAGAAGAAGAAGAAGAAGAAGAAGAAGAAGGGAGAAGATGAAGAAGAAGAAGAAGAAGAAGAAGAGGAAGAAGTAACTTAGACCGAGAAAGGGCAATGAGTCACTCTCCTGGAGGTCAGAATTAGCCATATCTGGAAAGAAAGCAAAAATGTCCCCTAAAACGAATAAAAGAGAGCAGGCCATTTTTTTATCTCAATTAACAACAAATAGAAGGTAATTACTTTAGATTAGCTGCCAATTTGATATAACAATTGAATAACCTCTAAGTTCTACGCCTATAAAATACACATAGAGATTCCTCATCGTTAAATATTTAAATTTAACAACGTTAGCAAAATATTACAATAGCAATCATAAATATGAAATGGAGGTTACTATTAAAAGAAGTAAGGGGATACAAATGAAAAAAATGACATACGACAAGGTTTTTCATTTTGTTGAAGCAGACGTTATATAGGGTGGCCCAAAAGTTACTGACCCTTTTAAATCTTTAATAACTTTTATAATTCTCAAGTTATACTTACAAAATTTCAGCAGTAGGTAAAATGATAATTCCGAGATTTTCGGCAATATACATTGTAAGGAGGAACGCGAAACTCCCATTTGTTGCGATCTTGTGGTTGAAACAGATGGATTTTCTTCCAGGTTTCGCTCCAATTCTCGTTGATTCTCAACAGTTCTTGCCGTACAAGGCCTTCCAGATCTTGGGAGATCACAAACTGCACCCTGCTCCTGAAAACGACTAACTATTCCGCGAATCGTGTTTTTGCTCGGGACTTCTCTGATATTGAAATATCGACGGTAAGAAAGCTGTGTTTCCGAAATTGACCCATGGGTCTCAAAGTAGCACTGTACAATGAGGGTTCGTTCTTCGGTGCTATATCTCCTCCTGGGGACGTCGGAAGGGCAGTTCTAAATGCTCTGAAAAATAAAAGAAAAATAGAAATAAAATAGTTATGAATTTTTTCATGGGTCAGTAACTTTTGCGCCACCCTGTACATATAAAAGTGTTATTGCCTTCTCTATGTTCGTTTTCTTTCTTTCCTCAATGAAACGAAACAGCGTCTTTGATATGTCTTTTCCGTCTTTCCTCGCGATCTAGACGGAATTATCGATTATTTATGAAGTACTGCAGGGTGTGACGTACCAACCAAAACGAAGGATCAAGCAGAATGGCAATATATTTGATTCTAGTCTTTTCTTCGAAATTCCTCGATATAAATAATCTGAAAAAGTTTCGTGAAATTCACCAAAATCCATTCCGAAAAGCTTAATAATGTGTTAATCCGTTTTCTCAAGTTTTATCTCATTAGAAAAAAAAAGAATTGGAGGATAATCTGACAGAAAATCGTTTTTGCCTCCCTCAAAAAAGAAGAAATATTTTACATTTTTAAATTACTATAGAAATCAATAAAATAGTATTTAAAATCCTGATACGCCCAAGTTTGAAAAGTTTATGAAAATTTAGCAAATTCTTGAAACGTGGTGATTCATTGCATATGGGCAGACTGCATCTATGAATGTCTTCAGAGGCCATGAATTGCCTTTTCATAAAAGATACATATATGTTATTGGTCCTAACCTGGATCTAGCTTACATATTTATAAGTCTACCATTTGTCCTTGCTTTGAATATTATTGTTATGTCTCGTCTGCTGCTTCTGTTATATATTTAGAGATTCTTGATAAAATCCAAAGAAGAACCTGCAATGTTATATGTCCTCACCTTGCATCTCGGCTTCAGTCAATTCCTCGTAGTATTGTCTCCCTGTGCCTTTTCTATAAATAGAATCTATCTTACGTATTTTAAAGTCTACCGTTCGTTTTTGTTTTGAATATTGTAGGCATATCTGGTCTGATAGTCCGTCTATATATTTAGAGATTCTTGATAAAATCCAAAGAAGAATCTGCAATGTTATTAGTCCTGACCTTATATCCCGGCATCAGTCACCACCATAACGTACCTTCCTTGCGCCTTTTCTATAAATACTTTCATGGATATTGTTCTGAATGGCTTTTCTATATTGTGGGGTTTTTTATTACTAATATTATTTTTCTTTAGTTTCTTGTAAATATTTTGTATTCATATTGTAAATACTCATTGGGGTTAGTTTTTAGAATTGTTATTTATCTCCCTCCCCCACAGACACTGAATTGTAAATATGGGGACTAGTTAGTATTTTCATAGAGACAGTGAGGTATTATGGTGGTTGTAGTAAGAAAGGTACGTATGAATGTGTTGTTTTGGTGTAAGGAATATTGTTCGTACGATTGGGTCAGTTTTTGCGGCTAGCTAAGTTATATTTAAGACAGAAGAAGACCGTCCTTTCCCCAATCCCCGCTTCGACCATGTGCCACATTTCTGTAATTTATACAGAATAAATATCGCTTTCCTATACGGTAACTAGATTTCATAAATTTAAGCGCAGTACTAGATTGGCAGCTAGGTCTCATCATTTTGCAGTTGAACTTGCTAGATGTCACCATAAGTTCTTTGCTAAAAGTTTCTTTTCTCGCACTTCTCGCTTGTGAAACTCTCTTCAGGTTTCTTGCTTCCCTCTCAAATTTGATGTTCAAAAATTGAATGCCATGTCAACCGTTATCTTCTGTCTTCTTAAGTCTGCAATTCGGCCATACTTTGAATCGTGCTGTCAAATCTGGCCAGGTGCAATATTATCGCTTCTGACCAAGCATCACGGATTCAATCAATCTTTTAGCGCCGTAACGTAGCTCCTCGGTGTCGTTTCCAAAAATATTTTCCCGGTGTTTTTCCTGGTGAGCTTTCCTCTCTGGCACCTCGACTTTACGAATTTAAGCGCAGTACTAGATTGGCAGTTAGGTCTCATCATTTTACAGTTGAATTGGGTAGATGTCACCGTAAGTTCTATGCTAACAGTTTCATCACTTCTCGCTTGTTGAACTATTTCCCAGTTTTTTGGCTTTCCACTCAACTTTGATCCTCAAAATTTTAATGAAATATGAATCGTTACCTTCCTTTACTGTCTTCTTTCCTGAATAATGTTTTTCTTTTTCTCATATTCTTTCACATTCAGTTACACCTTGAGTCTTAGTGGCTTCATTGCCTTGTTTGGGGTTAAATGTAAAACAAAAATTAAGAATAATTCATAAAAAAATTAAAGTGGCAACTTTTCACGGTGCTGTTCTCAAATTGAACAGTATATCAGGTTGCATGATGCAAGCCAATATTTTCTCAATGGAAATAGTAATAACAGCTGTTTCCTTATATGGAAACATTCAGTATTCATTGACAAGGCAGCCAGTACTGCTGTTGGTTGAATTTTTAAAAATCTTTCTCTTAAAACAATTTTGCAGGAAAATAGTTTTCTCATGTCCACTAACTGTTATAGACCTTTCCCGTATCGCTGAAGGTTTCCTTCCCAACTTTTTGTTTAACGTAGTGTGGAACGTTAGTATTATCTTGATTACGTCATTATTTTAACTTTGAGCTACATGTTCTATCGATTTTAGTTGCTTCTTTTGTTGAAAGTCGTCGAGTGATGTGGTTTCTGTTATTTGGTACAGTTTTCTGTGTGTGATTGTGTAGCGCCAGTCCACGAAGTTCGAAGAACGATAGGCTTCACTAGCTCAAAGTCACTATTAAAAATTGAGCTGAGAAAGTGGCTGTATACAACTGACAGTTTAGATATTTGAAGGCCATGTCCAGCCTCTTCACCTCAGAACAAAAGCTGCTTTTTTTATCTGGTATGAAATCCTTGTATGTTGCCACAAGCAGGAACATCCTAACTTATTAAGGGAGATTGCTTGCATGAATCCCATGACCCATCAGGGTTGTAGGGGCACCACATGTACTTCGGCCGCAGTAAAACTGGTATTTCTTGGGCAAGAAAGCCTGATGGAGCCCCATCTTCTCCAGGCTGGTTTTGAATTCAGAGTTATTTTCTCTTGTAGTTACTAAGCAGATTTTAAATTTCAGAATTGCGTGTCTGGATCCGGCCTGATTCCAAAATGGTATCATATATTGGGCTACGGTCTCTAGGAGTGAAGTTGAAAAACTGTGACACACTTACTTTTGTATTCATTATATAGAATACAATGCATATATAAGTATAACGCATTATTTTTCTGTATGTAATGAATTGATAAACGAGAACTCTGGCTAATCGGAGTTTCACAGACATTTTGAGATGCGTTCGTCTGAGTTAGGATAAATTTTTTATATTATTCCTGACGAACGAATCTGTGTCTGCGAAATTCCGAGTCGAAAGATTAATTGTTGAAATTTTTAATAATTAAAGCTAATTTTTGAATAGTGGGTACTTTATAAAGAAAAGCCCGAATGCTTTTGTGAGTTACCTGGCCAATAATTTACTGGCCAAGGTGATATTTGTTATTATTACTTATTAATTATCTATACATGTATGGATGGACAGTGTGGACATAGGGATCAACACGTATGAAGACTGTCAGTTCCACGCTTCAATACGATCTGCAGATATATATATATATATATATATATATATATATATATATATATATATATATATATAGCAAATTTTAAACTATAACTACCCGTGATTCGTTGGGTCACTGACGCATCAGTTTATAAAACACTGAAGTTGATTTCAACATTAAAAAACATTGTGTGATTGAAGAAAGTTAAAATAAAAATAGTTATTGCATAAACAACTCGCATTTGAAAATCTTATTCACTTAAAATATTTTAAAATCAGACTAACTTAAAAAATATTTGTAATGTGCCAAAAGATATTTTTTTTTAATATTCATATGAAAATATTTTTTAAATATGACAAAAATATTTATAAATATTTTAAATATTGTTTTTTTTTTAAAGAAAGATTAAAGGTAAGGCACGCAATTACGCGAAGGTTGAAAGAGAGAAGTGGAAAGAGAGAGCGGTGGAAAGAGAGACAGTTGGAGAAAGAGAGAGAGGATGTAAGAAGGAGTAGTGGAAAGAGAAAGGTGGAAAAAGAGAGAGGTGGAGAGAGAAGAGGGAAGAGAGAGTGGAAAGATAGAGCTTTTTTTTCTTTGGTCTCACTTTCAACTCACACCATTTCATTCTCTTCCCCACTTCATACACGATAATAAATTTACATCTTTCTTTCACCACTCACTATATATAAATTCATGTGCACGGTGCTACATACACAGATAAGTAAGCAAAGAAGCAAACAAACTTCACCGAGTATAAGTATTATAAAAAAGAGAGATAGATAACAATTGACACTAGATATGAAAAAGTCAAAACCTTAGTGAACGGGGAATCATCATTACGTGATGTCCTAAAAAAAGACGCAGTTCTTTTCAAATAAAATGTCTAAATGGGACATCATTTTACTGAAACGAAAGGTTTAAGAATTTTTCCGTTCATTGTGAGTGGCGTGTTGGGTCGCAAATGTAACAGTTTGAAATGGAAGAAAAAAGGAATGGAACTCATTTGAACATTTTCCATGGAAATAACGATAGAGTAGAGAGAGGATTAGCTGAAAAGGTCTGAACTGGTGGACCTAAAGAATGGAACTCATCTGAACATTTTCCATAGAAATAACGATAGAGTAGAGAGAGGCTTAGCTGTAAAGGTCTGGACTGGTGGAACTAAGGAATGGAGCTCATCTGAACATTTTCCATGGAAATAACGATAGAGTAGAGAGAGGCTTAGCTTCAAAGGACTGAACTGGTGAAACTAAGGAATGGAGCTCATCAGAACATTTTCCATGTAAATAACGATAGAGTAGAGAGAGGCTTAGCTGTAAAGGTCTGAACTGGTGGAACAAAGGAATGGAACTTTTCAGAACATTTTCAATGGAAATAACGATAGAGTAGAGAGAGGCTTAGCTGTAAAGGTCTGAAGTGGTGGAACTAAGGAATGGAGCTCATCTGAACATTTTTCCATGGAAATAACGATAGAGTAGAGAGAGGCTTAGCTGTAAAGGTCTGAACTGGTGGAACTAAGGAATGGAGCTCATCTGAACATTTTCCATGGAAATAACAATAGGGTAGAGAGAGGCTTAGCTGTAAAGGTCTGAAGTGGTGGAACTAAGGAATGGAGCTCATCTGAACATTTTACATGGAAATAACGATAGAGTAGAGAGAGTCTTAGCTTCAAAGGTCTGAACTGGTGGAACTAAGGAATAGAGCTCATCAGAACATTTACCATGGAAATAACGATAGAGTAGAGAGAGGCTTAGCTGTCATGGTCTGAATTGGTGGATCTCAGGAATGGAGCTCATCAGAACATTTTCCATGGAAATAACGATAGAGTAGAGAGAGGCTTACCTGTAAAGGTCTGAACTGGTGGAACAAAGGAATGGTGCTCATCTGAACATTTTCCATGGAAATAACGATGGAGTAGAGAGAGGCTTAGCTCTAAAGGTCTGAACTGGTGGAACTAAGGAATGGAGCTCATCTGAACATTTTCCATGGAAATAACGATAGAGTAGAAAGAGGCTTAGCTGTAAAGGTCTGAACTGGTGGAACTAAGGAATGGAGCTCATCTGAACATTTTCCATGGAAATAACGATCGGGTAGAGAGAGGCTTAGCTGTAAAGGTCTGATCTGGTGGAACTAAGGAATGGAGCTCATCTGAACATTTTCCATGGAAATAACGATAGGGTAGAGAGAGGCTCAGCTGTAAATGTCTGAACTGGTGGAACTAAGTAATGGAGGTCATCTGAACATTTTCCATTGAAATAACGATAGAGTAGAGAGAGGCTTAGTTGTAAAGGTCTGAACTGGTGGAACTAAGGAATGGAGCTCATCTGAACATTTTCCATTGAAATAACGATAGAGTAGAGAGAGGCTTAGTTGTAAAGATCTGAACTGGTGGAACTAAGGAAAGGAGCTCATCTGAACATTTTCCATGGAAATAACGATAGAGTAGAGAGAGGCTTAGTTGTAAAGGTCTGAACTGGTGGAACTAAGGAATGAAGCTCATCTGAACATTTTCCATTGAAATAACGATAGAGTAGAGAGAGGCTTAGTTGTAAAGATCTGAACTGGTGGAACTAAGGAAAGGAACTCATCTGAACATTTTCCATGGAAATAACGATAGAGTAGAGAGAGGCTTAGTTGTAAAGGTCTGAACTGGTGGAACTAAGGAATGAAGCTCATCTGAACATTTTCCATGGAAATAACGATAGAGTAGAGAGAGGCTTAGTTGTAAAGATCTGAACTGGTGGAACTAAGGAATGGAGCTCATCTGAACATTTTCCATGGAAATAACGATAGAGTAGAGAGAGGCTTAGTTGAAAAGGTCTGAACTGGTGGAACTAAGGAATGGAGCTCATCTGAACATTTTCCATTGAAATAACGATAGAGTAGAGAGAGGCTTAGTTGTAAAGATCTGAACTGGTGGAACTAAGGAATGGAGCTCATCTAAACATTTTCCATGGAAATAACGATAGAGTAGAGAGAGGCTTAGTTGTAAAGGTCTGAACTGGTGGAACTAAGGAATGGAGCTCATCTGAACATTTTCCATTGAAATAACGATAGAGTAGAGAGAGGCTTAGTTGTAAAGGTCTGAACTGGTGGAACTAAGGAATGGAGCTCATCTGAACATTTTCCATGGAAATAACGATAGAGTAGAGAGAGGCTTAGTTGTAAAGGTCTGAACTGGTGGAACTAAGGAATGGAGCTCATCTGAACATTTTCCATTGAAATAACGATAGAGTAGAGAGAGGCTTAGTTGTAAAGGTCTGAACTGGTGGAACTAAGGAATGGAGCTCATCTGAACATTTTCCATGGAAATAACGATAGAGTAGAGAGAGGCTTAGTTGTAAAAATCAGAACTGGTGGAACTAAGGAATGGAGCTCATCTGAACATTTTCCATGGAAATAACGATAGAGTAGAGAGAGGCTTAGTTGTAAAGGTCTGAACTGGTGGAACTAAGGAATGGAGCTCATCTGAACATTTTCCATTGAAATAACGATAGAGTAGAGAGAGGCTTAGTTGTAAAGATCTGAACTGGTGGAACTAAGGAATGGAGCTCATCTGAACATTTTCCATTGAAATAACGATAGAGTAGAAAGAGGCTTAGCTGTAAAGGTCTGAACTGGTGGAACTAAGGAATGGAGCTCATCTGAACATTTTCCATGGAAATAACGATAGGGTAGAGAGAGGCTTAGCTGTAAAGGTCTGAACTGGTGGAACTAAGGAATGGAGCTCATCTGAACATTTTCCATGGAAATAACGATAGAGTAGAAAGAGGCTTAGCTGTAAAGGTCTGAAGTGGTGGAACTAAGGAATGGAGCTCATCTGAACATTTTCCATGGAAATAACGATAGGGTAGAGAGAGGCTTAGCTGTAAAGGTCTGAAGTGGTGGAACTAAGGAATGGAGCTCATCTGAACATTTTCCATGGAAATAACGATAGAGTAGAAAGAGTCTTAGCTTCAAAGGTCTGAACTGGTGGAACTAAGGAATAGAGCTCATCGGAACATTTTCCATGGAAATAACGATAGGGTAGAGAGAGGCGGAGCTGTAAATGTCTGAACGGGTGGAACAAAGGAATGGAGCTCATCAGAACATTTTCCATGGAAATGACGATAGGGTAGAGAGAGGCTTAGCTGTAAAGGTCTGAACTGGTGGAACTAAGGAATGGAGCTCATCTGAACATTTTCCATGGAAATAACGATAGAGTAGAAAGAGGCTTATCTGTAAAGGTCTGAACTGGTGGAACTAAGCACTGGTGCTCATCAGAACATTTTCCATGGAAATAACGATAGGGTAGAGAGAGGCTTAACTGTAAAGGTCTGAACTGGTGGAACTAAGGAATAGAGCTCATCTGAACATTTTCCATGGAAATAACGATAGAGTAGAAAGAGGCTTATCTGTAAAGGTCTGAACTGGTGGAACTAAGGAATAGAGCTCATCAGAACATTTTCCATGGAAATAACGATAGGGTAGAGAGAGGCTTAGCTGTAAATGTCTGAACGGGTGGAACTAAGGAATGGAGCTCATCTGAACATTTTCCATGGAAATAACGATAGAGTAGAGAGAGACTTAACTGTAAAGGTCTGAACTAGTGGAACTAAGGAATGGAGCTCATCTGAACATTTTCCATTGAAATAACGATCGGGTAGAGAGAGGCTTAGCTGTAAAGGTCTGAACTGGTGGAACTAAGGAATGGAGCTCATCTGAACATTTTCCATGGAAATAACGATAGAGTAGAAAGAGGCTTAGCTGTAAAGGTCTGAACTGGTGGAACTAAGGAATGGAGCTCATCTGAACATTTTCCATGGAAATAACGATAGAGTAGAGAGAGGCTTAGTTGTAAAGGTCTGAACTGGTGGAACTAAGGAATGGAGCTCATCTGAACATTTTCCATTGAAATAACGATAGAGTAGAGAGAGGCTTAGTTGTAAAGATCTGAACTGGTGGAACTAAGGAATGGAGCTCATCTGAACATTTTCCATGGAAATAACGATAGAGTAGAAAGAGGCTTAGCTGTAAAGGTCTGAACTGGTGGAACTAAGGAATGGAGCTCATCTGAACATTTTCCATGGAAATAACGATAGGGTAGAGAGAGGCTTAGCTGTAAAGGTCTGTACTGGTGGAACTAAGGAATGGAGCTCATCTGAACATTTTCCATGGAAATAACGATAGAGTAGAAAGAGGCTTAGCTATAAAGGTCTGAAGTGGTGGAACTAAGGAATGGAGCTCATCTGAACATTTTCCATGGAAATAACGATAGGGTAGAGAGAGGCTTAGCTCTAAAGGTCTGAAGTGGTGGAACTAAGGAATGGAGCTCATCTGAACATTTTCCATGGAAATAACGATAGAGTAGAAAGAGTCTTAGCTTCAAAGGTCTGAACTGGTGGAACTAAGGAATAGAGCTCATCAGAACATTTTCCATGGAAATAACGATAGAGTAGAGAGAGGCTTAGCTGTAAAGGTCTGAACTGGTGGAACTAAGCACTGGTGCTCATCAGAACATTTTCCATGGAAATAACGATAGGGTAGAGAGAGGCTTAGCTGTAAAGGTCTGAACTGGTGGAACTAAGGAATAGAGCTCATCTGAACATTTTCCATGGAAATAACGATAGGGTAGAGAGAGGCTTAGCTGTAAATGTCTGAACGGGTGTAACTAAGGAATGGAGCTCATCAGAACATTTTCCATGGAAATAACGATAGAGTAGAGAGAGGCTTAGCTCTAAAGGTCTGAAGTGGTGGAACTAAGGAATGGAGCTCATCTGAACATTTTCCATGGAAATAACGATAGAGTAGAAAGAGTCTTAGCTTCAAAGGTCTGAACTGGTGGAACTAAGGAATAGAGCTCATCAGAACATTTTCCATGGAAATAACGATAGAGTAGAGAGAGGCTTAGCTGTAAAGGTCTGAACTGGTGGAACTAAGCACTGGTGCTCATCAGAACATTTTCCATGGAAATAACGATAGGGTAGAGAGAGGCTTATCTGTAAAGGTCTGAACTGGTGGACCTAAGGAATAGAGCTCATCAGAACATTTTCCATGGAAATAACGATAGGGTAGAGAGAGGCTTAGCTGTAAATGTCTGAACGGGTGTAACTAAGGAATGGAGCTCATCAGAACATTTTCCATGGAAATAACGATAGGGTAGAGAGAGGCTTAGCTGTAAAGGTCTGAACTAGTGGAACTAAGGAATGGAGCTCATCTGAACATTTTCCATTGAAATAACGATCGGGTAGAGAGAGGCTTAGCAGTAAAGGTCTGAAGTGGTGGAACTAAGGAATGGAGCTCATCTGAACATTTTCCATTGAAATAACGATGGAATAGAAAGAGGCTTAGCTGTAAAGGTTTGAACTGGTGGAACTAAGGAATGGAGCTCATCTGAACATTTTCCATGGAAATAACGATAGGGTAGAGAGAGGCTTAGCTGTAAAGGTCTGAAGTGGTGGAACTAAGGAATGGAGCTCATCTGAACATTTTCCATGGAAATAACGATAGAGTAGAAAGAGTCTTAGCTTCAAAGGTCTGAACTGGTGGAACTAAGGAATAGAGCTCATCGGAACATTTTCCATGGAAATAACGATAGGGTAGAGAGAGGCGGAGCTGTAAATGTCTGAACGGGTGGAACAAAGGAATGGAGCTCATCAGAACATTTTCCATGGAAATGACGATAGGGTAGAGAGAGGCTTAGCTGTAAAGGTCTGAACTGGTGGAACTAAGGAATGGAGCTCATCTGAACATTTTCCATGGAAATAACGATAGAGTAGAAAGAGTCTTAGCTTCAAAGGTCTGAACTGGTGGAACTAAGGAATGGAGCTCATCTGAACATTTTCCATGGAAATAACGATAGAGTAGAGAGAGGCTTAGCTGTAAAGGTCTGAACTGGTGGAACTAAGGAATGGAGCTCATCTGAACATTTTCCATGGAAATAACGATAGAGTAGAAAGAGGTTTAGCTGTAAAGGTCTGAACTGGTGGAACTAAGGAATGGAGCTCATCTGAACATTTTCCATGGAAATAACGATAGAGTAGAAAGAGTCTTAGCTTCAAAGGTCTGAACTGGTGGAACTAAGGAATAGAGCTCATCAGAACATTTTCCATGGAAATAACGATAGGGTAGAGAGAGGCGTAGCTGTAAATGTCTGAACGGGTGGAACAAAGGAATGGAGCTCATCAGAACATTTTCCATGGAAATAACGATAGGGTAGAGAGAGGCGGAGCTGTAAATGTCTGAACGGGTGGAACAAAGGAATGGAGCTCATCAGAACATTTTCCATGGAAATGACGATAGGGTAGAGAGAGGCTTAGCTGTAAAGGTCTGAACTGGTGGAACTAAGGAATGGAGCTCATCTGAACATTTTCCATGGAAATAACGATAGAGTAGAAAGAGTCTTAGCTTCAAAGGTCTGAACTGGTGGAACTAAGGAATGGAGCTCATCTGAACATTTTCCATGGAAATAACGATAGAGTAGAGAGAGGCTTAGCTGTAAAGGTCTGAACTGGTGGAACTAAGGAATGGAGCTCATCTGAACATTTTCCATGGAAATAACGATAGAGTAGAAAGAGGTTTAGCTGTAAAGGTCTGAACTGGTGGAACTAAGGAATGGAGCTCATCTGAACATTTTCCATGGAAATAACGATAGAGTAGAAAGAGTCTTAGCTTCAAAGGTCTGAACTGGTGGAACTAAGGAATAGAGCTCATCAGAACATTTTCCATGGAAATAACGATAGGGTAGAGAGAGGCGTAGCTGTAAATGTCTGAACGGGTGGAACAAAGGAATAGAGCTCATCAGAACATTTTCCATGGAAATAACGATAGGGTAGAGAGAGGCGGAGCTGTAAATGTCTGAACGGGTGGAACAAAGGAATGGAGCTCATCAGAACATTTTCCATGGAAATGACGATAGGGTAGAGAGAGGCTTAGCTGTAAAGGTCTGAACTGGTGGAACTAAGGAATGGAGCTCATCTGAACATTTTCCATGGAAATAACGATAGAGTAGAAAGAGTCTTAGCTTCAAAGGTCTGAACTGGTGGAACTAAGGAATGGAGCTCATCTGAACATTGTCCATGGAAATAACTATAGGGTAGACAGAGGCTTAGCAGTAAAGGTCTGAAGTGGTGGAACTAAGGAATGGAGCTCATCTGAACATTTTCCATTGAAATAACGATGGAATAGAAAGAGGCTTAGCTGTAAAGGTCTGAACTGGTGGAACTAAGGAATGGAGCTCATCTGAACATTTTCCATGGAAATAACGATAGGGTAGAGAGAGGCTTAGCTGTAAAGGTCTGAAGTGGTGGAACTAAGGAATGGAGCTCATCTGAACATTTTCCATGGAAATAACGATAGAGTAGAAAGAGTCTTAGCTTCAAAGGTCTGAACTGGTGGAACTAAGGAATAGAGCTCATCGGAACATTTTCCATGGAAATAACGATAGGGTAGAGAGAGGCGTAGCTGTAAATGTCTGAACGGGTGGAACAAAGGAATGGAGCTCATCAGAACATTTTCCATGGAAATGACGATAGGGTAGAGAGAGGCTTAGCTGTAAAGGTCTGAACTGGTGGAACTAAGGAATGGAGCTCATCTGAACATTTTCCATGGAAATAACGATAGAGTAGAAAGAGTCTTAGCTTCAAAGGTCTGAACTGGTGGAACTAAGGAATGGAGCTCATCTGAACATTTTCCATGGAAATAACGATAGAGTAGAGAGAGGCTTAGCTGTAAAGGTCTGAACTGGTGGAACTAAGGAATGGAGCTCATCTGAACATTTTCCATGGAAATAACGATAGAGTAGAAAGAGGTTTAGCTGTAAAGGTCTGAACTGGTGGAACTAAGGAATGGAGCTCATCTGAATATTTTCCATGGAAATAACGATAGAGTAGAAAGAGTCTTAGCTTCAAAGGTCTGAACTGGTGGAACTAAGGAATAGAGCTCATCAGAACATTTTCCATGGAAATAACGATAGGGTAGAGAGAGGCGTAGCTGTAAATGTCTGAACGGGTGGAACAAAGGAATGGAGCTCATCAGAACATTTTCCATGGAAATAACGATAGGGTAGAGAGAGGCTTAGCTGTAAAGGTCTGAACTGGTGGAACTAAGGAATGGAGCTCATCTGAACATTTTCCATGGAAATAACGATAGAGTAGAAAGAGTCTTAGCTTCAAAGGTCTGAACTGGTGGAACGAAGGAATGGAGCTCATCTGAACATTTTCCATGGAAATAACGATAGAGTAGAGAGAGGCTTAGCTGTAAAGGTCTGAACTGGTGGAACTAAGGAATAGAGCTCATCAGAACATTTTCCATGGAAATAACGATAGGGTAGAGAGAGGCGGAGCTGTAAATGTCTGAACGGGTGGAACAAAGGAATGGAGCTCATCAGAACATTTTCCATGGAAATGACGATAGGGTAGAGAGAGGCTTAGCTGTAAAGGTCTGAACTGGTGGAACTAAGGAATGGAGCTCATCTGAACATTTTCCATGGAAATAACGATAGAGTAGAAAGAGTCTTAGCTTCAAAGGTCTGAACTGGTGGAACTAAGGAATGGAGCTCATCTGAACATTGTCCATGGAAATAACTATAGGGTAGACAGAGGCTTAGCAGTAAAGGTCTGAAGTGGTGGAACTAAGGAATGGAGCTCATCTGAACATTTTCCATTGAAATAACGATGGAATAGAAAGAGGCTTAGCTGTAAAGGTCTGAACTGGTGGAACTAAGGAATGGAGCTCATCTGAACATTTTCCATGGAAATAACGATAGGGTAGAGAGAGGCTTAGCTGTAAAGGTCTGAAGTGGTGGAACTAAGGAATGGAGCTCATCTGAACATTTTCCATGGAAATAACGATAGAGTAGAAAGAGTCTTAGCTTCAAAGGTCTGAACTGGTGTAACTAAGGAATAGAGCTCATCGGAACATTTTCCATGGAAATAACGATAGGGTAGAGAGAGGCGTAGCTGTAAATGTCTGAACGGGTGGAACAAAGGAATGGAGCTCATCAGAACATTTTCCATGGAAATGACGATAGGGTAGAGAGAGGCTTAGCTGTAAAGGTCTGAACTGGTGGAACTAAGGAATGGAGCTCATCTGAACATTTTCCATGGAAATAACGATAGAGTAGAAAGAGTCTTAGCTTCAAAGGTCTGAACTGGTGGAACTAAGGAATGGAGCTCATCTGAACATTTTCCATGGAAATAACGATAGAGTAGAGAGAGGCTTAGCTGTAAAGGTCTGAACTGGTGGAACTAAGGAATGGAGCTCATCTGAACATTTTCCATGGAAATAACGATAGAGTAGAAAGAGGTTTAGCTGTAAAGGTCTGAACTGGTGGAACTAAGGAATGGAGCTCATCTGAATATTTTCCATGGAAATAACGATAGAGTAGAAAGAGTCTTAGCTTCAAAGGTCTGAACTGGTGGAACTAAGGAATAGAGCTCATCAGAACATTTTCCATGGAAATAACGATAGGGTAGAGAGAGGCGTAGCTGTAAATGTCTGAACGGGTGGAACAAAGGAATGGAGCTCATCAGAACATTTTCCATGGAAATAACGATAGGGTAGAGAGAGGCTTAGCTGTAAAGGTCTGAACTGGTGGAACTAAGGAATGGAGCTCATCTGAACATTTTCCATGGAAATAACGATAGAGTAGAAAGAGTCTTAGCTTCAAAGGTCTGAACTGGTGGAACGAAGGAATGGAGCTCATCTGAACATTTTCCATGGAAATAACGATAGAGTAGAGAGAGGCTTAGCTGTAATGGTCTGAACTGGTGGAACTAAGGAATGGAGCTCATCTGAACATTTTCCATGGAAATAACGATAGAGTAGAAAGAGGTTTAGCTGTAAAGGTCTGAACTGGTGGAACTAAGGAATGGAGCTCATCTGAACATTTTCCATTGAAATAACGATAGGGTAGAGAGAGGCTTAGCAGTAAAGGTCTGAACTGGTGGAACTAAGGAATGGAGCTCATCTGAACTTTTTCCATGGAAATAACGATAGAGTAGAGAGAGGCTTAGCTGTAAAGGTCTGAACTGGTGGACCTAAGGAATGGAGCTCATCTGAACATTGTCCATGGAAATAACTATAGGGTAGACAGAGGCTTAGCAGTAAAGGTCTGAACTGGTGGAACTAAGGAATGGAGCTCATCTGAACATTTTCCATGGAAATAACGATAGAGTAGAAAGAGGTTTAGCTGTAAAGGTCTGAACTGGTGGAACTAAGGAATGGAGCTGATCTGAACATTTTCCATTGAAATAACGATAGGGTAGAGAGAGGCTTAGCAGTAAAGGTCTGAACTGGTGGAACTAAGGAATGGAGCTCATCTGAACTTTTTCCATGGAAATAACGATAGAGTAGAGAGAGGCTTAGCTTCAAAGGTCTGAACTGGTGGAACTAAGGAATAGAGCTCATCAGAACATTTTCCATGGAAATAACGATAGGGTAGAGAGAGGCGTAGCTGTAAATGTCTGAACGGGTGGAACAAAGGAATGGAGCTCATCAGAACATTTTCCATGGAAATAACGATAGGGTAGAGAGAGGCTTAGCTGTAAAGGTTTGAACTGGTGGAACTAAGGAATGGAGCTCATCTGAACATTTTCCATGGAAATAACGATAGAGTAGAAAGAGTCTTAGCTTCAAAGGTCTGAACTGGTGGAACGAAGGAATGGAGCTGATCTGAACATTTTCCATTGAAATAACGATAGGGTAGAGAGAGGCTTAGCAGTAAAGGTCTGAACTGGTGGAACTAAGGAATGGAGCTCATCTGAACTTTTTCCATGGAAATAACGATAGAGTAGAGAGAGGCTTAGCTGTAAAGGTCTGAACTGGTGGAACTAAGGAATGGAGCTCATCTGAACATTTTCCATGGAAATAACGATAAAGTAGAGAGAGGCTTAGCAGTAAAGGTCTGAACTGGTGGAACTAAGGAATGGAGCTCATCTGAACATTTTCCATTGAAATAACGATAGAGTAGAGAGAGGCTTAGCTGTAAAGGTCTGAACTGGTGGAACTAAGGAATGGAGCTCATCTGAACATTTTCCATGGAAATAACTATAGGGTAGACAGAGGCTTAGCTGTAAAGGTCTGAACTGGTGGAACTAAGGAATGGAGCTCATCTGAACATTTTCCATTGAAATAACGATAGGGTAGAGAGAGGCTTAGCAGTAAAGGTCTGAACTGGTGGAACTAAGGAATGGAGCTCATCTGAACTTTTTCCATGGAAATAACGATAGATTAGAGAGAGGCTTAGCTGTAAAGGTCTGAACTGGTGGAACTAAGGAATGGAGCTCATCTGAACATTTTCCATGGAAATAACTATAGGGTAGACAGAGGCTTAGCTGTAAAGGTCTGAACTGGTGGAACTAAGGAATGGAGCTCATCTGAACATTTTCCATTGAAATAACGATAGGGTAGAGAGAGGCTTAGCAGTAAAGGTCTGAACTGGTGGAACTAAGGAATGGAGCTCATCTGAACTTTTTCCATGGAAATAACGATAGATTAGAGAGAGGCTTAGCTGTAAAGGTCTGAACTGGTGGAACTAAGGAATGGAGCTCATCTGAACATTGTCCATGGAAATAACTATAGGGTAGACAGAGGCTTAGCAGTAAAGGTCTGAACTGGTGGAACTAAGGAATGGAGCTCATCTGAACATTTTCCATGGAAATAACGATAGAGTAGAAAGAGGTTTAGCTGTAAAGGTCTGAACTGGTGGAACTAAGGAATGGAGCTTATCTGAACATTTTCCATTGAAATAACGATAGGGTAGAGAGAGGCTTAGCAGTAAAGGTCTGAACTGGTGGAACTAAGGAATGGAGCTCATCTGAACTTTTTCCATGGAAATAACGATAGAGTAGAGAGAGGCTTAGCTGTAAAGGTCTGAACTGGTGGAACTAAGGAATGGAGCTCATCTGAACATTTTCCATGGAAATAACGATAGAGTAGAGAGAGGCTTAGCAGTAAAGGTCTGAACTGGTGGAACTAAGGAATGGAGCTCATCTGAACATTTTCCATTGAAATAACGATAGGGTAGAGAGAGGCTTAGCAGTAAAGGTCTGAACTGGTGGAACAAAGGAATGGAGCTCATCTGAACATTTTCCATGGAAATAACGATAGAGTAGAGAGAGGCTTAGCTGTAAAGGTCTGAACTGGTGGAACTAAGGAATGGAGCTCATCTGAACATTTTCCATGGAAATAACTATAGGGTAGACAGAGGCTTAGCTGTAAAGGTCTGAACTGGTGGAACTAAGGAATGGAGCTCATCTGAACATTTTCCATTGAAATAACGATAGGGTAGAGAGAGGCTTAGCAGTAAAGGTCTGAACTGGTGGAACTAAGGAATGGAGCTCATCTGAACATTTTCCATGGAAATAACGATACGGTAGAGAGAGGCTTAGCTGTAAAGGTCTGAACTGGTGGAACTAAGGAATGGAGCTCATCTGAACATTTTCCATGGAAATAGCTATAGGGTAGACAGAGGCTTAGCTGTAAAGGTCTGAACTGGTGGAACTAAGGAATGGAGCTCATCTGAACATTTTCCATTGAAATAACGATAGGGTAGAGAGAGGCTTAGCAGTAAAGGTCTGAACTGGTGGAACTAAGGAATGGAGCTCATCTGAATATTTTCCATTGAAATAACGATAGAGTAGAAAGAGGTTTAGCTGTAAAGGTCTGAACTGGTGGAACTAAGGAATGGAGCTCATCTGAACATTTTCCATTGAAATAACGATAGGGTAGAGAGAGGCTTAGCAGTAAAGGTCTGAACTGGTGGAACTAAGGATTGGAGCTCATCTGAACATTTTCCATGGAAATAACGATAGAGTAGAGAGAGGGTTAGCTGTAAAGGTCTGAACTGGTGGAACTAAGGAATGGAGCTCATCTGAACATTTTCCATGGAAATAACTATAGGGTAGACAGAGGCTTAGCTGTAAAGGTCTGAACTGGTGGAACTAAGGAATGGAGCTCATCTGAACATTTTCCATTGAAATAACGATAGGGTAGAGAGAGGCTTAGCAGTAAAGGTTTGAACTGGTGGAACTAAGGAATGGAGCTCATCTGAACATTTTCCATGGAAATAACGATAGAGTAGAAAGAGGCTTAGCAGTAAAGGTCTGAACTGGTGGAACTAAGGAATGGAGCTCATCTGAACATTTTCCATGGAAATAACTATAGGGTAGACTGAGGCTTAGCTGTAAAGGTCTGAACTGGTGGAACTAAGGAATGGAGCTCATCTGAACATTTTCCATGGAAATAACGATAGAGTAGAAAGAGGTTTAGCTGTAAAGGTCTGAACTGGTGGAACTAAGGAATGGAGCTCATCTGAACATTTTCCATTGAAATAACGATAGGGTAGAGAGAGGCTTAGCAGTAAAGGTCTGAACTGGTGGAACTAAGGAATGGAGCTCATCTGAACATTTTCCATGGAAATAACGATAGAGTAGAAAGAGGCTTAGCAGTAAAGGTCTGAACTGGTGGAACTAAGGAATGGAGCTCATCTGAACATTTTCCATGGAAATAACTATAGGGTAGACTGAGGCTTAGCTGTAAAGGTCTGAACTGGTGGAACTAAGGAATGGAGCTCATCTGAACATTTTCCATGGAAATAACGATAGAGTAGAAAGAGGTTTAGCTGTAAAGGTCTGAACTGGTGGAACTAAGGAATGGAGCTCATCTGAACATTTTCCATTGAAATAACGATAGAGTAGAACGAGGTTTAGCTGTAAAGGTCTGAACTGGTGGAACTAAGGAATGGAGCTCATCTGAACTTTTTCCATGGAAATAACGATAGAGTAGAAAGAGTCTTAGCTGTAAAGGTCTGAACTGGTGGAACTAAGGAATGGAGCTCATCTGAACATTTTCCATGGAAATAACGATAGAGTAGAAAGATGTTTAGCTGTAAAGGTCCGAACTGGTGGAACTAAGGAATGGAGCTCATCTGAACATTTTCCATTGAAATAACGATAGGGTAGAGAGAGGCTTAGCAGTAAAGGTCTGAACTGGTGGAACTATGGAATGGAGCTCATCTGAACATTTTCCATGGAAATAACGATAGAGTAGAAAGAGGTTTAGCTGTAAAGGTCTGAACTGGTGGAACTAAGGAATGGAGCTCATCTGAACATTTTCCATTGAAATAACGATAGGGTAGAGAGAGGCTTAGCAGTAAAGGTCTGAACTGGTGGAACTAAGGAATGGAGCTCATCTGAACATTTTCCATGGAAATAACGATAGAGTAGAAAGAGGCTTAGCAGTAAAGGTCTGAACTGGTGGAACTAAGGAATGGAGCTCATCTGAACATTTTCCATGGAAATAACTATAGGGTAGACTGAGGCTTAGCTGTAAAGGTCTGAACTGGTGGAACTAAGGAATGGAGCTCATCTGAACATTTTCCATGGAAATAACGATAGAGTAGAAAGAGGTTTAGCTGTAAAGGTCTGAACTGGTGGAACTAAGGAATGGAGCTCATCTGAACATTTTCCATTGAAATAACGATAGAGTAGAAAGAGGTTTAGCTGTAAAGGTCTGAACTGGTGGAACTAAGGAATGGAGCTCATCTGAACTTTTTCCATGGAAATAACGATAGAGTAGAAAGAGGCTTAGCTGTAAAGGTCTGAACTGGTGGAACTAAGGAATGGAGCTCATCTGAACATTTTCCATGGAAATAACGATAGAGTAGAAAGAGGTTTAGCTGTAAAAGTCCGAACTGGTGGAACTAAGGAATGGAGCTCATCTGAACATTTTCCATTGAAATAACGATAGGGTAGAGAGAGGCTTAGCAGTAAAGGTCTGAACTGGTGGAACTAAGGAATGGAGCTCATCTGAACATTTTCCATGGAAATAACGATAGAGTAGAAAGAGGTTTAGCTGTAAAGGTCTGAACTGGTGGAACTAAGGAATGGAGCTCATCTGAACATTTTCCATTGAAATAACGATAGGGTAGAGAGAGGCTTAGCAGTAAAGGTCTGAACTGGTGGAACTAAGGAATGGAGCTCATCTGAACATTTTCCATGGAAATAACGATAGAGTAGAAAGAGGCTTAGCAGTAAAGGTCTGAACTGGTGGAACTAAGGAATGGAGCTCATCTGAACATTTTCCATGGAAATAACTATAGGGTAGACTGAGGCTTAGCTGTAAAGGTCTGAACTGGTGGAACTAAGGAATGGAGCTCATCTGAACATTTTCCATGGAAATAACGATAGAGTAGAAAGAGGTTTAGCTGTAAAGGTCTGAACTGGTGGAACTAAGGAATGGAGCTCATCTGAACATTTTCCATTGAAATAACGATAGAGTAGAAAGAGGTTTAGCTGTAAAGGTCTGAACTGGTGGAACTAAGGAATGGAGCTCATCTGAACATTTTCCATTGAAATAACGATAGAGTAGAAAGAGGTTTAGCTGTAAAGGTCTGAACTGGTGGAACTAAGGAATGGAGCTCATCTGAACTTTTTCCATGGAAATAACGATAGAGTAGAAAGAGGCTTAGCTGTAAAGGTCTGAACTGGTGGAACTAAGGAATGGAGCTCATCTGAACATTTTCCATGGAAATAACGATAGAGTAGAAAGAGGTTTAGCTGTAAAGGTCCGAACTGGTGGAACTAAGGAATGGAGCTCATCTGAACATTTTCCATTGAAATAACGATAGGGTAGAGAGAGGCTTAGCAGTAAAGGTCTGAACTGGTGGAACTAAGGAATGGAGCTCAACTGAACATTTTCCATGGAAATAACGATAGAGTAGAAAGAGGTTTAGCTGTAAAGGTCTGAACTGGTGGAACTAAGGAATGGAGCTCATCTGAACATTTTCCATTGAAATAACGATAGGGTAGAGAGAGGCTTAGCAGTAAAGGTCTGAACTGGTGGAACTAAGGAATGGAGCTCATCTGAACATTTTCCATGGAAATAACGATAGAGTAGAAAGAGGTTTAGCTGTAAAGGTCTGAACTGGTGGAACTAAGGAATGGAGCTCATCTGAACATTTTCCATGGAAATAACGATAGAGTAGAAAGAGGCTTAGCTGTAAAGGTCTGAACTGGTGGAACTAAGGAATGGAGCTCATCTGAACATCTTCCATTGAAATAACGATAGGGTAGAGAGAGGCTTAGCAGTAAAGGTCTGAACTGGTGGAACTAAGGAATGGAGCTCATCTGAACATTTTCCATGGAAATAACGATAGAGTAGAAAGAGGTTTAGCTGTAAAGGTCTGAACTGGTGGAACTAAGGAATGGAGCTCATCTGAACATTTTCCATTGAAATAACGATAGGGTAGAGAGAGGCTTAGCAGTAAAGGTCTGAACTGGTGGAACTAAGGAATGGAGCTCATCTGAACATTTTCCATGGAAATAACTATAGGGTAGACAGAGGCTTAGCTGTAAAGGTCTGAACTGGTGGAACTAAGGAATGGAGCTCATCTGAACATTTTCCATGGAAATAACGATAGGGTAGAGAGAGGCTTAGCTGTAAAGGTCTGAACTGGTGGAACTAAGGAATGGTGCTCATCTGAACATTTTCCATGGAAATAACGATAGAGTAAAATGAGACTTAGCTGTAAAGGTCTGAACTGGTGGAACTAAGGAATGGAGCTCATCTGAACATTTTCCATGGAAATAACGATAGTGTAAAAAGAGACTTAGCTGTAAAGGTCTGAACTGGTGGAACTAAGGAATGGAGCTCATCTGAACATTTTCCATGGAAATAACGATAGGGTAGAGAGAGGCTTAGCTGTAAAGGTCTGAACTGGTGGAACTAAGGAATGGAGCTCATCTGAACATTTTCCATGGAAATAACGATGGAGTAGAGAGAGGCTTAGCTGTAAAGGTCTGAAATGGTGGAACTAAGGAATGGAGCTCATCTGAACATTTTCCATGGAAATAACGATAGAGTAGAGAGTGGCTTATCTGTAAAGGTCTGAACTGGTGGATCTAAGGAATGGAGCTCATCTGAACATTTTCCATGGAAATAACGATAGAGTAGTTAGAGGCTTTGCTGTAAAGGTCTGAACTGGTGGAACTAAGGAATGGATCTCATCCGAACATTTTCCATGGAAATAACGATGGATTAGAGAGAGTCTTAGCTGTAAAGTTATGAAGTAATGAAACTAATGTATATGTCTCCTCGAAACACTTTCCAAGGAAATAGCGATAGAGAAGTGAATGGCCTTTGACTTTTAGTCTTTCATTATTCCTTACTTTCTGAATCCTAAAAGAATAGTAATGCCTCAGAAATCTTTGAATATATTTTTACATCGAGAGATTTCTGATATGTCGTCTATGGGAAATATGGAAACTAATGTATCAGTGACAAAATGCTTCCCAACTCTATGAAGACTGGAAAGTGACGAGCAGTTAGCTCCTTCCCAGACATGACAGTTGGCCTTGATCAATCGTCACTGTTTTGCCTTGACAAAACTTAAAACTGCTGTCTTTTGGGCGATTATTTTCCTCTTTGCAATCCTTTTTCACAGAAGAAGCGTTGCTACCCTCTTGTTAAAAGTCCTTTCTATGCCAAATGGTCAGATGAGCCCCATTCCTTAGTTCCACCAGCTCAAACGTTTACAGTTAGGGCCTTCCATACTACAAACACGGCATGAAATCATCCTCATTTCTTTCATTTTCTTTTTTGTGAGAAAGAAGTTACGCTTATACAGCTTCTTCCTTAGAACTGTTACATTGTTGTATAGCCTCTCGAGGGGATGCTTCTTCGACCACCACAAACTTAATCTCGTCAAGTCAAGGGTCAACTGTATCCTATATATCCTTATAAAATCCACGACTTCGTTCTCATTGTTACGCACTTCCAACGATCTGAGAGGCTCTTCGGCCTTATATTGGGTAAACAATGGTATAAAAAGCGGTATGTCTCTTTATGCGTTAATCGCTTTAATCATAAAACTTGCGATAATTTAAAATATTGTTTGTTTATTTTATTTATTTTTTTTTTTTTTTGAAGAAAGAACGATGCGTCTGATTTCCGGCCGGTTTGCAGATGAGACAGTTTCACGCTTTCGTCAGACAAACATCAGGGGTAAAATAACAGACATTGTTCTAACAAGAAGCTACCGCGTAAACAGGGCGGTGGGGAAGGGTTATAGTCGTTGCTGTCATCATCAGCGTGAAAAGCACTGTTGTTATGCTGGTTGTCGTCGTTGTTGTTGTTGTTGTTGTTGTTCAGTTCGGTATTTGAGTAATGAGTCATAGGGAAAGGATGACAAAAAGGCATTGACGATGGTTGTGAAATGCAAGTGGGTGGGGCGTGTGAGACATCAGCCAGACTGACAGACAGACAGACAGCCAACCAGAAGATTTTCGGCAGGAAGAATTAAAAGCCGACTAAGACAAAGAGAAAAAAAAAAAAAAAGATTGGGGGATTGGTGGGGGGTGTCGGGAGAATCTGCAGAAAATTCCGGAGGTGATGGAGAAAGAACATTCCAACCGTGTCTGCACACCGAGAAGAAAAAGCAGGGGAAAATGCATGAAGAAAACGGTGGGAATTCTTCAGGCTCACGTGACCTCCGGCTTCCGGTTTAGGGTCAGTTATTTTGCAAAAATAAAATAGAACAACAAAAAAAAAAGTAAAAAAAAACAAAAACACTCACGCACACAAAAAGTGTTTGTTTTATTGTTGTTATCCTTCTCGGAGTGTGTACATGTGTCTCCCCAGTTTATGTATGTGCGGGTGTAGTGCCTGTGTGTGTGTGTGCGCGTGTGTGTGTGTGTGTGCTAAAAAAGTTTCTGTTTACACTTTTGCCATTCGACTTAATTCCATTAAATATGATCCCAACATCGCGCATACGAAACATTTACACGTGTGCATATCTTTATTTTTAATATACATGCGAGTGAAAAGCAAAAGAAGCCTTTTAAAAGCTAAACAAAGTATTAAAAAACAGGAAAATTTCGTTAGACAAAGAAAATAGTTTCAAACTCCGTCATACGAATCCTCCTATAAGTCTTTAATCAGAGTCTTGATTTGGTCATCTTCAACGATTGCAGATTAGCAAAATAAACCTCAATTTAATGAACTCTTGGGAGACTGTTTTCTATATCTCTGTTAGGTTCTTAAATCCTAGAAATCCGTCATTTCTGAAATATGAGCATCAGCATTTAATGAACATCTATTTAAAGAAGTGAGTTGCTCAAAATCAAATTTTGCAGTTGTAAACCCAGCGAAACACTACAATCAGCTATGGCACCATATCTATAAATGGCACATATCTTTTTGCTGTTTGAACAGCTTCTTTTTTTGCGAAAATAAATATATATCTGTCTATATTTCTGAGATGAGGTATTATGTACATTATTTACATTATTCGGACTATTGTTCTCATCTTTGTCGCCATATTTATTACAACGATTCCTAAGCATACGCATAGTGCACTTATACTCTGATTCAACCTAATCACAAACGTGCTGTGTCGATAGGTAAATAAAATTTCATTTTTGCATATAATGCCAGTTTCATGCAAACGTTTCTGTCTGTGTATGTTCCGGTTTTCGTCTGTAAACTTTTAAAATTGATTTTTTTTTCATCTAACATTTTTTATTATTTATTTACTGGTTAATTTTATGGGATTGATTGTTTTCGTTTGTTTCCTTCCCATTAAGACAATTCAAAGATCGGAGCGACAAAGATTCGTGCTAAACCTACTACTGGCATTTCTTCTTTTTTTTTTAAATAACTTCTTTTTACAGAATATAAAAAAAATGAAAACGAAATTACAGCAAATTCCAAAGTAAAATCAAGTTCTGGTCATCACGCTATCGAAATTAAATTACCTAATCACATTCGTTGATCCAGTCACGCAATAATATTGTTTACATCACACAACCGTATTCAAATATCTTTCTGACGTCACTGAACCCAAATACCTCAATGAAACCCTATTGAAAATTATTCTAATGTGAACAGGGTTAGAACGGACAAATTGAATGGGAAAGAAATAACTCCACGAAAGGAATTTTCAAAACTGAATTATGCAAAAAAAAAAAAGATAATAGTGAAATTATGTATTCCCTTTAATTGGAATAACAGCCGGTGTAAAATACTGTCTTTGAAAAAATCTATGAAAAAAAAAGAACGATTTTAATATCTAAATACAGACACGAAAACAAAATTCCAACTACACTACCTACAACCACATCACCTTTCCAAAAACTAATCAACCAATATACTGTATGATAAACGATACGGTCAAATCCTTGTTCAGTTCGTGGATATATTCATTATCACACCACAAACATCCAAAATAGAAATGTTAATGGCTCTTTAAATTGATATCATTTTGTCATGATAAAATACTGGTTCTGGCTAAGCAGGTTATGTATTCATCTATATTGTGAGTATCACATTTTCCAAGCCCTCTTTCCTCATTATTTGCACTAGAAATTTCAAGTTTCTCTCCCTGCTTGTTTATGGCAACATCTCGTTAAAACATCGGTTCTCGTACGATCACCGAAGTTAAGCAACGTCGATCTTAATCAGTACCTCGCTGGGTGACTGCTTGGGAATACCAGGTGTTCTATGTTTGGGTGATCGTTAATTTTATATAATTTAGTCATGATGAAATACCGCTTCTAGCTAGGGTAGGTTATGCGTCGTTTTCCTCTGTTTTTCTTACCATAAATCTTCCCTGTGTGTATCATATTTTCCAAGCCCTCTTTCCTCATTATATGCCCTAGCAATTGCAAACGCACTCACCACATGTTATCACACACATCCCTTTAAAAGGCATTCTTTTTAAGCCATTTTGTATAACAGACTTATTTATCCTTAAACTAAATGTTGTTTTTTCTCTGATAAGCTTTTGACATTATCGGTGTTTCGTCGGAGTTACATCCCTTTCAACTAAATTTCAGGCTGATTAAACATAGTAATGAACTGAGGCATGTGCGAGTATTATTGATCAATGTAGGGTTTTGAAAACAAATTGTTTTATATGATTTTATTGTTTCTTTCACTCTACATGTTAGCCCCGTCTACCTGTGATTCCGATATCTCTATAAATTTCCTCAACTGGGTAACAATTTTCCTTGTGACTGAAAAATTATTTTCCACCCGAAAATCCTTTTCTCACAGACGAAGCGTCGCAAATCTCTCGCTGTTCTATCGACATTTCCGCGGGAAGTGTTCAAACAAAGTACATTTCGTCATTTCAACCGTTTTGGCCATCACGGCTAGGACCTACCGTGACACACCTATTGTACATAACTCCTCTCATTCCTTTCGTATTTAATTAGTGATATGTAACTTCCACTCGAGCAGACTCTTCCAATGAACCGCCGCTTTGTGGAACCGAGGAGGATGCATCCCCGATCACTACAATCTTGATCAAGTCTAGAGTCAATCGTTATCTTCCCAACATGTCCCAGTATAATTGTGCCTTTTACTCTGTAACCCTCTACCTCGAGTGGCTCAAGAGGATGCATCCCCGATCACTACAATCTTAACTTGATCAAGTCTAGAGTCAATCGTTATCTTCCCAACATGTCCCAGTATAATTGTGCCTTTTACTCTGTAACCCTCTACCTCGAGTGGCTCAAGAGGATGCATCCCCGATCACTACAATCTTAACTTGATCAAGTCTAGAGTCAATCGTTATCTTCCCAACATATCCCAGTATAATTGTGCCTTTTACTCTGTAACCCTCTACCTCGAGTGGCTCAAGAGGATGCATCCCCGATCACTACAATCTTAACTTGATCAAGTCTAGAGTCAATCGTTATCTTCCCAACATGTCCCAGTATAATTGTGCCTTTTACTCTGTAACCCTCTACCTCGAGTGGCTCAAGAGGATGCATCCCTGATCACTACAATCTTAACTTGATCAAGTCTACCGTTAAACGTTATTTTCCCAACATATCCCCATAAACTGTTCTTCTTACTCTGTGACGTTCTACTTCGAGTGGATCGCGGGCCATGTAGCATAAATATTTCTATCTTTGAAGTGGAGTGAATGTAAGGAACGACTGCGAAATGGAACAAATGGACACATAGTATTAGAAAGATTCAGATGAGAATTTCTACGAGTTGTAATGAGGAAAGAGGGCTTGGAAAAATTGACACTCACATGACATATCGAAGGCAAAAGGGACAGAATAAGTAGTGGTAAAATGATAAATGTTACTAAGAGAAGTACGAGATAAGATGTTGTGGAGGCCCATGTTCGTCTACTGTAAGTAGAAGTTATGGGATCGTCCTTTTTTCATAGACATTAATTTCTTTGAATTTGTAGTTTATTATTACTTTCTTCTCCTTCTTCTTCTTCTCCTTCTTTTTAATCTTTTTTCCTTCTTTTTCTTCTTCGTCTTCTTCTTTGCCTTCTCTTCTTTTTTCTTCTTTTTTCTTCTTTTGTCTTTTTCTTCTTATTCATTGCCTTTCTTCTTCTTCTTCTTCTTCTTCTTCGCTTTTAATTTGTAAATTTACCAGGAATTTTTGTTTTAATTCTCCTTCCATATTCGTTATTAAACAGGGTTGCTAATATATTCTTTTTTCTCTTTTTTTATTCTCTCTCTTCTCGCACTCTCCATTTTCTCTCTTTCTCTCTCTCTCTCTCTCTAACTTTCTTTCTCTCTCTTTCTCCTTCTCTTTTTCTTTCGCTCTCTCTCTCTCTCTCTTTCTCTCTCTCTTTCTCTCTCTCTCTCTTTCTCTCTCTCTCTTTCACTTTCTTTCTCTCTCTTTCTCTCTCTCTCTCTCTCTCTCTCTCTCTCTCTCTCTCTCTCTCTCTGACCCAAAAACAACTGAAAAACAAATTGCCAACACAACCACGTCTCAAAATGAATTTCCCTTTATACTGAGAATTCAAACAAAGGGCTTAATGAATTGGCCTCGTTTCCATATTTCATCAATAACTTTAACTCGTTGACCTTAACTTTGTCGAATTACACTCTACATGACCGATTCACATATTTTTTTAAAAACCTCGTCGCCATAACTGCTTTGCGAAATGCCATTTAGCTTTGCTTGCACTTATTTCCCCATATACATTTGATAAATCAGGGATAAAAGCTAATGCATATATATATATATATATATATATATATATATATATATATATATATATATATATATATATATATATATATATATAATATTAGTCTAATAAGTAGACGGAACAAGTTTAAATTATCCAATGAAACATGTCTCAACGAAAACATGCTGTCAAAATATACGCATATATATATATATATATATATATATATATATATATATATATATATATATATTATCAGTATCAAAATCTCCATCTATACAGGTTGCGATGGACAAATTGTCGTCTAAGCTACGCAAAAACGAAAATAATACTGATATATCATTTTAACATTAATTAAAGAAATTAAAAAATATAACATGACGACAATTTATTTACCCGACGCACCCAATATATATATATTAGAAATTGTTAGGAGGATTTGATAATTATAATTAAGTAATTCATTGAGTCTGAAAGAAACCTCAACAGAATTCAGAAAGCACTGGACGGCCGTTTCGTCCTATATTTGGGACTATATCAGCAGTACGCATCCACTACCGAGAATTGAAACCCTGACAGTTGAGTTATCAAGCAAACGTCATACCAACTGTTCCAACGGGCCTCGGTGTCAAAGAGGTAGCAAATCAGCCTGAATATAGCGCCGCTCGCTCACATATTCAGTTGAAGCTGAGTGTTGAGTTCAATGTACACTTTTATGTTTAACGATGTTCTGTACCTGATATTGAGCACTTTAACCCATAAATATAGCATACTTAAAATATATATATATATATATATATATATATATATATATATATATATATATATATATATATATATATATATATATATATAAGCTGGCCATTCTTATTCGTGGACTCTCACTCAAGCACATTCGTGTCTGTTCAACACCCACAGATCCCACCTGTGGTTTATATTGAAACTATGCTGAGCAGACCTTAGTTACAGTTTCTGGGAGAGAGCGTGTTATCTAGAATAATAAACAATCTGAACAACACCGGACTGGTGACTTCGAGCTAACACAGCTATCGACGCACCCAAGTATTCCGTCCACCCAATTTCACTCACAAGGCTTGGGTCGATCCGTGGAATGGTTTTCAGGTACTTTCTAAAGATACCACACGCTGGGATAATATCAGGAAGTATCCTTCCTGACAAATCGACCATGGTGAGATTCGAACCTGGTAAGAAAGCGAACTTTCTAACCACTCGGCCACGTGCCCAATTCATATATATATATATATATATATATATATATATATATATATAACTAAGTTAAGAAAAATTTGGTAATCGGTATAGGTAGTCCCAAGGAGGATGAAATCCTGAGAGCTCAATGTAAATTCAGAGCTAATAATTTAAAGAAAAACAGACCACTTTAAGGGTCCATTGTAATAATTTATTTCACCATAGCCCTTTTAAAGGACGCTGGATCATCAGACTACACTTCCAAAAGGTGAAACGAAAAATGAAATGAACATTTACACTTTTGACGGGTAGTATTAAGTTTATGTAATTTAACAGAGAGGGTAGTGAGGAGTGGTGTGAGAGACATGATCGAGTTTAGAGAGGGTTTCTTTTAATATTTCTATCTATCATACTTAGTATTAGGGGAGGAGGGACCAGACATTGACCTATTTAATCGGTTAACTTAACGGAAGTGATATATTGAAAGAGAAGGGGGGGAGAGAAAAGGAAAAAGAAAAAAGAAAGAAGGGGGAATTAAAGAGAAAGAAGCTGTAATTAGGCTTTATCAAGGGAGAGGAGGAATTTATGTAAAAAAAAGAGATTTTAATGTTTGATAGTAATTTAATTTTTCTTTAAATTATATATATATATATATATATATATATATATATATATATATATATATATATATAGAAAGAGAGAGAGAGAGAGAGTCTGACAGAAAATATATACACACTTCAAGAAAGGAAAAACTTATGTAGATATTATAATACTAAATTTCTTAAAACATCACATAGTTATCTTTGGTCTCTACAATTACAAGAGATACTCAAAATGGTGGCCTTTAGCTTTCAGTACTTTTATTAGTATAGCGAAGTACTGCATGGGAAACGTTGGCTAAAGTGTCCATTGGGATTGCCGCACATGCATTTTTAATTTCTTGTCTAAAGGTCGCCAATGTAATCGGCTTTCTGCGATATACAACATCCTTTAAGACTTGTTGATACTACAGCCACGAGGGTAATGCCATCGGGCGAGAAAATATCGTACTACAGTAAACAGTGTTATCGCAATTTGTATGTATGTGTGTGGTGTGTGTGTGTGTGCAGGTGCGATATTGCAGTCGTGTTTCAACGCATAACCATGCGTCTCCTCAGGCGATTGTAAATTACTGGCGAGTAAACGATTAATTTGGTTTCAAAAGCAAAATACATCCGCATTTTTTGAAAAAAAAAAATAAACGCTTGGAGACTTTACCCCGATTATCCAATCGAATATGACCTACGTTAAATTCAAACTAAGCAAAAGAAAAAGTTAGAAATTATTATATTCCAAATATGTCAAACTAAAGAATTGAAATCTAACAGCATCCAGACATTAACTTAAAGACTGATACAAATGGCCTCAATAAATATACACATGTCAGGCAGTCAACTCTGTTAAGAAATAAAAGCGTTAGATGTCAAATCGCCTGAAGAGACGCATCGTTATAAGCTGAAACACGACTGCAATTGTGTAGCGATTCTTACATGCTTTTGTTTTTATATCCTGCTTGTGTGTGTGCGTGTAAAAATCGATATTATTAATAAAAACATTAATTCACTTTTCTTTCAAGACAAGTCAAAAGGTGACATCACTTACCGCCTCCCATAATCTTCCTTTCCTTAACGCCGAGAGATTTTCGAACCTTTTACATAGTTTTCTATTGGGTTGGTGCATAATTATCAGGCGTTTTTAAAACAATATTTATTATGAAAAAAGAAACATAGCAATTCAATAATAGCATTTTTAGATGATTATGCCGGGGCGTATGATTATCAACACGTATTTTTATAACCTGAAAATTAATAATTTTATTATTAAAAAAGTAAACAAAACAGCAATTTTTGGAAACAAATAACTAGACGACAAAAACGCCTGATAATTATGCACCAATAATTCAAATGTGTTATTTTATTTGATCAAAGTTGTATGTGGAGAGACAGTTTTCATGAATAATACATGGGAATTGTATTTTTATTTTTTCGTGGTGGGGGGGGCGTATACGCATGCGCCTGTGTACGTGTTTCACTCTGAAACATCATAAATCGATTTAAGGAGAGCGACTCGTTGCGCCTTCTCGGACTGACATTCTCGGCTGACATGAAGTGCAAAAACTATATTGAATCAATTGCTTAATTCTGTAGCTGAGAAAATTGGTTCACTATGTCGTGCGAGACAATTTTTCTCTCCTGAATCTATCTTGCACACCTATAAGTCTATCATTCGGCCATTCACTGAATATTGCTGTCATATCTGACCCGCTACTCCTGATATGTATTTAGAGCTCCTTGATAAAATCCAAAGACGAATCAGCAATATTATTGGTCCTGACCTGGCATCTCGTCTTCAGTCACTTTCCCGCCGCCATAAAGTTTTTTTCTATACCTTTTCTATAAATACTTTCATGGTAATTGTTCGGAAGAAATCTTCTCTTTGGTATTTAGACGTTATGAATTTAAGCCTAGTACGAGATGAGCAACAAAATCTCATCAATTTACAGTTTAACTGGTTTTGATTTTATTTTTTTAAGCATTCAACCCCAAGCAAGGCGGGAAGCCACTAGCACGCAAGGGGTTATAGAGTTGGAGCTAGAGCAAATAGGAGTGATAGAGGAAAGGATGAAGAGAAGGATAGGAGATAGATCAGGGCATTTGGAGAAGTTTGATCTTCAGAAATTTAAATGCAATGTCAATCGTTATCTACTGTCAACCTGGTTACTCTTCTATTGTTCTCGTTTCTCAGTAATTTTTCTGTTTTCTAATATTCTCATCTTTGTCGTTATTATCACAAAGTTTCGGCCGTATGAACTTTGACCTATTGATCTATTATTTGTTATCACTCACAACCAATTAATAGTGATTCAATTAAAAAATATAATTATTTCATTCAAATAAAATAAAATCTTTTATTTTTTTATTTTTTGTCAAATGTGTAAGACTTTTATTTTCGTGTAGCCGTAAAATGACACATTAATTTGGAAATTCTTTATTGCCTTAGCAAACTATATTGAGATAAAACAGGGAGGAATTTAGAGATGTCCTTATCGTATGCATAAAGTTCCAATGAAAAATGTTGAAAAACCTACATTTGAAAAAAGTTCCTTGTTGATTAAGTAGAATTAATTATATCTGTATGTAATAAAGTCAGCTTAGGATGTTGTATACTATGTAGTGTCTGTGTTGTGTATTAGTATAACACGAGGTTCGGTACTGGTCAAAAGATCAAAGTGGAAACGATACACGTCTTTTTTTTACTCGCCTTATGTACCGAGAGAGAGAGAGAGAGAGAGAGAGTTTGCACTCTCTTCCGTTTTACTATTGTTTGACAACACATTCCGGTGGTTATTAGCAGAAGTTCCCGAGCAGATAAGTAGAGTAACAGCATGAAACAATGTTAAACGTCGAATTGAATCACGTCAAAAGGCCCAATATATTTTTTCGCTGCAGCAAAGAGCACTGACACTTATTCCTTGTTGGACATTTGTGTGAATGCTCAGAGACTGTGATCACTAAGTGTTCGGTGTTACTTCTGGCAAAATTCGCACAAGTGCATCGTATATTTGCGAAAGCAATGACACCAGAATAAAATTGCAATTAGAAATAATAACTAAGATAAAATATCAACATTGTTACTTCTAACATTTGCGTTTTACCGATAAAAAGAAAAGAAAAAAGAATTCGGTATGAGCACGTTGCATCTGACGACATTTTCTCCTACCAAGGAGGATGCAGGTTCGAATCATGCCGGAGAGCGCATGTTCTTCTTCAATAAGATTTCTCGAATATTCAGGCCGATAGATGATAATAAATTATACTCTTTAAAATTAAAAACGGGACCGTCTACACAATTATGGGCATCCACAAAAACAACGTTTAAGTGTTATATATATATATATATATATATATATATATATATATATATATATATATAATTATTTATTCGAAAATTATAACATAAATATGTTATAAAATCACTACAAAAATAGTCATTTTGTTTCAAGACTTTTGATGTCTTATCAAGTGATTTATTCCGTATACACCAATCCTATACTTGGATATATATACACATATATATATATATATATATATATATATATATATATATATATATATATGTGCGTGTGTGTGTGTGTGTGTGTGTGTGTGTGTGTGTGTGTGAAATTAACAGTTTTATTCAAATGTAATCAAATAACAAAGAGTGGAACCAGCGTCTCCTTTCTGTGTTTATAGAAACTTACCTGAGCCCAGTTAGAGAATACCTGACCATTTCCCCCGTAGGTGACCAGCTCGTGACGAAACTGGGCCACTTGCGGATCTAGATTGTTCATTATCATATGAATTATTGCAGCTGCTTGTTTGCATTGGGTCGGGTATTCTTCGATCGGGTAGGACCTAAAAACAAACAGTAGTATTAAACACGAAGCCATATGTGCGATGGAAAT
Organism: Acanthosepion esculentum; assembly: GCA_964036315.1. Classification (NCBI taxonomy): domain Eukaryota; kingdom Metazoa; phylum Mollusca; class Cephalopoda; order Sepiida; family Sepiidae; genus Acanthosepion; species Acanthosepion esculentum. The sequence continues at coordinate 2,057,489 of OZ038510.1, forward strand.
ACGCCAGACATTTACAGTTATTTTGTTCTTTTTACCTAAAGTCCACTAAAACGTTTGCTAAGCTGAAATGTCAAGTCTCTTAAAGGTGGCTGTTGCTCTCGATGTCAAAAGCGGTTACTAGGCTCGATGTCAAGTCAGTTAAAAGCGCCTGTTAGCCTCGATGTCAAAAGTGGTTACTAGGCTCGATGTCAAGTCAGTGAAAAGCGCCTGTTAGCCTCGATGTCAAAAGCGGTTACTAGGCTCGATGTCAAGTCAGTTAAAAACGCCTGTTAGCCTCGATGTCAAAAGCCGTTACTAGGCTCGATGTCAAGTCAGTTAAAAGCGCCTGTTAGCCTCGATGTCAAAAGTGGTTACTAGGCTCGATGTCAAGTCAGTGAAAAGCGCCTGTTAGCCTCGATGTCAAAAGCGGTTACTAGGCTCGATGTCAAGTCAGTTAAAAACGCCTGTTAGCCTCGATGTCAAAAGCGGTTACTAGGCTCGATGTCAAGTCAGTTAAAAACTCCTGTTAGCCTCGATGTCAAAAGCCGTTACTAGGCTCGATGTCAAGTCAGTGAAAAGCGCCTGTTAGCCTCGATGTCAAAAGCGGTTACTAGGCTCGATGTCAAGTCAGTTAAAAACGCCTGTTAGCCTCGATGTCAAAAGCCGTTACTAGGCTCGATGTCAAGTCAGTGAAAAGCGCCTGTTAGCCTCGATGTCAAAAGCGGTTACTAGGCTCGATGTCAAGTCAGTTAAAAACGCCTGTTAGCCTCGATGTCAAAAGCCGTTACTAGGCTCGATGTCAAGTCAGTGAAAAGCGCCTGTTAGCGTCGATGTCAAAAGCGGTTACTAGGCTCGATGTCAAGTCAGTTAAAAACGCCTGTTAGCCACTATGTCAAAAGTGGTTACTAGGCTCGATGTCAAGTCAGTGAAAAGCGCCTGTTAGCCTCGATGTCAAAAGCGGTTACTAGGCTCGATGTCAAGTCAGTTAAAAACGCCTGTTAGCCTCGATGTCAAAAGCCGTTACTAGGCTCGATGTCAAGTCAGTTAAAAGCGCCTGTTAGCCTCGATGTCAAAAGTGGTTACTAGGCTCGATGTCAAGTCAGTGAAAAGCGCCTGTTAGCCTCGATGTCAAAAGCGGTTACTAGGCTCGATGTCAAGTCAGTTAAAAACGCCTGTTAGCCTCGATGTCAAAAGCGGTTACTAGGCTCGATGTCAAGTCAGTTAAAAACTCCTGTTAGCCTCGATGTCAAAAGCCGTTACTAGGCTCGATGTCAAGTCAGTGAAAAGCGCCTGTTAGCCTCGATGTCAAAAGCGGTTACTAGGCTCGATGTCAAGTCAGTTAAAAACGCCTGTTAGCCTCGATGTCAAAAGCCGTTACTAGGCTCGATGTCAAGTCAGTGAAAAGCGCCTGTTAGCCTCGATGTCAAAAGCGGTTACTAGGCTCGATGTCAAGTCAGTTAAAAACGCCTGTTAGCCTCGATGTCAAAAGCCGTTACTAGGCTCGATGTCAAGTCAGTGAAAAGCGCCTGTTAGCGTCGATGTCAAAAGCGGTTACTAGGCTCGATGTCAAGTCAGTTAAAAACGCCTGTTAGCCACTATGTCAAAAGTGGTTACTAGGCTCGATGTCAAGTCAGTGAAAAGCGCCTGTTAGCCTCGATGTCAAAAGCGGTTACTAGGCTCGATGTCAAGTCAGTTAAAAACGCCTGTTAGCCTCGATGTCAAAAGCCGTTACTAGGCTCGATGTCAAGTCAGTTAAAAGCGCCTGTTAGCCTCGATGTCAAAAGTGGTTACTAGGCTCGATGTCAAGTCAGTTAAAAGCGCCTGTTAGCCTCGATGTCAAAAGCGGTTACTGTTAGCCTCGATGTCAAAAGTGGTTACTAGGCTCGATGTCAAGTCAGTGAAAAGCTCCTGTTAGCCTCGATGTCAAAAGCGGTTACTAGGCTCGATATCAAGTCAGTTAAAAACGCCTGTTAGCCTCGATGTCAAAAGCCGTTACTAGGCTCGATGTCAAGTCAGTGAAAAGCGCCTGTTAGCCTCGATGTCAAAAGCGGTTACTAGGCTCGATGTCAAGTCAGTTAAAAACGCCTGTTAGCCTCGATGTCAAAAGCCGTTACTAGGCTCGATGTCAAGTCAGTTAAAAGCGCCTGTTAGCCTCGATGTCAAAAGTGGTTACTAGGCTCGATGTCAAGTCAGTTAAAAGCGCCTGTTAGCCTCGATGTCAAAATTGGTTACTAGGCTCGATGTCAAGTCAGTTAAAAGCGCCTGTTAGCCTCGATGTCAAAAGTGGTTACTAGGCTCGATGTCGAGTCTCTTAAAAGTGGCTGTTGGCCTCGATGTCAAAATTGGTTACTAGGCTCGATGTCAAGTCAGTTAAAAGCGCCTGTTAAGTTTTATGACAAGTTTCTGAAAATCGTCTCTGAAGCTCGATGTCATGTCCCTAAAAAGCGGATGTTAAACTCGATGCCAAGTTCCTTCAAAGACGTCTGTTAATCTCGATGTGAAATCACTTGAAATCGGGTGTTAAGGCCGATGTCCT
>OZ038510.1:2065003-2127503 GCA_964036315.1 Acanthosepion esculentum
CTTTTATAATATATATATATATATATATATATATATATATATATATATATATATATATATATATATATATATATATATATACAGACATGACAGAATTGAATAGACACCAAGATAAATTTTATTTCTGATTTTTTTTAATAACCAAGATAAATTAACTTAGATTATTTGATTAAAATTGCAGATAACAATACTGGAACATGCCACGAACCAAAGGAGCATCAGACCTATCCGAATTTCAGCGAGGACATATCGTGGGCCAACATGAAGGTGGTCTTAGTCAAAGAAAAATAGCTGAAAATCTTTCAATACCCCTTTCTACTGTTAATAGAGTGATCGTACAATTCACCAGAGAGGGCAAGAAGTGCACAAACCCCCATCCAGACCACCCTGGGCCCTCTGAAAGAACCATGCGTCTTGTCGAAAGAAATGTTGAACAGGATCCACGTTGCAAGGCCTCTGAAATAGCAGCACAAGTTGATGTCAGTCCCAGAACAGCTGTCAGGTATCTTCACAAGCTGGGCTACTATGGCAGAGCTGCGAGAAGGAAACCACTTCTCCGTCCAGCCAATATCAAACGCAGAAAGGATTGGGCTCGTGAGATGGTGGAGAGACCTGTGACCTTTTGGACCACTGTCATTTTCTCTGATGAGTCAGGATTCGCATTATTTTTCGGCAGTGGAAGAGTATGGGTATGGAGACTCTGTAGTCAAGAGTTTGATTTAAAAAGACTGCAGCCAACGGTGAAATATGGGGGCATTTCAGTAATGGTATTGGGTGCAATTTGGAGTGATGGTCACTCAGAGCTTGTGGAGTGTGAAGGAAACATTCATTCAACCAAATATGTTTCTATATTAAAGAAAGGGCTCCTTCCAATATTCTCAAGTAGTAGAATGAGCAAAGTTGACTCCCTATTTATGGAAGATGGAGCTCCATCTCACAGTGCTCAAGCAACGCAACATTGGTTGAGACAAAATGGGATCAATAAACTTCCATGGCCAAGTCAGTCCCCGGATATTAACCCTATTGAACACCTTTGGGGGATATTAGATCGAAAACTCTGCAAAAAGAACAGGAAGCCATCTTCTAAGCCCGAACTTTTAGGATTATTGTGTGAAACATGGCAAGAAATCCCTCAAGATGATATTCGTGAACTCATCGTTAGCATGCTTAGAAGGGTCCTTGCATTAAAAAAGGCAAAAGGGATGTCAACCAAGTATTAGTTATTAAATTTATGACCATTTATAATTACTTCATTTGTATAAATTACTTGTTTAATAAAATAAACGGTTTCTGTGAGCGTCTATTCAATTCAGTCATGTCTCTGTATATATATATATATATATATATATATATATATATATATATATATATATATATATATATATATATATATATATATCAAAGTGTAGGAGAACGAACAGTAGGATTACAGCGTCGAAAAAATGAATTTAAAAATAGTGCTTAATACATAAAGTAGAGCCGTAAACGTTTATTCATCTTATGCAGTGTTGCATTAGAACATGCACGTATCCACTACAAAATTGTACATTTTTGTTTCAACGTCAAAAAAAGGGAAAACTATTTTAGAGGTCTCATCAGGTGGGGAATTACGGTGTTACTAACATACTATATATACATTTATGTATAAATGTAAATAGTATATATATATATATATATATATATATATATATATATATATATATATATATATATATAGCCTTAAAGTGGTCTGTTTTTCTTTAATATATATATATATATATATACATATATATATATATATATATATATATATATATATATATATATACATATATATATATATATATATATATATATATATATATATATATATATATATATATATATTGGACTATTGCCCTCATCTTTATTGCCGTATTCACGACGTTTCGGCCGTTATACGCTCCGGCCTTCTTCAGGAGATATATTTGGAATTTTCAATCGAATTATTTATTTAGTCCACGGTGGGGGAGGGATTGTTCTAGTTCCATGTTCCATGCCTCTCTTCCGGATATCTCAGTTTCAGTTATTTCCCTTCAGTAACTCAACTTTCCAAATTTTTGCTCACCTCTGCTGTGGTCAGGTATTGAACTCACAACCCTTTGATTCAAGACAGATTTATTCCTGTGTCATTGGGGTCAAATTTAGATAGATAGATAGACAGATAGATAGGAATAGGCTCAGATAGATAGATAGATAGATAGATAGATAGATAGAAAGATAGATAGATAGATAGATAGATAGATAGATAGATAGATAGATAGATAGATAGGAATAGGCTCAGATAGATAGATAGATAGATAGATAGATAGATAGATAGATTGGTGTAAGTGTCAACACGGAAAACCTTTTTGTAAAGCGTTTCGTTCCGAGAAGAAACTCCTTCAGACAATTCGCGGAACTAAACGTGTCTCTGAGAAGTCATTTTGTCTTTCACTTTCCAATCGTCTATAATATATATATATATATATATATATATATATATATATATATATATATATATATATATATATAATGGACTCCTTGAAACGTAACTAAGCACGGCTTACATTACGCTTACTATGAAAAAGTTGGCTATAGATGACAATTTCAGTTATCCTATCACTCATTCTGATCACATGGCTATATATATATATATATATATATATATATATATAAGGGTGAGATACATACACACATTATATAGATACATGCATACATCTTAATGCATTTTTTAATATTTATAAAAGATTTAGGTTTATCTATAAAAAGAACGTATAAACACAAAAAATGTCTGAAAATAATTTGTACGATTTTGTCCATTTCATAATGTGTGACGTCATTTGTTTATATTTGGATACGCTTTGAGCAGATATGAATGTACGTGAGAGATTCATGGAAGATTGTAGTTTAATAGCAGGAAAATCGACCTTGCTAACCGCACGATCCTCTGTAGCCGAATCGGTTAAGGCACGTCAGGCTATATGATGGTTCCGTATAGGATACAGGTTCGATTCCTGTCGGAGGACGCATATTTTCTATGAAAATTTCTTGGACATTCAGGCCGGTAAATGTTATTAATACTGTGTATTATAAAACAGAGCAATTACTTAAATATTTGTATCTATAAAAAGAATGTATAAACATAAAAAAAATGTCTTAAAATAATTGTCGGACATTTTCCATTTCATAATGTTTGATGTATATATCTGGTTATATTTCAGAGATGAGGTATTGCAAATATTTACACTATTTGCATCGTTTGGACAGTTGCCCTCGTCTTTATAAACATATTCACGACGTTTCGGCCGTTGTAAATTGTTAGAGAAAATTCGTAGAAAATATAAGTTCTTCGCCAGGAAGCGAACCTATATTCGTATACATAAACCATCATTTGGCCTGACGTGCTGTACCATTCAGCTACAGAGAAGCTTCTGGCTAGCAAGCTCCGAATTTTGAATATTTAGGCCGGTAAATGTAATTAATAGTGTTTAATTAAAAACAGAGCATTTCTTTAATTAAATTGTATCTATAAAAATAACGTATAAAGAGAAAATATATTAAATAATTACAAGACTTAATCCATTTCGTTATATGTTGTCATTGTTTACGTTAAGGTACGTTTCGTTAGCTGATATGATCGATCGAGAACAACCGATGACGATTGTGCGTTTATAAACAATAACTCGGACTTTGCTAACCAGACGTTTCTCTTTAGCTGAATGTAATTAATCCCGTTTAAATTAAGAGCATTTACATAAAGAAATTATATCTATAAAAATAACGTATAATCAGAAATACACACACACATATATATATATATATATATATATATATATATATATATATATATATATATATATATAAATGACAATAGGGAAACTATAATAGCTGCCGACGCGTTTCGTCCAATATGAACTTTCTCAAGGCAAAAAACGAAATGAATTTATTTGAACAAAGTAACTAATAATAACAAAACAAAATGTCCTTAGCAACTGGAAGAATTTAGAGAAGGCAATTTTCATACTGTTAACTGAAAATTACGTCAATTACTGTCACGTGTGGAGATATTGTTATTATTGCTGTGTTGACTGATTCATCTATTTTCTTTTGATTTCACAATATTGTTGTGTATGTTTGTTTTGGAGAGTAGTAATTCTGTTAAGAAAGGTGAAATAGGCAAAAAGCCTGGGCGTAGATTAATATTTGGGTAATATTCAATGGCGGCACTCTCTAGGATTTTCCTCCTGAGTGATTTATTTTCATTTTTATGAGTGTAGCATTTTTAAAATCAAAATTGTAGTTGAAATTATTTCTATGTATGACTAGTGTATTAGCTAAGTTGTTTTTTGTGAGATCTATTTTGTGCTTATAAATACATTTTTTTTAATTTCTACTTGTTTCTCCAATATATTTTGGGAGGAACAGTTTTGGCAATTTATTTTATAAATGCCCGCTTCAGAAATATTATTGCTATTAGTGTTTGAGGATCTGAGTATATCCATAATGGTAAGATATATATATAAGATTTTCATAAACAATTATAATATCATTGGGCAAAAGCTGTTAGGGTTTTTTTTTCATGATTTTTAGGCTTACCCGAATTTAAAAAAAAAAACATCATTTGTCTAAGGCAGTTTCTTAATGATTTAAAATAATAATAAATGTAAACCAATGAAAAAACTAAGTGAAAATACGCTTACACACGCACGCACACTTAGGCACACACACACACATACACACACACATATATATATATATATATATATATATATATATATATATATATATATATATATATAGTTTAGGAAAAACTAGGTAATCCGTATGGGAAGACCCAATGAATATATATATAAGAGATAATAAATAGATTATACAAAGAGAAGAAAGTGGGTTGTAAAATAAATATATTCATATATATATATATATATATATATATATATATATATATATATATATATATATATAGGCCCACTTATATATACACACACACACACACGCATATATATATATACGTGTGTGTCTGTGTGTGTTTGTGTGTGTATATATATATATATGTGTGTGTGGGTGTGCGTCTGTGTATATATATACATATTATATATATATATATATATATATATATATAATTATAATAATATTTTTAGTTTTTAAAAATATGATTCCTCCGCTACAAATTCCCAAATTCTCGCTTGACAAGGAAGCGGGTCCAGACGCCTTAACTCTTCATAACTTAAAAAATTATGTTAGGGGTCTCGGCTCTCGCTTTTGAAACATGAGAACTCTTATGTAGCGGAGGAATCATATTTTTAAAAACTAAAAATATTATTATAATATAAGCTCTACTTCTGTATGGAGCACTGTCCTTTTGAAAATAAAGCTAAATACTAAGGAACACCGGATTATCTACCTAACGTGTTCTTTCCTATTTCACTGCACACCTGCATACATATATATATATATATATATATATATATATATATATATATTTTCCTCAATCCAAGCCGTTATTCATTACTCCACCGTGCCTCCTAGTCCAGTCGAATACATTACATTCACTTACGTGCTAATAACCTTGAGAATTGTATGAATCCTGTCCTTCTCCCTCCAACTATGGGTAAATAGCAGGACAGGCTGGGTTCTATAGCCTTTGATGGCAGCTGGTCTAGGAGAAGGACAACTCTGAATTCAAAACCTGCGGAGGGTCGTTTGGGGACCTTGTGGCATTCGCTGCACCAGGTCCCTGTATTCGTCCCTCCAAAAAGTGTGGATGGCCCTGCACAAAGCCTTCACCACTATAATCAAATCTCATGCGTCGGTGTCGGGCTCTCAGTTTCTAGGAACTGATCTGCCTGACCCTCATACGTCGAATTCGACGGGAGAGTCGATCATATATATATATATATATATATATATATATATATATACATATATACATATATATATATATATATATATATATATAGGTGAATGGGTGACTATATATATATATATATATATATATATATATATATACTGACTATATATATATATATATATATATATATATATATATATATCGTCACCTATTTTTCCGCTAATATTGTTTTCCAAGAAAGCTTAATTCTTTATTTAATGAGCCTTTTCCCCGAAAATGATTATCAATATATTTATTTTCCCCCTACCCCGCCTTCTTTGTCTGTAAGGATGGGAAAGTTGTCGAAAAATCAGTAAATAGCACTAGTTAGCCTCTGCTTTGCCGGAAGTTTGTCATCACGAAAGCAGGTAACAAATGAAAATATTTTTTTTCTACGAAATTTCTCGAACATTCAGGGTGGTAAATGTAATTAAAAAAATAGAACTTATTTGCTTAAATAAATTCTATCTATTAAAAATAACGTATAAACAGAATATATATATATATATATATATATATACACATATATATATATATATATATATATATATATATATATATATATATATATATATATATATATATATATATATATATATTATAATAAAGAAGAAGAACAGTAAGATATATAATCCGATGTTCTTATTAATATTTTTATTTTTACAAAACAGTGTCCAATGGAAATTTACAGAGCATAAATATTGTAAATTAACTGATTTGAAAATACCGTTCCATTGCTACACAGGAATTTTGTTATTGAAACATGGTAATTCATGTGTAGTGATGGAACTATATTTTTAAATCAGTTAATTTGTAGTATATATACATATATATATATATATATATATATATATATATATATATATATCGAAAGCTCTCGGACAAAATATAACATTTGGACAGGTTTTGTATAATTTATCTACTGAAAAGAAAAAAATTACAAGATCATATAAGAAATTATATAAAAAATTTAATGCACCTTGTCTGTCATATTTAATGAAGCTTGCATGAAAGAAGGATTGCTGCCTAAATACACGACATATATATATATATATATATATATATATATATATATATATATATATATATATATATATATATACTTGGCTTGTTAACCATTGCACGGTTGACCGAATTTTATTTCAAAATTTACTTCCTTTTATTTGGTTATGGTCGCCACGATTAAACTTGAAATTGTCACCCGGAAAAAAAATACAAACGGTCGGGTCATCTATGCGTAAGTGTGTGTGTATTTGCGTGTTTGTGTGTATATGTGTTTGGTGCGGGTGAGTGTGTACGCATATATATGATCGGTGCGAGTGTGTGACGGTGACGTGTGTCCCTGCGTCTGCGTACATGGGTGCTTGTGTGTGCGTGCAATTGCGACAGATTCAGTGTGTGTCTGTTTTTTTTTGGGGGGGGTGTTCTTTGTGTATGCGTGTGGCTAAACGTGTGTGTATTTGTTTGCAAGTGCGTGTTAATTTGTGTGTGTGTGTGTGTGTGTGTGTTGTGTATGTACGTATTTGCTTCAAGGTTTTAAATTCAGTTCACATGCCGACAAAAGCCACTTATTTTCATAGTACGAATACTTTGAAGAAAGGCATGAATCCGCTTCTCCCTGTATTCATTACTATCTAGAGTTGTCTTGAAAATCTTTCTGGAAGAGAAATGAATACATGAGTAAAACATCGAGGCAAACCACTTTCCCATAACTGATGCCCAAGCAGCAATACACAAACAAAGCTATTTCACAATTCCCATATATTCAATCGTAACATGGTTATATATATATATATATATATATATATATATATATATATATATATATATATATATATATATACCGAGTGTAACAGCAAAATTGTCCAAATCGTGTAAGTGCGTGCTATAATTTCCCATCCCACAAAATGTTTAATATCTAAAAAAAAACACTAAATTAACTGAGTTACTTTTTGCCAGGTTTACTGATAAGACGTGTAACCAACTCGACACCATCTGTCGTAAGAATCAATGTTGTCAACAGAGCCATTGATAAAATTTTCTCCCACGTGGTTTTGTACGACGTCATAGAAGCGCATTACGAATTTATGACCTGCGTCTGCTATTCGGCGACCGCTGTCGTCGCAATGCAAACTTCTATGTCAACATAACAGGCTGTCATCTTTGTTAATAAATATCTCTGTTGTAATGTTCATATAACCACTCTGATGATGGCTCACGTGAGTCGAAAGCTTAGATCGAGGAACAGCATAATAAAAAATATCCAAATGTTGGACAGTTTCTGTCTTTATTTTCCTCCCAAAATTAAAGCAACTATACGAAGCTTAGAACGGCTCATGATCAAACATAATAGACATTCGTTGTCCGTTATAATTAATAATATATGTTTGAATAATGATCTGTTTCACCTATACACAATATATATATATAGAGATGTGTGTGTGTGTCTGTGTGTATGTGTGTGTCTGTGTGTGTGTGTGTGTTGAAATAATAAAACAAAAATATTAATATACAATCCAGTGTGTCTGAAAATCTTAATTTTTAATATTTTTTATTTTTCAAAACATCTATATATATATATATATATATATATATATATATATATATATATATATATATATATATATATATATATATATATATATATAGATAGATATAGATATATAGATATATATATATATATATAGATATATAGATATATATAGAGAGAGAGAGAGATATTCATGGCCTGAAGATAGCGTTTATGCATGACATAGGTTGTCGCCTCTGGATGCTAACCTCAATGTCCACTTTTATGTTTATATATATATATATGAAGAAATATAGTTTTAAAGTGTGCTATATTTATGTGATAAAGTGCTCAATATCAGAGATAGAGCGTGTGTAAATATAAATATAAAAGTCAACGTTGAAGTCAACACTCAGAGGCGACAGGCTGTTTCATGCTGGACACAATTGTCAGGCCGCCTGACGATTGCGTCTAGCATGAAACAGCCAGTCGCCTCTGAGTGTTGGCCTCAATATTCACTTTTATATATATATATATATATATATATATATATATATATATATATATATATATATATAGATAGATAGATAGATAGATAGATAATCTTTAATATATTTTCCTGTATAAATAATATTATTTATATGTCTTATTTTATTTTATTTTATTCTGACTTTGCTTGCACTCTTTAATACTTTATGCATAAAGTATAAATTGCCTTGATATGTTTTTCAAGTGTCACCGTGATATGCCCACATATGATAACTCACTCTTCTTCCGTTTTGCCCCTCCCCGATTTACAATTTTTCTTCTTTTCTCATCCTGTTTCAAAAATATTTAAGACGTCAAATTGTCTGGCCTCTTGACTGAATGCACTTGAACCTCCGTAAATTATTCAAGATGATTTAAAAACAACCTTATCACTACTTTCTATTACCAATATAGATCATTCCATAGTCCGCCCACTCCCCTCACATCTGTCACCTTATATCAATCTAAAAATATCCCTCCAAAACTTATATTAAAATAAAAGAAACCAAATTCCTTTGTAACTAGAGGTGCGACTTGATGAAGCAGGAAAAATTGTTTTCAAGTGAAATAAATTATAGATATGGAACCTTAAGTTTGTCTTTTTCTTAATTATTTAATTAATATATATATATATATATAGAGAGAGAGAGAGAGAGAGAGAGAGAGAGAGAGAGCGTCTGTAAATATAAAAGTGGACATGGAAGTCAGCACTTAGAGGCGACAGTCTGTTTCATGCTAGTGCAATGGTCAGGCGCCTGACGATTGCACTAGCATGAAACAGACTGTCGCCTCTAAGTGCTGACTTCCATGTCCATTTTTATATTTACAGACGCTCTATCTCTGATATTGAGCACTTTACCCCATAAATATAGCACACTTTAAGACTATATTTCTGCATATATATATATATATATATATATATCAAAGTGTATATCAAAGTGTAGGAGAACGAACAGTAGGATTACAGCATTCAAAACATTAATTTAAAAGTAGTGCTAAATACAAAGTAGAGCGGTAAATATATATATATATATTATATATCAGAGCGTCACTCTGATTTCCCACCTGATGAGACGTCTAAAAAAGGTTGACGTTGAAACAAAGATGTACAATTTTGTAGTGGGTATGTACAATTTTGTAGTGGATATGTGCATGTTCTAATGTAACACTACATAATATATATATATATATATATATATATATATATATATATATATATATATACTACAGAAAAAAGCAACTCCCGAATTAGTATACTAAGACGGCACAATGGAAAAAAGTGCTCAATACCGCAATTGCAGAGCAGTTATGTTATATTTTCATAATACCAAGTACGCATGACCGACCCCACCTTATGCGCGCAGTCATCATACAGCCGTAGTCATGACCAGACTCCTGTTGACTGGGTGCATTAGCGTGTACCAAACTAGTAATAGCGGCTGGTTATGGGTACGTTGGATTATGAATCCATAGGCTGGCAATAAAGTCACTATACAATTACTTATAATAAAAAGCAAAGCCTTGAAGCAGCTGGATTGCAGTTCGAACAAGTATCGCTAATTAATTAACTATTTTTTACCATAGCATTTTATTGTTATTAACCAGAATTAACCAGAACGATTTTAATAATAAATTTCTGGCCTGTTGATTAATTGTTTTGTCTTCATTGTTATTGTAAATAAATGTATAGGGACTTTATTGCCAGCCTGTATATATTCGAACGAAGCAATATTTTATAAGAATGATTGACATTATTTAACTATAGAATTATCTACTTCTTTTCCGTTTTGAATTAAGTGTAGGTGTAGGGTAATTTTGTATATATATATATATGAGATTAGCTTGTCCCTTTATCGTCTTTTCTCCACACCATGTGAAATTTTATTATTTAAGTTTGTATTTTCACATTAAAATCACTATTAACCAAATGATATTGGTACAATTTTCAGGATATTGTCATTTTTATAGAAGCAATATACAGCGTGAATGTCAATTTATAACGTCTATCTTAATTAAATTTACTGATAATAATTTGATTGGAGGATGTTCCAAATACGTGAAAGGAGCGTGAACCGGGCGATAGGCGAATCTGTTTTCTCCTATTGTTTTCTTCGTAATATCATGAACAAAACATTAGTTGAATAATAACAGGCAAATATTTCTATACTGAAATTCATATCTTTTTGCCATTTTATATTATTTTGTTTCTCTTTTCTCTCCTCTTAATGACACAAAGATTTTTAATTACACTATTTACATTCGGGCTATTGTCCTCATCTTTGTTATTGTTATCACGACGTTTCGGTCGCCGTGCTCTCTGGCCTTCATCAGGTGTATATCTCATCGAGATCTTATTTTTAGTACTGCTCGGTTATTGTTGGCCCTTTCCACTGAGTCCAAGTACACACTGCTCGGCCCAGGGATTGAACTCACAGTCACTATGTCGCCAAATTCACGAACAAACGCTTTCATCCATTGGGCTATTATCGTGTAGGATTAAATTAAGATACCCCGATACATATACAGGCTTGGGGGGAATTGATTTAAAAATATATAGTATTTTTTTAAGAAAGTCTAATTTAACAAATAAGTTTGACTTATTCAGATAATTCCATAATTGTTTTTTGTTATGTAATGCAAAATATCAGATGACAACAATGCTTATTATGAACGCTGTAGATTTTCTAACTTACAACTGAATTTTGACGAAGCAGATATAAATTAGTTCTAAAAAAAGCATGATGAATTAAGCAAAAAATCTTTATTGAGAGAAACATTGCTCACATAGTGTAATTTTTATTTGATTATTGCGATTGTTATATGACAGAATTATATTAGTAATTAAAATTAAATTTTTAAATACTAGCCAAATACCCATTCTACAAACACAGAAAACTAAGTTGTCATCGAAGTTCTCTTCTTCTTCTTGTTGTGTGCCTTCTGGATGTAGGCAAACATGGCTCTCCACAATTTCCTATCCTTTGTAGCTTTTAAAAATGTAATTTTTATTTATATATCTCCTAAACCTTGCCCCGCTTTACATTTATTCAAGTTCACCAGAGGTTTTCCTCTGTTCTTCTTGCCTTCAAACTGTCTTGTGAGTATCAAATTTTCCAAGCCCTCTTTCCTCATTATGTATCCTAGAAATGTAAAGCGTCTCTTCTTGATGTTATGTATGAGTCACCTTTTTGTTCCAATTTTCTCTAAAACTTTATCGTTGCTCACATGTTTCGTCCATGGTAGCATCAGCCTCCTTCTGTAGAACCACATTTCTGTTGCTTCAAGTCTCTTCTCCATCTGTGATGAGATTGTTCAGCATTCACTGCCATACCGGAGGACCGATATGTAACAGTCCAGTACTCATTCTTTCTTTCTTTCTTTCTTTCTAACGAAACTTTTCTGTTTCTTAATACTTTGCTTAGCATTTGGAAGGCATCTTACTATACTTGTTTGATTTTGGCATCTCCAATTTGTACTTTGCATTGGGGGCTGTTCCCTTTTGCTGACGACCATACATTGTGTCTTCTTGCAATTACTGTTTAGTCCTTTCTTCTTGCTTTCCTTCTATAGGAGTTCTTATACTTTCTTTACCTCACTAAAATTTCTGTGTAAACATTTTCAGCAAGATATCTTTTTTATAAATTCTTTTTTGTCATTATGCTAAGTCATTTTGAATTTCCGACTCTGGGTGTAGAAACAGAGAGCTGAGAGAAACATTTGAATATTTTTCTTAAATTTATATTAAAATTAATTTTCAAAAATCAATTCAGAAAACTTACTATTTTTTACTTATTTAAATAATTCCGTACAGTTAAAAGATCTAATAGATTATTTTGATTTATTAAATAATTCCATAATTTCTTCGGTTCCATTCGACTAATTTTCAAGAATGTAAAATAGCAGACGACAGCAATGCTTATTATTACGGACGTTAAAGCAGATATGGATTATTTCTAAATACAATGAATTCAAAAATTTGATAGAAATGTTGCTTATATATATAGGTATAGCAGATTTTGTTTTTAAATTTGAATTAAAAATAAATTAATTATTATATAAATAAATTATTAAACAGTGTAAAATTTAAACAATATATTTACTAATAGTAAATAAAAGAAAAACAAATTTAAAAATTTCCACTTATAATTCGTAGTTAGAATGATACATTTTTTATCAACCCAAGCAAGGCCGGTGGCCACTATCACGCATGGGGTTACAGAAGGGTTGGAGGAAGAGCAGATAGGAGTGGTAAAGGAAGGGATGTGGAGAAAGAAAAGGACGGAGGGTCGATCGAGGCAGGGGGGTTACGGGAGATATAGAGCGAGAGCAGATAGGAATGAATGATGTCAGGAAGTGGATAGATCAAGGCAATTGGAGATGACGATTGACGCTACACTTAAACCGTTGGAGATTGTATTTGTCAGGGAAACAGTAATAGGGAAGGGAGTTCCATAGGCGAGATGTGCGAGACATGAAGCTATTGGAGTAGTTGGGGTTTAAACGGTGAAGGGGTGGGAACGGGGTGCCAGCCTCGTAGGACGCTTAAATTCACGAGGCTTAGGGACAAGCGAAAGCAACTCCTCAGAGCAATTACCGTGGAAGTACTTGTAGAAAAGGCAGAGCGATGCAACATCGCGTCTGTGAGAGAGCGACTGCAGATGAGATGACAGATCAGGGCCAATCACATCGCATATCCGTCTCTGGATCTTATCAAGAACCCTGAGGCAACACGCAGGGGCCCCAGACCATAAATGGCAGCAATACTCCATGCAAGGTCGAATGGTAGACTTATAGACTTGGAGGATCGATTCCGGGGAGAAGAATTTCCTGGCTCGGCACAGGGAACCAACTTTTCTTGCGGTGTATGATGCAATTGACTCGATGTATTTGTTCCATCTCAGATCAGCGGACAGCGTGAGACCGAGCAGCCGCAGAGAGGAGCTCTCGAGAAGTTGGTCCTCAGACATTCTGACATTTACCTTTAAAGTTGGTAACCAGTGTAGGAGAAGAAAAATTCTGAATTCAAACGAGTCTGGGAAGGGTTGGGCTCCATCAGGCTATCTTGCTGCTGCTACGACTACAGAAACGGCTAACAGGACTCGTGATTCTGATCGTGAAAGGAATAGTGACACATGGTCTGGAGATCGCTTAAGGCATGGTATATATTTTGCTTATTTCATTTTTTATATATAAGTATGGATTATGTTATCTTTTATGTTATACTAACGCGGGGGAGTATAGCCTCAGCGTGTCAGGTGCTGACGATCCTATGAAAGCCGCTGTGAAGCACAGGCTCATAACGTGGAGCGTAACAAGTGAGACTGACATGTCCAGTTACAAATTTCAACCGAAGACGTTGCTTTCCCTTTCACAGATGATTGAACCCATCTCTTCTTCCCACAGCTGGAGGTTAATAGCAGAGTAGACTGGCTTCTGTAGCATCGGTTGGTAGCCTGTCTAGGAGCATACAACTCTGCATTCAAAACTGTTTCGATGTGGGGAATGGAATTTGACTTCGTAAACCCCACTTCTTACGGAAACCACAGTAGCACCTTGAATCATGTGGCTGTGACAATAAGAAAAAAGAAAGAAACAAAGAATGAAAGGAGGAAGGAAAAGAACAAAAATTAAAAAGGAAAGGTAAGAAAAAAGAAAGAAAGAAAATGTAAGGAAAATAAAATAAGAAAGAAAGAAAGAAAGAAAGAAAGAAAGAAAGAAAGAAAGAAAGAAAGAAAGAAAGAAAGAAAGAAAAAGGCGAGGCGGAAGAATATGAAAGATGACAAAGAAGAAAAGTGGGGGAGACGGAAGAAGCGGAGGAATGAGAGAAGAAAGAAAGAAAGAAAGAAAGAAAGAAAGAAAGAAACAAACAAACAAACAAACAAACAAAGAAAATCGGCAGGCAATTGTAATTGAAAAATAAAGGAGATATAAAATACGGGAATCCCCCCCCCCAAAAAAAAGAGGAAAAAATAAAAGTAGGAAAGAAAAGAAAACAGGAATAAAGAAAGATAGAATAAAAATGAAGAAAGAAAGAAAGAAAGGAGAAAGGAAAAGAAAGAAAATTAAAAAGGAAAGGTAAAGAAAAAGGTAGAAAAGAGAAAGTAAAAGAAAGAAAGAAAGAAAGAAAAAACTTGAAAATGTGAAGTTTAAATGTTGAACGTCTCTGTTTCTTTAACGTTTCGATGTAAACTATATCCTTCGTTTATTGTATTTATTCCCCCAGTTTTTCGCCGTTGTTATAGAAAAATTTGTCTGAAGAAATACCTGCTCGGAACTTTCTCTGTCCAATAGAAAATCTATAAATCGGGAGACGTGTTGGCCTTATGTTTCCACCTGACTTGAAATGGAATAACTACACTGAATCAATAGCTGCATCTACTGCAAGGAAAGTTGGTTCATTGTGTTGTGCAAGAAGGGGTTTCTAGTCAGTCTATCTTCACATTTACAAATCTACCATTCACCCTTTCATTATTGCCATATCTGGACTGGCGCTCCTGCTATTCATCTCCGGGTTCTTGTCAAAATCCCAAGAATGATCTGCAATGTAATAGATCCTGACTAGGCATCTCAACTTCAGTCACTTTCTTACAGACATGATGTGGCTTCCTTCTGTCTCTTCTACTAATATTTTCATGGCAACTGCGCTGACAAGCTTTTTCTCCTGCTGCTCAGATTACATGAATTTAAGCGTGCTACTAGATTGGCATTTAGGTCCCACCCTTTTACTATTAAATTAGTTAAATATAACCGCCATTTCTATTTCAACAGTTTCTTTTCTCACACTTCTCGCCGGTGGAACTCTCTTCCATTTACATGCTTCCCTGATAACTATAAACTTCAAAAATTTAAACGCAACGTCAATCGCCATCTCCTGTCTTCTTGAACCCCGTTCATCTTTTGATATTTCCTCAGTCCTCTCTATTCTCAGTCTTTTCTTTCTGTTCATTCTTGAACGCAATCTTCAGGCCATGTGTATATTGATGAACTTTTTAATTTGGCATTATTTCTTATTAATATGAACTTTTTATTGTGTACATGTGTTCCAGTTGCCATCCCAGGCATTTCAAACAGTGAAATTAACATCAACCAGTCGTGATTTAAATGCAGCGTCAATGGCCATCTTTTGTCGTCTTGTTATGTTATAACGCCGCTAAAAAAATAACCATTCTCTTTCAACAAAATGGCTATTTTTGTAGTGACGTTATAATATTTATGTTATAATTTTTGAATAAATACTGTATATGTGTGTGTGCGCGCGTGTGTATGTGTGTGTGCGTGTGTGTGTGCATAATTGTGTATTTGGGCAACAATCCCCCTTTTCTACAAGTTTCATTAAAAACGTCTGACAAGGTAGCATGGTTAAGTCTTTTATTTAATTTTTCTTTTGTTCTTATCATTTTTTTCCTTTTCTGGACAAAAATTCTGTAGAAATTTTGCCCGAATGTTCCTCATGGCCAACCGGCATTCCCGTTTTTTATTTGTTTTTTTTATTTTATTTTATTTTTTATTTTATTTTATTTTTTTATTTGTTTTTTTTTTTTACTTTTTGTTTTCTTTCTCTCTCCAACTTGAAGTTTTTTTCGCTTCTCTAGCTAAGCTTCAATTTTATAAATACAATAGTAATTTATCTGTGAAGCAATCAGCTTTACCGCGACAAGAACACTGCATTGCTTTCAAACCCTCTTTTTGGTGTTGATGACTTGTCTATTTAAGAGAAAAGTGAAAATTAGTAGCTAAAGACATTGCAGATGACCTTGAAGAAGCCGTACCCCAAATTACACAGACCAGGTTAAAGTTGATTTTATTTTAGCCAGCGTAAAAAATGCCTGAATAAACAGTTTCGCAGTATTCTCTTTTGTTTTTGTTATGTATGAGATATTCTGTCTCTCCTACTATTTGCCCTTAAATGTCCCCGAAGGTGGCCCTCAAGCTCATTGTCAAGTGACCTTTTTTTTATCATTTCACCCCAAACAAGATAGCAATGCCACTAATACACAAGGGTTAAAGAGAGTGAAAGCGGGAGAAAAGACAGAGTACAGGTGGGGATTGAGAAAAAGATGAACGGAGTATATATATATATATATATATATATATATATATATATATATATATATATATAATATATATATATATATTAATGCATGTTCCATTAAATGATATAGACAAGTTTTGTCTATTTATTTTAAGTTCCTTTCGTATTGTCTGATAAGCTTAATCACATTATCGTTGAAAGATGAAAGGAAAACACCATATTTACACATATTTGAATCCAATCTAAGCTTTCGGCTTACATAAGCCATTATCAAAGATGACAATTTTAATAAATCAAACTACACATATACGAAACCACAATAATGGACCGCCGTTGCTGTTTGAATAAACTCAAAGTAACGACAAATTCTTATTTACGAGCCAAGGAAGCGAAAAACGCGTCGTAGCTCGTGACGTCACACATGACCACGCGAGAGTGAAAACGAGAAGTATTAAGTATGGGAAGCCATTGGTATAAATCAATGGCTTCTGCTATAGATTATAGGCATTTAAGTATGTTTGTGGAGATTTCATAGTTTATTTTGTTCAGGTTAGGTTTCAACTGTTTTATGTAAATAGCTTCAAGGAGTTTTAATTTTTGTTTATTATTTTCATGTTTAAGTATATATATATATATATATATATATATATATATATATATATATATATATATATATATATATATATACAAGTCTAGGATCGGTGTATACGGAATAAATTCCAATAACCAACAATTACTATTTTTAAAAGAGTGCTCAATACAGAGTAGAGCATATATAATTGTTTATTTAAAAATTATAACATAAATATGTTATAAAATCACTACAAAAATTATTTTTTGTAGTGATTTTATAACATATTTATGTTATAATTTTTAAATAAACAATTATATATATATATATATATATACACATACATATATATATATATATATATATATATATATATATATATATATATATATATATATATAATTGAATTGATGTGAGCTTGTCACCGTGGGTTTCAGGCACATATATCCAACTAAATATGTTAGCTCTATCACTAATAGTGAGGGCTTTCCAATAAGTACCGCGCATATATAATATATAAATGAAATGATTAAATAATTAAAAAATATATAAATAACATTATGTTGCATTTTCAACTCTATCCTTATATAAATATATATATATATATATATATATATATATATATATATATATATATATATATATATATATCCTAGCTGGAGGCAACCGGACGGCTAGCCACACTGAAGAGCTGTGATAAAGCGAAACAGTCCGTCTGTGGATGACAATAGATAGATAGATAGATAGATAGATAGATAGATAGATAGATAGATCCTACCTGGAGGCAACCGGACGGCTAACCACACTGAAGAGCTGCGATAAAGCGAAACAGTCTGTCTTTGGATGACAATATATATATATATATATATATATATATATATATATATATATATATATATATATATCCTAGCCGGAGGCAACCGGACGGCTAACCACACTGAAGAGCTGTGATAAAGCGCAACAGTCCGTCTGTGGATGACAATATATATATATATATATATATATATATATATATATGTAATTATTGCAACTAAAAAGTTTGTTACTGAGCTTTTAAATGCTACCTTCTCCATTCCAACTGCAGATTTTCATAGGCAGACCCTCCTGTTTTCATTCCGTCCACTCGTCAGGGTATGTTTATGTGTGTGTGTTGTCCTCACCCGTAGATGTGCAGTTAAAATGCACTGAAACCAAGTTGCATCTTTGTTGTGAGTAAAATGGTTTTGTCTATATGATAAAATTATAATAAATAAACATATATATATATATATATATATATATATATATATATTTATATATATATATATATATTTGTGTATTTAGGCAGCAATCCTTCTTTCATGCACATTTCATTGAAAACGACAGACAAGGTGCTTTTATTTAGTTTTTTATACAATTTCTCATGCGATCTAATAATTTTTTTCTTTTCAGATGATAAATTATATAAAAACTGTCCGAATGTTCTTTTTATCCGAGCGCTTTCGGCTATACATTTAGCTATTTTCAAGGATTATATTTTAACTGTGAAAATAAGAAATAGTTTGTTGTATGTATGTTTTATAAGATGTTTTCATTTTTCAAAACACGGCCAAGATATTATGTCCATGTTCAAAGTTAATATTATTAAGTGTTGGTTTGTTTGTTTTTATTAATAAAGCTTCCATTATTTTTAGCTTTTTTTTTCATGTAGATGATGCTATTATATATATATATATATATATATATATATATATATATATATATATATATATATATATATATATTAATCCGTGATATTTTAATTAATTGCTTAAATGTTATTTTTAAAATATACCGGAGGACGCGAATATTTCTAACAAGATTTCTCGAATATACGGGCCTGTATATAGAACTAAAACTGTTTAATAAATAAATAAAAACAGAGCGTCTACTCAAATATGGGTATCCATTAAAAATAGCTTTTTAAGCAATAAATTAAAAATATGTCGTATTAATAAATGAATGTCTTTGTTTCCGTTAGGATGCGAAACTGAGAGGACATGTTATATTTCGCGAATCGGAAAGGTCTATGTTCACAATCTATATTCGGTTTTGACTTGACCAGGACGTTCGTCGTGGCCGGGGAGAAGTCAAAGCATATCAGATGTAATGACGGTTTTCTATAGAAGTTGCAAATTCGAATCCTGCTGAAAAGCATATGTTTTTCAAATAAGATTTCTTGAATATTCAGACCGGTATATAGTAATAAATAAATATACTGTTTACTAAATAAATAAAAACAGAACCTCTACTCCAATTATTGGTATCCATTAAAAATAACGTGTAAGCAATGAAGGGCCTAGCCAGGGCGAGCAGTACATACGCTAATTTTATATCTAGTGTATGATGCTACCCTCTTAAAATTAGCGTCAAAATTAGGTCTTTAAAAGTCATATGATACGCAAGTATATACGGTGTAAATTCCCGGGGAGCATCATAATCTCCAACACACACACACACACACACACACACATATATATATATATATATATATATATATTTGTGTGTGTGTGTGTGTGCTGTCAATATACCTCATAACAAACTCGAGCGGGTAGAATGGCGATCAACGTGTTTTAGTGAACTCAGCAGTTTTCAATCCGCTTGTCTGAATCGTCTTCAAGAAGCAAAGGCAAGATCTAAAAGGTCAGACAATCTAACAGTGATCTCATCCCACAATCCCTACTCTTGCTCCATATTCGTCCTCATTTATAAATCACTGGCGGGTCTTAAAAGCCGCTTAAGATTATCGCACAAAATTTCATAACTGAATCAGTTAAGTTGTCAGATCCTCATACTTCGAAACCGATGGGAGAGTCCATCATATATATATATATATATATATATATATATATATATATATATATATATATATATATATATATATATATATATATATATAGGATTAATACAAATACAAAATTTGTCACTTAGGGGATTGGTGTTAAATGGATCATCAAATGGATCACCTTGCCGTAGCGCAATAGCAAACAGGCTCATCTCATGGAACTTTTAACTCTACTAAGCTCAATCCTTACTGAAATCCTCTTCTTTTATCTGTCATACCTTTTCCGGTGTTGGTGATTATGGCTCTCCATAAGTTCCTTTCTTTTTTTTCTTTTTTTTCTTATTACTATCCATTTGTGTCGTTCTCCTGGCAGCCAGACATACAAATTGTTCTTCCTTAGTTCCACCAGTTCAAACCTTCACAGCCTAGCATCCACCATGCCACGTAGACGGGGATGAATTATCCTTCGTATTGCATTAGTAAAGAGGAAGTCCAAATTTGGCCAGCTTCTTCCTAAGAACAGCTACTTTCTTCCAAGAGGATGTTTTCCCTTACGTTACAATCTTAACGTCTTCAAATCGAGTGTTAACCGTTATCTATCCTCACAAACTTCACACCTTACCTTCTCCTTTTACGTTCATAAAACAACCCCATTCGGTAACCCTCTACCTTGATTGGCTCTTGCGCCTTGATTTGGGTGAAAAAATTGTAACAGTAAAGAAACTCGTTGAGTAGGTTACTCACTTTTTCCTCCTACTTCACTCTTTCTCTAGATGTCTTGTGAGTGTTAAAATCTCCAAACCTACTTTTCTCATTGTGCGTTTCAAATGTCTCTTTCTGATTGTAAGTATCCATTTCCTTGCAGCTCGTGCTTTCCATGAAACATCCTCGTTTCTTAAATGTTCTGCCCATGGTATCCTCAACATCCTTCTGTAGAACTTCATCTCTGATGCTTGAAGTCTTTATGAAGAGATTGTCCAGCATTCTCTACCCAATAGAAAGGATAGATATAACATAGCAGCTTTGCAGTGTTTTTCTTTGTTTCTAATGAGATTTTCCTTTCTCTTTATACTTTGCTTAGTTTATGAAAGGTATCTTTCCCCATTCTTATATTTCAGTCTTGTGCGTCGCATTTTCCATCTCTTTTTACTTCTATGTACCATGTCCTTCCAGGATGCCGGCGATTATAGTTCTCCACTATTTCCTGTCCTTTGTAGCTCTTAATAAATTTAGTCTTTTTATCTCTCCTAAACCTTGCTCAACCTTCCATTTACGCTAGGTAGGTTATGCATTGTTTTTCTCTGACCCTCTTGCTTTCAATCTGTCCCGTGAGTATCAGATTTTTCAGGCCCTCTTTCCTCATTATTTTCCCTAAAGATTTCGACTGTCTGTTCCTTGTGTTAAGTATAACTTCCAATATAATTAATTTCGATACTTGATTGATTTTAACACCCTCGGGGCATAGCTTATACTTTGGCCAGTCTTTTTTTTTTTATTGAAAACCATGCGTTCTGTCTTTTTACAGGTGGTAGTCCCTTCTTCTTGCCTTCTTTTATTACATTATCTAAAAGTTAATATATTAATGAAGATTGAAACTGCTGTAGAGTAATTGGTCATGGTTAACTGTAATTGGTAGAAATGCCCAACAAACACTATTGACAAAGTTTATAATAAACAATAGCAAAAGAAAGAAAAGAACGGAGTAAAAATAATAAGAAGCAAACAATATATATGTAAATCAAAACTAGACAAAGCGACAAAGATAAGGCAAAAAGTACACAAAATAAGAATGGTGTTAATACTCAAAAAGGAATACAAACAAGTAACCGAAGCATTCTAACTTCAAGACAAGCAAGAATAGAAATGTCAGATGAAAAAGTGGCTTATGTTATTGGCTCAGAAGAAATCCCAGCATGCATCTGTACGATGTGTCTATAAATTTGGGGAGGGGAATGTTTTAGCAGTTACTCCAATACAGATACTTACCTGGCACATGTCAGAGGGTATCCCCCAGATGAGGCTCTACTGAAGGGCAGTCTCGTCTCGGGCGGCTGACTTCGTTTTTACGTAGTCTATAGGGAATTTTTGCCCGAGCCTACGGGCTCGGATACCCCACTTTCAAACTCGGCCTTGTGTCACATCTTGCTGCGTGGGGCAGCGGGTAAATAATTCCTCCCGTACAGATTGGAGACAACACTGCTCCTTAGTTATTTAGCACGTTCGTTATGCCCTGCCGATACTGACTGGTGGACTGTTCCATATTTTTTCCATGATGAAAAAAAAACACCTCAGAAACTCTGGTTTCCAAAATACAAAGATGGAGAAGGTGATAATACTCTCATGTTTAATGTCAGCTTCATTGAAAATGGAAAACTTGCCACTTTCAAATTTTTGTATTTGTTCTCTTTTACTTCTTTAAATAACGACTTGCATTCATATTTACGATTGTCATTGCAAGATTTTGTTAAAGGTGGTAAAACTTTTTAACGTCCATAGTTTCACCGAATTGTCATGAAGAGAAAATGTTCATACAACAGATTAAACAATCTGACACAAAATAATACATTCAAAAATAGACGAAGAGAGTTTGAAATACTTTCTTGGATTGTTGAAATAAAGTTCTTTGAAATGTCAAATGCTTGGTTAAGGCCAGTAATATGATTAGCGAGTAATTTGACAATGGCGAAAATCAGGACGCATGAGCAGAAATTAAACTTTTCACGTGGCTTCAGATTTCTTCTCTTGTTGAGTCAAAATTAAACAAACTGTCCATTTTTTTCTCTTTTACTTCTTTAAATAATGACTTGCCTTCATATTTAAGATTGTTATTGCAAGATATTTTTTAAAGTCGCTAACCTCGAATAGTTAATGATGCAGATTTGTATTTTATAGTTGTGGAACTTGCGAGGAGCTTATTCAATTATGAACTTAAGAATTAAGATTCAAGAAATTCAAATAGGAAAGCTATCAAATTTTCACAGGTATTGCCAGTAAAAAGGAATTGAGTTTTATTTAAAATATGATATGGTCCGTAGAAAGTATAATATTTTCAGGGGTTAGGGAGAAACTGTATTGCTTCCCTTCACGTTTGGTGCTCTACATAAAGGTTTAATTTTGATTAATGATTTATCCAATCTCTGAACAATGCTGGATATTGAATATTTCTGTTTATTTAGTGAATTCTTTGAATTTAATCTGAAGAATTAAGTTCTGCAAATGAAGATTATGTAAGTGACCAAGTCAAAATAATAGTTCTGTCACTGGATCTAACCAACGCCTTTATCAACTGTGCCATGTGTTCTTGAAGACACATGGCACAGTGGATAAAGACGTGACAGGACCCAAAGACTGTGAGTTCAATAACCGGTTAAGGCAGTGGAGAACTTGGAGAGGGCAATTAACAAGAGATAACTGATAACTGACATCCATTAAACATGGCAGGTGGAACTAGAACAGTCTACCCCAGTGAGCGAAATAAAGGGTTCAGTTCGACATTCCAACCACCTGAAGAAGGCCGGAGCGTACAACGGCCGAAACATTGTAATAAATATGGCGACAAAGATGAGGACAATAGTCCGAATAATGTAAATAATGTACATAATACCTCATCTCAGAAATATAGACAGATACTGAAGGGCCGAAACGTTGTGATAAATATGGCAACAAAGATGAGGACAATAGTCCGAATAATGTAAATAGTGGACACAAAATGCTATAGTCAAGTAATTGTAGCGTTCTGGCTTCAAGACAAGCAAGAACAAGAATATACCAGGTGCAACCGAGAAGTGATTTACCGGCTTCTACCTGCGTTGAATGCTTCTGACATTTTCTCATTATGATGAGGAAAGAAGGATTGGAGAATCTGACACTCACTAGGCATATTGAAATCAAGAGAGACAGAGAAACAGTTTGTGTGCATGGAGTACAGAAGAAGGAGTGGAAACGATTAAAAAAATGAAAACATTGCTAAGAGCTACAAAGGATAGGAAGATGTGGAGAGCCATGAACGCCAACGTGCTGACTTTGTTAGGTTAGTTAATCTCTGAAACGGGCACCAATAATTTTTAGATTTTTCCAAAACTCTTTTAATAGCTGGAATGGTCAACATTTCCTAGTAGACACAAGCCAAGAAGCAATATAGCAAAAGCGAAGAAAAAAACAATGAAAGAATTTTTAAAAAATGAATCTTTATTGATTTCAACACGCAGCTTTTCACAGAGGACATAATCTCGGGGACGTTGCTCGTCAAGTAAAGCCGGCGCACGTGAAAGTTTTTATGCCAATGGTTCGATATATAGACTTTGGATGAATTCGAAACTGTCGCTCCTGTCAGTCTGTAGCTTAATATTCGTGATAGGCAAGATTAAAAATATCTACCAAATGATGCGGGTGTCGGGGTACAGGCTTCTAGGGTATTAAGTAAAGAGGGAAGAAAGCATGACAGTTTCGGGTTCGTGAAATCAGAGAATAAAGACTAGAAATTGAAATAAAAGAAAGAAAGGAGAAATTGGGAAGAGAAAAGGCGTAGATGATGAGGGGAGGTGGTGAAATGGAAATGAGTCGGGAAGGGGAAAGGCATCAACTTCCAACCACCCTCCTGTTACCCTTGACCGATTCCCCACCCACAGCTCTCCTCACGCCCCTTCCTTCTCAGATATGAGTCACATCTGACTCACACTGAAGCTTATGCGCCAAGGAAGGATCCATTCATAATTTTGGGTTTCAGTTTTGTGTTTTCGAAACAAGGGAAAGAAAATGGTGCACGGGTGGGGCACTGAGTGGGGGGGGACAGATTTTACTAACTTTCTTTATATAATGTCTTTGTTGTTTTTTCCTTCTTTATTTCTTTCAGCTTTCTTTCTTTCCTTTTTTCTATTTCCCTTTGCCTTTTTCCTTTATTTGTTTTATTTTCCTTTTTTCTCTCTTTTTCTTTCAGTTTTCTTTCTTTCTTTTCCTTTCTGGTTTCTTTCTTTCTTTTTCTTTCTGGTTTCTTTCTTTCTTTTTCTTTCTGTTTTCGTTCTTTTTTCTGTTTTCTTTCTTTTCTTTTTCTTTCCCTTCTTTTCCCTTTGCTTTTTCTTTATTTGTTTTCTTTTTCCTTATTTCTTTCTTTTTCTTTCAGTTTTCTTTCTTTCTTTTTTCTTTCTGTTTTCTGTCTTTCTTTTTATCTCAGTTTTCTATCATTGTTTTTTGCTTTTATTATTTTTCTTTACGTTTTCGTCATTTTTCTTCTTCATTTCCTCTCGTTTTCTTTCTTTTTCTTTTGTTCGTACGTTATTTCTTTCTTTCTTTTTTTCTTCTATTTCTTTCAGTTTTTATCATTACGTCTTCTTTTTTTTTCGACCTTACTGTTTTCTTTTCTCCCTTTTCTGTATATTCTTACTTTTTTTTCTTTCTGTTTTTTCTTTCATTTTTCTTTGTGCTTTTTGTATATTTTCTTTTATTCATTTTCTTTTTTCTTTCTTTACTTCTTTTTTCTTTTTTTATTTACCTTTTTCTTCCTTTCATTTTTGGTTTATTTACTTAGGGTTTTTTTCATTTCTTTTTTTCTGTTTTACTTTCGGTTTTCTTTCTTTCTTTTTTTCCCGCTTCTTTTATATTTTTAATTTCGTTTTCTTTTTCCTTTTTGCTTTCTTTCTGTTTTTTCTTCCTTACTTTTCTGTTTCTGATTTTCCTTCCATTCGTTTTTTGTGTATTTCTTTCTATTTTCGTTCTTTCTTTCTTACATTTTTTCCTTTGTTCTTTCTTTCGGTTTTTCTTGTCTGGCTTTCCTTTTTCTTTCACTTTTCTTTCTTTTTCAATCCGTTTTCATTTTTCCTATATTTCACTTTGTCTTCTTTCTTTCTTCTTTCTTTCTTTTTTGTTTGCTTTTTTCTTTATTCTTTCTTTCTTTCTTTCTTCTTTCTTCTTTCTTTTTTCTTTCTTTCAATCATTTTCTACTATCTTTCTTTCTTTCTCTTTCGCTTTCTCCTTCTGTTTCTTTTTTCCTTTCTATTTTTCCTTTCGTTTATTTCCTGTTTTTTCTTCCTCCCTCTCTGCTCGTTGTCTGTTTTCTTTTCTTGGATTCTCTTTGTTTTCTTCTTTTCCTTCTTCGGATTTCCTTCTTTATTTCAGTTTTCATTCTCGCGTTCTTTCTTTTTTACTCTTTATTTATTTATTTCATTGTTTTCCTTTCTATTTTCTATTTAAATTTTCCTCATTTTGTCTTTTCGCTCTCTCTCTCTCTCTCTCTCTCTCTCTCTCGCTCTCTCATATATATATATATATATATAATATATATATATGAAAGGTTAATATATATACATATATATCAGAGTAGTAATATTAAAAAGTGTTCTATACACGTCTGAAAAAATAACATGTAGTGCTTTTAAATTTAAAAATTAGATCAAAATGTTTTCAGTCATATTTATATCTTAGCTTGAGTTCCTTCAATTTAAAAACTTTCTTTTCCACTCTATGAAAGAATTTCAGTAATTTTCTTTTTCATTTTTCTTTTTCCTTTCCTTACATTTTCTTTAACATTATTATTCTTTCCGTAAATCTTTCTTTCTTTGCCTTTTTTTTCTTTCCTTTTTCTTTCGTCTCTGGTTGTCAGTTTCTTTTATTTCTTTTATTCCTAAGTTTTTTTTTACTCCATTTTTCTTTTTCTCTTATTTTTTACTTTCTATCTTTCTTTCTTTCTTTTTCTTTCTTTTTTTTCCTCTTCATTTGTATCTTTCTTTTTATTCTTCTTTTCATATAGACTTTTTCCATACCTACCCTTTTTAATTTTCTTTCTTTTCCTTTCTCCTTTCTTTCTGCATTTTTATTCTTTCTTTCTTTATTTCTTTCTTTCTGTTCTCTTTTCTTTCCTATTTTTATTCTTTTTTTTTGGGGGGGGGGTCCCGTATTTTATATCCCCTTTATTTTTCAATTACTATTGCTCGCCAATTCCTTTTTATTTTCTTTCTTTCTTTTTCTTTTTTCCTTCTTTTCTTTTCTTTTCTTTTACTTCCTCTTTTCTACCTTTTTCCTTACCTTTCCTTTTTAATTTTCTTTCTTTTTTCTTTTGTCATTTTTATTCTTTCTTTCTTTTCTTTCTTTCTTTCGTCGCTATCTTCTTTTTCTTCTTTTAATTTAATTTTCCTTACATTTCCTCTTTCTTTCTTTCTTTCTTTCTTTCTTTCTTCTTCGTATTCCTTCGGCATTTACTTCCTCTTTTCTACTGTTTTTCCTTACCTTTCCTTTTTCACCTTTTAATCTACTTTTCTCTCATTCATTCATCCTTCCTTTTTGTTGCACTTTTCTTTCACTTTTTCCACGACTTTTTCTATCGCCTCTCTTGCAATTCTGCCTTCGTTCTGCTTCTTACTCTCGTCATGCGTCATTCAAACATTTTCTTCTTTGTTTAGATTTCTACCTTTATTCACGTATTTTTTTTTTTTCATTCATGGGAACTCTCGCTTTTATTTATTTATCATTTGTCTATTTCGTTGAGCGTGACCAACAACGTGCAACAAAAATACCGTTTGCAATTAAGTCCTGCAGAAGTGACCATAGACACAAAGCCCTTGAAACGTCAGAGGGTCGCTGGTTATAATGGCCGACAAGATGTAAGACAACGAATGAAAGTTGCCGGTTGGCGAAAGGCAGGGGACTGGCAGAGTACAGAAAGATGGCTGCTTCGTTCTCTCTTTATTTATTTATTGTATGATTTCTTTTGTATCATTGTATTTTTTTATGAACGGACATGTTTTACATGATTTAATCGCTTTTCAAAAAGCTGGTATCGCACGATTGTGGCACGCCATTTTCTTTTTGTGCTTTTATTTTCATTGAATTTTCTGCTTTTTTATTTGATTTGATTTTTATTTAGCCAGTGACTAAGATTGACTACATTATCGTTTGATGTTTCATTTCCGATAAAGGGCCGGTCTTTGCTTACCTGTAAATTAATTTCGAGCGGTTCCTCCAATCATTTAGGGAGATTTAAGAAGTTATGAATTAATGTATTTCTTTGTAGAAAGCACATGTTTTTTAAAACAATTAAAAGCTTGTCGAACAGTCGCATACATTGAATAAATTGTTTTTACGGCTTATCAACCTTTTGCGAGGTTATTTAAAGCCACAAAACTTTTTATATGTCTCGCCACATGCGAAACAGGTTGGTTTGGATCTTGACGGATCTTTACAGTCACGCAGCATGAGCAGAACCTTGCATCTGAAACACAGGCCGGTCAATGTTCTGAATGCTTTCGCCGTACCCCTCTCAAATTCTCTTGGCTTCTCTCTGTATCTAGCTTGACTCTGTCTTGTAATCACTGTCGCCTCAGGCTCTAGTGTTTTCTTGGCCGTCAACATCCTAACAGTAGGGAACAATTCACGAATATACACTTTACAAATTGTCTCGTTTTATTCATTCATGTATATATATATATATATATATATATATATATATATATATATATATATATATATATATATAGTTAAAACTAGAGAGCCAGACAAACCTACCAAGGTTTCACCAAAGCGGATCGTCAGGGAAGGCAACCTTCCCTGACGATCCGCTCTGACTCTTTAGGTTTAACTAGGTCTGCTCTAGGTCTGCACTACTTACTGTATTGAGCACTTTATTTAGTTAGTTGCGTACTCGTATCGGTTTTTTTTCTTTGGGCTTTGGACCTGCATGCTGAACGATTGCTTTCGACAGGCGTTCATGTTCTCGGCTCTTTCTTTGTTTATACCTTTTTTTCCATCGATATTGATTTGATCATTTGCAAATCAAAAAGCCGAAGGTTTTCCGAAACGAGTGTAGTTACTTACTTATATTTTTTATTAACTTTTTTTCAAATTTACGAATTAGTTGTTTTATATAATCGGTAAATTTACCAAAGTTTATATTTATTTATATTATTTTTTACAAGTACTTTCGAATATTGTTAAATTTGTTTTCAAGGATTCTATTTTGTGTTTGTTTATGTAACTTTTTAAGGGTTAATTCCTGCATTCTCAAGATTGCTGGAACCAATTTCAAGATACTCAAGATGACGTCATTTAAACGGTAAAACTGAATATTATATGGATATTTAAGAATTGCATTAATATTTAAGCTTACCTTTTAAAAGTTCAACGATAATTCTTCTGCCGCCACTTAATTTAAAGACAATTTGATGCATGTAGGTCCTTACTTTCCGTACAAACAATTATTTTTATTTCATGGATGTCTTTCAATGGATTTCGCAATTAATTTCGATTATTCCCAAATCTATTTCTAAGTTATAAAAATTGTTATCGTCCAAAAAGATTCGTCGCAAAAAATGACGTAAAAAATCGGCGAAAACAATCGCAGTCATGAAAACTTGGGGATTCACAATTTCAGGATTGCGGGTCCCGATCCGACTCGGAATGTTTTTAATTTGCTCACGGAGTCTGCATGATTCCAAAAGGATATGATATGTTGGGCTACGGCCTTTAGAAGTAAAGTTGAAACACTGACATTCGCATTTATTATATATACATATAAATACACATAAAAAGTCCAGTTTCAACAATATATATATATATATATATATATATATATATATATATATATATATATATATATATATATATATATATATATTTCATGTTTATACGTTCTTTTTATAGATAAAAATATTTAAGTAAATTCTCTGCTTATAATAAACAGTATTAACAACATTTAACAGAGCATTTACTTAAATATTTTTATCTATAAAAAGAACGTATAAACATGAAAAATATCTTAAAATAATTGTCGGACTTTATCCATTTCATTATATATATATATATATATATATATATATATATATATATATATATATATATATATATATATAGTCAAACCTAATGAGCCAGACAAACTGTTTGTCTGGCTCATCAGGTTTGACTAGGTTTGCTCTACGCTTGTATTGAGCTCTTTAGTTAGTTGTTTACTCGTATCGGGTTTTTTTCTTTGGGCCTTGAACCTGTATCTGTGCGATTATTTTCGACAGACTTTCATGTTCCTGGCTCTTTCTTTTTTAAAACCTTTTTTTTACCATCGTGATTGATTTGGCTATTGTTAAATCAAGAATTCGAAGGTTTTTCGACACGAGTATAGTTACCTATATATTTATAGATAGATAGATAGATAGATAGATAGATAGATAGATAGATAGATAGATAGATATAGATATATATATATATATACATTGCTAACTATAACAGATAACGAATGTCTATTATGTTTTATCATGAGCCTTTCCAAGTGTCGTATAATGGTTTTACTTTGAAGAGAAAGACAAAAACAGCCCAACATTTGAATATTTTTTCATTATTATGTTGTTCATCTAAGTTTTCGGCTCGCATGTGCCATCATCAGAATGGTTAGATGGACATTACAATCGAGATGTTCATCCTGTTTTGTTTACATGGAAGTTTGCTATGCGCCGATAACATTCGCGGAATAGAACCGTATTACGAATTTAAGACCTGCGTCTGAACATTTATTGGCTTCCATTAACATGGCTGATGCTAACCTCCAGGCGAATAACTCATTGCTACTTCTCGGGCTAACGTTTTCGCCTAAACCAACCTGGAAAGATTATATCGAATCAATTGCTAGGAAAGTTGGTTCTCTGTGTCGTACTAGACAATTTTTCTTACGGGTATCTATCTTAAACGTTTATAGGTCTACCATTCAGCCTTGCTTTGAATATTGTTGCCACATCTGGTCTGGTACTTCCGCTATATATTTAGAGATTCTTGATAAAATACAAAAAATAAAGTCTGCAATGTTATCTATCCTGACCTGGCATCTCGGTTTCATTCCCTTTCTCACCGCCGTAACGTAGCTTCCCTGTGTCTGTTCTAGAATATTTTAATTGTAATTATTCAGACGTGCTTTACTCTTTGGTACCTAGACATTATGGATTTCAACGCAGTACTAGATTGACAGTTAGGTCTCATGATTTTACATCGGAACCGTAAGTTTTATGCTAACAGTTTCTTCTATCTCACTTTTTTTCTGTGGAACTCACTTCCGGCTTCTTTCAATGTCAATCGTTACATTCTGTCTTCTTAATTCCTGTTCTCCTATTGTTCTCTTTATTCCAGTTCTTGTATCGTCTTCTCTTTCTCATATTCTTTTCCACTCAGTAACTTCTTGCGTCTTAGTGGCCTTATTGTCTTGCTTGGGATTAAATGGTTAAAACATAGATATATATATATATATATATATATATATATATATATATATATTTCGGTGTGTGTATACTCACGATTTTTAGACCACGTTATATACTCTGACGTGGCAAAAGTGATGGGATAGGTACAAATAAGCGTAGTGGTAGGTACGTGATCATACCTTAATGCCCAAATCTATATCAGTTGTGCTGTGACATCTGGTGAGTTAGTGTGACAACTGTTTCGGATAAAAACGGCAAACCAATGCGAATTAGCAGAATTTCAAAGTGTGCTTGATACTAGATGCCAAACGGATAGAAAATTCTATTTCTGAAATAGTTTGGACATTTGACATAATTGGATTTACAGTGTACCTGATGCAAGTCATTACCGTCCACTGTGGGCAGCGCAGTGGCCTTAATGATCGTGACCAACGTGGATAGAATTGCCTGCATTAACAAACAAATGATAGTGGTTCAAATCACATCCAGGATCAATGTAGAAATTACGAGACGCATTTACACTAAGTCTTATATAAGTTCATTTGTATATGAGATCAGAAGACCTAGCAGGACGCGCCTGTTAACAGCTCGACACGGGACAAAACGCATCACCTGGTCTCATGACGTCTCTCATTGAACCCTCGATGATTGTCGTACGTGTAACGTGTAACGATGACTCACTGCTCCAGGTGTTTCGGACTAAAAATAATGTGCATGTGTATCGCAGATCCCATAAAGCCATCAACCTCGGTTGTCAACAAAGCACTTTGCAGGTTCGTGGTGACCCCATAATGAGGTGTTTATGCAGCATCGGTTGGGTCAACTGGTGCACCGAAATGCGTCATTGTTCCATGGCTGCACTGTTTCACTGCTTCATGTGAGAATTCCAGTCATGTTACATTCACTTATGCACAGATACCATTGGGAAATCATCCCTTCTGCCCCAAGCTATGGGTTAAATAGTAACACTTATATCCGGGAGAATCATTGTTATCTTCTTATATTATGCAATATTCACTCGCAAAACTAATTATTCTTGCAATCCAAAATATTTTTCGACTTTAAATAACCCATAAAAGGTTGATAAACCATAAGAAAACAAATCAATCAATCTCTTAGACTGGCAAAGTACGAGAGTCCAGTTTAACCGTGTCCCACCGGCACATTCCAGGATGTGTGGGTGGTGTAATGGGTAGCGGCTCAGAATTATAAATCAGAGTGCCGCGATCGAATTACAGTCGAATTCATTACTTTTATTTACACACAAATACTCTTGGAAAATGTGTGAATCCATCTCTTCTGTACCCCGCTATGGGTTAAATATTATAGCTTGTATATGGAAAAAATCACTGTTATCTCTAAAAATTGTTAATGAAATATTCACTCGCAAAAAATGAATTATTATTATTACAATGCGAAATATTTTTCGACTTTAAATAATCCACAAAGAGGTGATAAGCCGTAAAAAAAAATCAACCAATCACTGCTTGATGACTATTTACACCGATACACTGATACTACGTACCCCCAACAATGATATGCTATTTCAGCAGGAGAGTTTTGAGCCGAAGCCTTTATTAAATCAAAAGTCATTTAAACAATTCCACCACCGAAGTATAGTCATTCGTCCGTAAAAAAATGACCCGATTGTATTAACCATTATTGTATGATTCGGTCAGTGGGTCTTGGTCTAGTGTAAAGAAGCGTTGATTCCTAGACACCTTGGGGTTCAATCCTTGGGGCCGGTAAGGCTGAAAAGTTGCTGACTCTAGTTAAATCGAAGGGACGGACATGCGATGGAAAGTGGATAAATTTCGGAGTACTGCATTTTTTCCTATCAGAAAATTGACTCAAATTTGAGTAAATCTTATGCAAATTTCGTTCTGATGTCAGTGCGGCTTAAACAACTAAAAAAGAAATAAAAACTTACTAAATTACTGGCTTTACACTGTATTCATTTCAATTGTTCTAGTTTAATTGAACTAAAATGTCGTTCTGTTCTACTTATAAGACGCACGCATAAAAAGCTCCTTTGGTTCTAATTCCTCTATTGGTAAAAATGTTCTTAAGTTGTTTATTTAAATGAAAAATTTAATTGATATGAGTTATCTTCCCTTTGCAATGAACGAAAAATGAAAAACATCACCACCCATAGATTATATAAACAGCTTTGTTCAAAATTCCGGGAAGGTTACCGATTAAAAAGGGACCCTTGAAGTAGAATGCTCGGCTCAAAAGCCGAAACAGATTACATCCTCCGATAAAAAACAACGTTAGTCAGACAAAACTTTCACGTGTAAAACTTTTCCCAAACTTTAAAGATTTTTTCCAAACTTTACAGATTTTTTCCAAACTTTACAGATTTTTTCCGAAATTTAAGGATTTATTGAATGTGTGGGTGGCGTAATGGTTATCGCCAAGGAAAATGAAAGCGAAAAGCCGAGTTTGAAGTTCGGCCTAATCTGTTGCCTTTGCTTTTGCACTAATTCTCTTGTGAAAGGCAGGAACCATATCTCCTCTACCTTCAGCTTTAAGTTAAATAGTAGTTTTAATGAGCCTATCTAGCCTTGAGTGTTAACCAGTCTAGAAATAGAAAAACACTGAATTCAAAACCGCGGAGAAGGAAACATGAAATCATTCCGATATCTTCCCCAATAATTGAAGGCAATTTACAATTACTAAAGAAAAGAAAATGTGGAGGACAATGATCAGATATATCTTGAAAGAATATGGCATTTTTAAAAATCGACAGTAGGTTTCGAATCTGGTATCAAATCAATCTATTTACTCAACAGAATTTTATAGTCAGTCATATTTTTATTTCTTTTGGTGATTTTTTCTTTTCTTTTTTTTTAATCATTTCAACTCAAGTAAGGCAGTAAGTCCACTAAGACGCAAAGGGTTTCTGGGAGTGAAAGTGAACGAGAAGATATTATTGAAGAGAAAGGACAATAAAAGGACAGCATTAAAAAACAATTCAATTGACGATTGACATTGCATTCATTTTTTGAAGATCAAAATTGATTTGAAAGTAAGAAACCGGAAGTAAATTCCACAAGTGACGAGTGCGAGGTAAGAGATTCTTAGAATAGAACTTAAGGTTACATCTACCAATTTCATTAATAAAATGATGAGACCTAACTGCCAATATATTGTTGCGCTCAAATTCGAGAAAGCCGAGGTACCAAAAAGGAAGACTCATCAGAACAATTACCATGGAAATATCTATAGAAACGGCACAGGAAAGCTACATTACGTCGGTAGGAAAGTGACTGAAGCCAGGACATAAGGTTAGGCAAGGGGTGCAGGTCGACTCATCACCGCCGACTCATCACCGCCGACTCATCACCACCGACTCATCACCGCCGACTCAATACCGCCAGTTAATCTTCATGACGACTCAACTGCAGGACAACTCACCGCCAGCCTACTCAGCGCAAGGACAACTCAATGCTGGCGTCGAATTCATAGCTTCAGACCTGTGTTGGCTGTCATTGTGTGCACATCTCTTAGATCGGCTTTGAGTCGTAAAGATTTTGGAAGTTTGTCTGTTTGTCTTAGTAATTTATTAGTTACAACAGCCTATTTTAAGAGAGGACGTTGCACAAGAAAGACCGGACAAATAAGCGTTCTGAAGCAGCAAATAGAAGACTGCTCACCGAGCTGGGGATGGAGCACCCCACAATATGTAGATTCATTACGGGAATGCAAAGGGTGCAAAAAAAACGAGATACATTCCAACTGAATATTTGAGGGGAAAGACATCGAACTGCCGGCTAAATTGTATGAAGATAGTCGAAGAGTTTCCCGACCAGTAATGTAGACCACCAGTTCACAACCAACCTGTGTCAAGCAGTGGATGGAAGAACGGGGTAAACTCAATATCCCCGGTACAAAAGGAACCGGCAAACCATTGCACTATGCCTTAAATGTCAGCATGAAACACAATTACAAGAGAAATGGGGAGAGTTTTTGCCCTTATATGAGTTGTCTCTCCTTGTTTGAACAGCAAAATGAGAACACTTCCCCGGAGATCTAAATACAATACACTCCTGAAGAAGTCATGTGAGTACGGACGAAACGTTGTGAATGTAAAAAGTTAAATAAAATAGGTCTTTTTACAGGGAAAGAAATAGCAACTGTTGTATGTACAGTTCGCCATTTTACGAAGGAGTGCCGAAAAGTTCATGACCTGATTCATTTACCCAACTCTAACGAGATATCAAATCTTTTTAAGGACTTCTTAATCGGGCCGAGAACTTTTCAACAGCTCTCCATACCTATCATTATTAGAGCGCTTGGAGTTCTCTCGAATCTTCTTCTGTGCGACGTCGCTCTTCAGGACGGAGGCGTCATTGGCTTTCTACATTTTCTTATACTATGTAGCCAATCTGAAATCCGTGAAAAAAGTTAACTAATTTAAATCAGAGCAAGAATACTGTGGAGAGTGCTGGAATACTGAGGAGAGTGCTGGAATACTGAGGAGATCTGCTGTCACTTGATCATCGGTTAATGCTAAGATAACAGTAAAAAAAAAATGAGTTGCAGACAAAATATTAAAATTGAAGAAGGACAAATAATGGAGGCCTTATGTAGATGAGGAGGAGAAGACGCAAAATTACAATAGGTGAATGTAAGCAAAAGAAGAAGCAAAAGAAGAAGAAGGTGATAAAGGAGATCCAAAAGAAGATGAGGAGGTCATGAAGAAGAATGAGACGATGAAGAAGAAGCCAAGGAAGAAGAAGATGCAAAAGAACAAGAAGATAAGAAAGAAAACAAAAGAAAAAAAACAGTAAAAAAATAAGATGCAAAAGTAGAAAAAGCAAAAGAAGAAGAAAAAATCCAGAAATCAAGCAAAGCTGTAGAATATATTCCCATATATACGTTGGTAATTTCTCTATTTATTCTCTTAAGACAAGCGTACTGTTCCTTTTTTACGCTATGTTGACGAAATACAATACAATGAAGTAGAGACTTAATGAACTGATCTAAGCGGAGGTAAGGAGTGGAAATTATTATATAAAATAGATATTGGTTGATTCTTGAGATTACGATTGTAGTAATCGGAAGAAGCATTCGCCCCGAAGTCAGTTCTGAAATGCAGCGGCTCTAGGGAAGAAACTGTCCAAATTGAAATTCCTCCTTACGAATGAAATATGAAGGGGTGAGCATGCTATTTGCCTCTGTACGTGGCATAGCAGGACTGAGCTGTAAAGGTCTGAAATAATGAATGAAGCTCAACAGAATATTTCCGTGGAAATAACGATAGAATAGAAAGAGTCGTAGATGTAAAGGTCTGAACTGGTGGAACTAAGGAATGGAGCTCATCAGAACATTTTCCATGGAAATAACGATAGAGTAGAGAGAGGCTTAGCTGTAAAGGTCTGAACTGGTGGAACTAAGGAATGGAGCTCATCAGAACATTTTCCATGGAAATAACGATAGAGTAGAGAGAGGCTTAATTGTAAAGGTCTGAACTGGTGGAACTAAGGAATGGAGCTCATCTGAACATTTTCCATGGAAATAACGATAGAGTAGAGAGAGGCTTAATTGTAAAGGTCTGAACTGGTGGAACTAAGGAATGGAGCTCATCAGAACATTTTCCATGGAAATAACGATAGAGTAGAGAGAGGCTTAGCTGTAAAGGTCTGAACTAGTGGAACTAAGGAATGGAGCTCATCTGAACATTTTCCATGGAAATAACGATAGAGAGAGGCTTAGCTGTGAAGGTCTGAACTGGTGGAACTAAGGAATGGAGCTCATCTGGACATTTTCCATGGAAATAACGATAGAGTAGAGAGAGGCTTAGCTGTAAAGGTCTGAACTGGTGGAAGCATTTCTTCTAGACTCGATGAATTTCTAAATTATGATTCTCTCAAATCCTCCTAATTATTTCTCTCTGTATATCCTTGCTTGAACCGGCTTCTAATGCTCTGCACTGAGCGGCTTGGGGATGGTAGCCGTGGCTCGTGGAGGCACAGTCCGATGGTTAAAGAGAATCTCGGATGAATTCCACCACGGAATATGTGATCGAGTCGCGCTATATCGAGTCTAATTCGCTACATCTTCGTCACCGTGGCCCGTTGAACCGTTGGTATGACGACTGCCTGATAACATAACAGTTCGGGTTTCAATTGTCGGTACTTGATGCATCCTGCTGATGAATCGCAAATATAGGACGACACGGCCGACCATTGGTTTCTGTTGAGGTTTCTTCTTTACTCGATGAATTGTTAATATATATATATATATATATATATTTCCTTCTTCTTCGTTTAATATAATTTTTTTCGCTTTTTTCACTCTTTTATTAATAATTATTATGAATTTTTGTATATATTCATGAAAAAATTATAACCAAATCGATTTTAAAAGATCATGTGTATGTATGTATTATTATATTACTCTGTTTATTACAATTCGGATTCATATCATCACTGGAATTATCCCTACCAATTGTCAACGTGTGTGTGTGTGTATATATATATATATATATATATATATATATATATATATATATATATATATATATATATATATATAAGGCTCAAACACTAATATTCCATGGCTATAATCTATTACATTGGAATCGTAATCACGATCCAATTCATCAGACCTACAAATTCAAAAGGAAATCGGAAAATATAACTCCGTTTATAAAAAGAAAATTTTATTCAGAGTGTATGTGTGGGAGTGGGAAACAAGTGTGAGAGGGAAATGTATGAAAGCTCTAAAGAGAGGTGTAACAGAAGAAAGAAGAACAAGAAAGGCCTAAAGGTGAAGGTGGGGATTAAAATTTAACAGAGAGAAGTTTTAAAGAGAGGAGTTAAATAACGGTTTAAATGAGTGAGATACAAATAAATATGAATTATTTTTCGATGCATAATTCGCTACCGATTCGCTGACCTAAATTAAAATTTAAAAAACAGACACCGGAAACGGGTGTATACATTTGTGGTGACACTACGCACAATAAAAAACGATATGATCTAAACTTATAAATCCAGAAGATGAGAGAGAGACGAAAAAATAAAGATAGCGGGGGTCCAAACTAAAAACGAAAGGTATTTATAAGAGAACCGATGTGTAATCAAGAAAATTTGACAAAGCAATATCACCTACAAAGTAATATCACCTACAGATTACAAATTTACGATAAACATATAAAAATTAACGAATGTTTAATCTAGTAAGGACCTACTATTTATATGCCCCAAAACACATATGTAGATACACACATACACAACAACATATCTATATTTACTCACACACATACATACACGTGTGTACACACACACACACACACACACACACACACACACACACACACATATATATATATATATATATATATATATATATATATATATATATATATATATATATATCCATACACTATATATATACCATTAAATTCTTACTCTCTCCTAGACACTGAGTTCTACCTGGATTCTATCCTCTTGGAAATTTATTCAAACATATATATATATATATATATATATATATATATATATATATATATATATATATATATATATATATATATAAATAGATAGATAGATAGATAGATATGTATATTGACCACAAATATTATCAATATATAAATATATATATATATATATAGAGAGAGAGAGAGAGAGAGAGAGAGCGAGAGAGAGAGAGAGCACTTGAAGTCTGAGATGAACTTGTGTATCTATAGGCGCCCAAGCAATGGACGTCATCGGGAGTGACAACCATTCATCATGACTAGTAGGAAATTACGCTCAGCTCGGTGATGATGAAAGGTTACTATTTTGGCTTTTGAAGGATTAAAAGTTGCAAGCCAGTTTTTCCCACCATTGGGATTTTAAAACTAAGTCGGTGGAGAGATCAGTTGTCAACTTCTAATTATAATGATGAATAATTAACTGTATCACTAATGTACACTGTCTTTTTCTAGCTGATCGCAGTATTTACCTGCGAGGGCAACATATATAACACTTAGGGCACTTTACGAAGCTGTCTGCTTTTAGATATTAGCATCAAACATTAACCTGGATATCTGAGTCATGTACCTAAATATCCTCGTCAGATCCAGGCTTTCATATGGATGCCATGCAGAGCGACCAAAGCGGCCAGAAATATCTAAACTGTCAGATGTATACAACTGCTTTCTAAGATCAATGGTTTTAAGCAGGTGAAGCTTGGGGTTCCTGGCAAAGAGTATCCTTCTTTGAACATTGTGAACTGGCGCTACATGATCACAAACAAAGAATTGTGCCAAATAACAGAAATGCCATCATTTGTTTGAGGCAGCAACAGCCAAAAAGGATAGAACATGGAACTCAAAGAGAAAATAAGGACATCATGAAGATGTCGACATTCCATACTACTTCAAATAAATAGTTAGAAAGGAAACCTCCATCAATACTGAAAAGAGTGAAAAAAAGTACTGGACTAAATAAACCTGAAAATATTTGTTTAATAAAAAAAAATTTTAAATTTTAACCGAAAGTAGTACTGGGTGTTCGGTCAATGAATGCCAAATGTTTCCTTGGAAGGAGACGGATATTATATATATATATATATATATATATATATATATATATATATATATATATATATATATATATAATTTTAAAATCCAGTATTTTTCTTTTCTGCGTGTGTCTGTGGAACTGAAATCAGAATCTATCAATACACATTTACAGTTTTCTAATGAGTGACCTGGTTGATTAAAATGTTCAGCTATGTGGAATAAGGATTGTTTTGACGTATGGTTAGTTTATGATTGTTGAAGCGAAATCTAAAATTATTTCCAGATTCACCAATATATCCACTATTGGGACATATTGTGCCGAATAAATAGTAGATTATGTTATGGCTATCACAGGTGAGGCGAGGTGGGTGTATCTTGATATTGGTGTTGGGTACAGAAAATACAGTATCGATTATTAAGTGTTTGCAAACTAAGTAACGAGGTTTGTTACGTCAAAACAATCCTTATTCCCCCATAGCTGAACATTTTAATCAACCAGGACACTCATTAGAAAACTGTATTGATAGATTCTGATTTCAGTTCCACATACACACGCAGAAAAAAAGAAAAATACTGGATTTTAAAATTAAATACATATAAACTAGGGTTAAATAAAGACTTGGGTATTTTAAATCTCTATAAATATTTCAATAGTTAAACAAAAAATATTTTTTAGATATAGTTACAAAAAATTTTTTAAACAACATCTAAAATATTATTACAGTTAGATTTACGTTAGAAATATTCGAACACAGTTGCATTCCATATCACGTGACGTCCGCGTCTCGCGACGGACGCTACTTGTAAACAAACTTCTGAAAACAGTTATTTCTGATGAAAGATCGGGGTCGATCTGAAATATCAAATATATATATATATATATATATATATATATATATAAATACTTTCACAAAAAAAACATTCATTTTTTTTATTTTGCAACTTTCAGTTGTTTTTTCTATATATACATATTGAGAAAGTATACGTGGCTTCTCATTATGCTATATATATATATATACTACATGTTTAAAAGAAAAGAAAAGTTGCTGCCAAATTACACATATATATATATATATATATATATATATATATATATATATATATATATATATATATATATATATAAATTGAACATAGAATAGGCTGCACAAGAAGTAGTTTCG
This sequence comes from Acanthosepion esculentum, assembly GCA_964036315.1. Lineage (NCBI taxonomy): Eukaryota > Metazoa > Mollusca > Cephalopoda > Sepiida > Sepiidae > Acanthosepion > Acanthosepion esculentum. The sequence continues at coordinate 2,106,183 of OZ038510.1, forward strand.
TCCAACACCGCACGTTGCTACGAAACCAAATCATCAACCTGAAAACTCGAGTCATGTTTTTAAATAATCTCGTTAGATCGAGATTTTCATATGAATGTCATGTTTGACCCCAAACACTTTCAGAAAGATCAAAACTCAATGAAGTTGTTTTATGGACATAAAAGAAGATAAAAAGTGCGGATTATGAGGTTATGTACGCTTAACCGTAATCAGACTTGTAAATATATATCATGCCAGGAATCGGGTACTTCCTGAAGCGGTATAAACTGTTGTTCATTTGACCAGGATCTTTAGAGATAGATCGTATAGATGAGTTCTCCTTGAAGTCTGGTTTGATTAACTGATTCGTTTTCTACGAATTATCAACCCTTTGCAGGTTATTTAAAACCAGGGAATAGTTTTTAGACGGTAAGAATGTTTTTGATGGCAGATAATAACGGTCTTACTAATGAACCCATAGCTGGGGAAAAAGTGGTGGATTCATATATTTTTCGAAGTTATTTGCGTTTAAATGAATATAACGAACCCAACGTGAATTCGAACTCGTCTCTCCGATTAACAATCCCGAGCCATTATCCATTACACCCCCTCACAATCAAGCTTACTCCACCTGGTATTTCCAAAAAGGTCACTCATCTCGATACTGACTAGGCTCGACGTTACTTAACTCCGGTTATTGTATACGAACCATTGTTTCAACGTGATGCGACCATATGCCCTCGAGGTCTGGAGTTAACTTTAGTCCCAATAGACACTCGAAACAAGGAGCATCTTTGAGAGTGTAGACATTCATCGCTACTGGAGAGAATTTGGAGTCTGCTTGGTGATGATAGAACATTAGTTTTAGAGATTGAGATATTGAAAGTTATAATACAGTTTCCCCGCTCCCTGCACCGTTAGAGCTCGATCAGATGAGAGATCTACTTTGCGTCTGACAAGTAAGTTGAATGAGGATGTTCATATGAGCAACTTTGTACTAGCCATTTGCTGCTCTTCACTGTTGCTTTGTTCTGTGACACAGACTGTTATAGTGAAAATATCCAAAGGAAACCTCTAGGCAAGCAATCGTGTCTCCTGTCACTTCTATTTTCGCTGTTTCTTCCAACTTCTCCCTATCGTTTTTTTAATCATTTCACACCAAGCAAGGCAATAAAGCCACTAATACTCAAGTGGTTACTGAGCTTGAGAGAGTATAGAGAAAGAACACTATTAAGGAGAGATCACAATAAAAGAACGGGAAGACAGAAAAGAACGATCGACATCGTATTTCAGTTTTTGAAGGTCAAAGTGGTCTTGAAAGCAAGAAGCCGCAAGAGAGTTCCACAAGCGCGAAGTGCGAGAAAAGAAGAAGCTGTTAGCATAGAACTTACGGTTATATTTGACCATTTCAACTGTAAAATGATGAGACCTAACTGCCAATCTAGTACTGTGCTTAAATTCATAAAGTCTGTTTAACATAGCTGAAAGTTCATTAGAAGAATTATCCATCTGTCTCTCTCATCAATTCTCTCTTCCTCTCTTTCTCTTTCTCGCTGTCTTCTTTATCAAATCTCCTTCTTTGTCGTGATATTTCTCTTTTCCTCTCTTTACGTCTCTCTCTCTCTCTCTTTCTCTCTCTCTCTCTCAGCTTTATGCTTTTCACTAATCTCTACTTCTCACACTTTCTAAATTTCTTTCTTTTTTTTCTTCTCACTGTTTCCTTTTCAACTCCACTCTCGCTCTCTCTTTCTCTATTTTCCTTCCTGACTTACTCCTTTTCTCTAATTTTATTATTCGGTCTTTCTCGCCCACCCCCTCTCTATTTCTTGCTGTCACTTTTTTCTCTTTCTTACTTTGTCTCCTTGCTCTCCTTCCCTTTCTCTATGTTCTACTCTCTGTCTTCCTCTATCTCCTCCCTACTCTTTCTCTCTATCTCTCCCTCGATCTCTCTCACTCTCTCAATCATGCTGTCACTTTTTTCTCTGTGTCTTTGCTCTCCCTCCCTTTCTATATGTTTCTATTCTCTGTCTTCCGGTATCTCCTCCCTACTCTCTCTCTCTCTCTATCTATCTATCTATCTATCTATCACACTTACTGTCACTTTTCATAACTTACTCTGCCTCATTGTTACTCTATTTATTTCTCTCTTTTCTTTTCTCTTTCTTCTTGCCTCCTTCTCACTTTATTGATCGTTATTTCTTTTCTTCTTTCTGTCTTACTCTGTTTCATTCTAAATCTCTCTCTCTCTATCTATCTATCTATCTATCTCTCTCTCTTTCGCTTTCACTTTCTTTCTTTTTTTCTTCTTTTTGTTTTACTCTGCCTTTTTGTGTCTGTCTTTTTCTCTTTCTCATTCCCTCTCTATTGTTGCTACTTTTTACCCTTCTAATTCTTCCCTTTCCCTTTCTCTTCAACGGCCTTTGTGCTCTCTATCCCAATTAGACCCTCTCTCTCCCCCCTCTCTCTCTCTGTCAGTACTCACCCTCAACGCAATAATTCACTTCGTCATTCAGTACAAAACGTTCTTTCATCTTACCCGCTCTTAAAAAATACAAACTCAATTATTCCTATCAGTAAGACGTTCCAATAATGGTTCGCCTCTCAGAATGCAACCCTTTTTTTACCACAGCATTATATAACCCTTACACTCTGCAGGGCAGGAGCCATCGAAATCAGCATTAGTCAGACATTGATAATGCTTTCTTGTTCTTTCTTCCAAACCCAACCCCCAACCCTAACATCAGGTGATTTTAGCCTCCCGTTAATTTTCACGAGTTGGCAGGCAACTGGATTGTGATGAAGAAGAAAAAAGCCAGTCCATAACCCTCCTAGCCCTAACTACCCAAGTAATATTTCAAATTCTAGCCAAAAATTGAGGAATTTCAGGCGTCTCAAGTATTTTCAATGGTATGCTAATGACAATTGGTCGAATGTCTAGTTTCTTAAGTAATACTTACAAAACTAGTTTCACATTTGTTCTTAATGTGATTCTCACGGAGCGCCTACATTTGTGACCTTGTGGCTGACTTAGATAACATTTTAGCCTCAACGTCAAACTACGCTGAAACATCGGTTCTTGTTCGATCATCGAAGTTAAGCAATGTTGAGTTCGGTCAGTACATGACATAATTGCGTAAAACCTCACTTGTAAACCACAACAGCAACGGCTAGTGTTGTTGAGAGTGGTGAACCCTTTGCAACTCCATGGAGGATGAGGTGAAACGGTGGCTTACAACATCGTCTCACAAACTGTTACAATTGTGATCATCCCTGAGTGTCACATATTTATGATGTGTGTAATGTTTTAGAAGGACTGGTTCAGCAGATATACAAAAACAGAAAAGGGTGTAAGACCAGGATGTGTTTTCTCGGCGGATTTATTCAACCTATACAGCGAGGCGATTCTATAAAAAAAACTACAAGTCCTACCAGGATTCATTATTGGCGGCCACAATCTTAACAACATAAGATATGCAGATGACACAATGCTGATAGCAGACACAGAATGAAAACCACAAAAACTTCGACAGGAAGCTAGTGAAGGAAACCTCTAATAAAGGATTCAACATCAACTGCAAGAAGACAGAATGCATGGTTGTTAGGAAAAAGGAGGAGCCCAAAAGGCAAATTGCAAATCGGGTATGGCAGACGTGATGAGGTAGAACCTGGGACGAGCACAACTGGTTGCGACTTGCCTTGTCCCTGCCAAAAAAAGAGCCCGTATTTGCTTAGCATGTAAAGCTAGTTGAAATGAAGGAGGAAAAAGTACTTACCTCTCTGCCGTAATCCGTCCTCGGCCAGATAACGTAAAAGAATAGGGGGGAGGCTTGCATTGCATTTTTATGCAATGAAGATGCAATGCATTATGGGACAGAGACGCAATGAATTATGGGATCGCATGAAGACGCAAGGGATTATGGGTATATGGACAAATATAAAAGCAACTAATTTTTCCCAGTGACGTTCACGGTTGGCGACTGGAAAAGTCTGTTAGTGCGATTTTGAGACAGAACTCAAGAAGGAACGACTCGAGGTTGGAATACCAGTTGGGAGAGCTTGAATTTACTCGCTGGTTGCTGTTTTCTTTTTATTTCACCACATCGGGGATACCAAAATCAAACAAGTGCAGAGAACGCAAAGTGCGACACTGATATCTGAAGGCGTATTGGGATAGCGAAAGAAGTATTCTAAAAGCTAAGCATGGTACTAAGAAATAGGAAAATTTCGCTAGAAACAAGGAAAAGAGTACTACACTGTTACGTGATATCTGTCCTCCTGTATGGCAGCGAATGCTGAACGATCTCCTCAAAGATAAAAAAGAGACTTGAAGACAAGAAATGTGGTTCTACAGGCAGATGCTGAGGATGCCGAAAACCGAACATATGAGTAACGACGTAGTTTTGGCGAAAATAGAAAGAAAAAAGAGACTAATACTTAACACGAGGAAGAGATTACTGGGGTGTCTGGGGCATCTAATGAGGAAGGAAGGTTTGGAAAATCTGATAATCTTGGGGCAGATAAAGGGCAAGTGGGACAATGGGAAACAACAGTAAAAGGGTGGGACCTGTATGACAATCTAGTAGCACGCTTAAATTCCTGTAGTCGGGGCACCATAGAAAAAAGCTCGACGCAACAGTTGTCATTAAAATATTTGTAGAAAAGACAGAGGGGAGCCACACCGCGCCGGTGAGGGTTTTTTTTTCTATTGATGTAGTGTCTTAACACATGGAAAAAAATTAACCATACGCAAATTTATAAAGGATTAAGCTGATCTGATTAGAAATATATACAATGACTTATTAGGTTGCGTCATAAATAATTTCGGTATTTCTTTATCAACATTATTCGTCAAAAAATAAACTACAGTTACACTTTATTTAATTACAAAGGATGAAAAGTGCGACACTGAGATCCGAAGACTTATTGGGATGGCCAAAGAGGAATTTCAAAAGCTAAGCAGGGTATTACGAGACAGGAAATTTTCGTTGGAAATAAAGAAAAGAGTATTGAACTGCTACGTAATATCTGTCTTCCTGTATGGCCGCGAATATTGGACAATCACCCCAAAGAAGAGGCTTGAAGCAACAGCAAAACAATTTTAATGGGTGAGCATAGTAAAAAAGAAATATTATCAAGAAGTTACCTATCTGTTAAATCGGCCATCTAGAGATTCGAACCCGGATCACATAGTTGGGACCAATCGATAAACTGAGAAAAGATGCAGAATATTAAGAAAATTTTCTTTTTCACATGTTTTTATTTATCAATTAATATTCATAAATTCGGATATTTTTCTTTACTTACTTATTGTTATTCTTTAGTTCTTTCTTTCTTTTTTTTTCTGTCTTCCAATCTTTCTTTTTCTTTATTTCATTCTTTCTTTCTTTCCGTCTTTCTTTTTTCTGTCTTCCATTCTTTTTTCTTCCTTCTCTGTCTTTCTTTCTTTCTTTCTTTCTTTCTGACTTTCTTTTGTCCTTTCTTTCTTTCTTTAGTTCTTGCTGTCTTTCTTTCTTTCTTTCAGTCTTCCTTTTTTCTGTCTTCCTTTCATCCTTCCTTCTTTCTTTCTTTAGTTCTTTCTTCCTTTCTTTTCTTGCAGTCTTTCTTTTTCAATATTCCTTTCTTCCTGCCTTCTTTCTTTCTTTCTTTCTTTATTTCTCTCTTACTATCTTTGGTTCTTTCTTTCTTCAGTTCTTTCTTTCTGTCATTCTTTCTTCCAGTCTTTCTTCTTTCTGTCTTCTTTTTTGTCTTTCTTTCTTTCTTTCGTTCTTACTTTTTCTTTTTTCTTTCTTTCTTCCTGACTTTATTTTGTTCTTTCTTTCTTTCTGTCTTTCTTTTTTCCTTTCTTTTTGTCTTTCTTTTTTCTGTCTTCCTTTCTTCTTTCTTTCTTTTATTTATTTCTTTCTTTCTTTCATTCTTCAAGACTTTCTTTTGTTATTTCTTTCTTTAATTCTTTCTTTCTTTCTTTCAGTCTTTCTTTTTTCTTTCTTTCTTTCTTTTTTTCTTTCTGACTTTCTTTTGTTCTTCTTTCTTTCTTTTTTCTGTCTTCCTTTCTTTTTCTTTCTTCCTTTCTTTCTTTCTTTCTTTCTTTGTTTCTTTCTTCCAGACTTTCTTTCTTTCTTTCTTTCTTTCTTTCTTTCTCCCTTTGTTGTTTTTTCTTTTGTCCATATTTGTAAACCTGTTGATTATATTTTTGCTTATTTATAATCTTTTACAATCGACCTAATGCCCTCCTTGTCTTGTTGCTATGACGAAGTTTCGTCCGACCTTCTTCTTATGCTTGACGCGGAACAATTCAAGAGTTTAAGAGTTGGCTCACCAATTTGGTACCATAGTTATTAGTTCAGTCAATGTGCCGGTTAGTAGCGGTAAAATAAACCGTTTCCCAACTGAATAATTAAAGCATTCATTGATCGAGCAACGAATGCTCCTATAGGTTGAAATATATAAAATCCTTTTATTAAAAAAGTTTTTCAGAAAACTGTCGTAACTAAATGTTGTAGGTCTTTCTAGTATTGACAGTAGCTTCTTTTTAACCTTTTGTTTTGGTAATAATGGAAAGTCAACAGCTTGATTGTTTCATTATTGTATCTTCTACTTATATGTGCTCTCCATTTTTGTTGTTGCTGCTGCTGGAAGAGTTCAAGTCATATGGTTTTATTTGGTATAGCGCTTCATTTCGGATTTTATAGTGCCTGTGAACAGGATCTGACGAAGGATAGGTTGTTCTCAGTTTGGGGGGGGGTTTAGATTTAAAAGATGCCTTCGCTTGAAGTCATTATTAATCACTGATCTGAGAAACCCGTTGTATATCGATGATAGTGCATACATTTCAGAATGGTATCGATCTTTATAATCTTGGTGAAATTTCTTCACAAACCTTTCGTTTTTGGTTGTCCTGGTTCTGATCGGGAGATTGGGTGTTTCGAGGAGCGCGAAAATACCTCTTAATTGGTGTTGTTCCCGGGTCTAACCTGACCCGGGGTGGTAGCACCTGTTAGGATCTCAGCTATGGGCAAATAGTCAACCCCCAAACAAAAATCAATGGTGCATTTTTATAGTAAAATAGCCAACAACGCATTTTTATAAAAAAAATGACAATCAATACAACATTAAAAAGTATAAAAATACATTTTTATACTATAATTACCAGCAAGAAAAACAGACCACTTAATGTTCCATTGTAATAATTTATTTCACCAGAGACTTTTATTTTCCCTGGATCTTCAGACATCACTTTCAAAAGGTGAAACGAAAAATAAAATTAAAATTTACACTTTTGACGGGCAGTATTAAGCTTATATATACATATATATAAATACCTTTTATCCTGCAAGTATAAAATTATGTACAAATTATTTAGATTTCGGCATTAAATAATCAGTAGAGATTGATATGCCGATAAAAATGAACCAACTAACAAACATCTACATTCTCAAAAGTTGAGTATCATCTACCATGTATTCAACTGTGAAAGCAGAATAACATATATCATATTTTTATTACTTCAAAGCACCCAAGGAAATTAAATTTCGGTATTAAATAACCCATTAGGTTTTGATATGCCATTAAACAAAAAAATTGACTCAATTAATTTTACTTTTGGCTGTCTGTAAAGTTAACAGTTTAATTTTATCATTATTTTGTTTTCCTCTGCTTACATGTGCTACTCATTATACACATGCTACTCATTATACACATGGTACCCATTATACATATGCTACCTATTATACACATGCTACTCATTATACACATGCTACTCATTATACACATGCTACTCATTTTTTGTTGTTGGAAGTCTTCAAATGATGTGTTTTTTGTTGTTTTTTTTTTGGTATTATTTTCTTCTTTGGTAAACTTAGGGATTCAATGGAAAGAAAACGAGTAGATTTAAAAACGAACAAGACGTGATATCTGAAAATATGAACAACGGAACAAAAACAATCTATCCACGTAGATTAAATAAAAAATTCAGTTCGAAGTTCTGTAAAGGTTACCCGTGCAGTATGAAGCTAGAATATACATTGCACTCAATGTCACACTGGATCACCAAAGAAGCCAGATACACCAGATCCACGCCCGGCCATCGAATGCAGAAGAGTAATCGACAGAGGGCAATAAAATCTCATGTTAAATATGAAAGATTCATGTGGTATTTCCTTTGTCGGAAAGGGTTATCATTAATCTGCACCCTAATTTCGTTAGACATCTGATGAAGGCCGGAGCGCACAGCGGCCGAAACGTTGAGATAATAACAAGAACACATGGCACAGTGGATAAAGGCGTTGGTTAGATCCAGATCATGTACATTCGCAAAAGCTGAGTATCATCTACCATGTATTCAATTGTGAAAGCAGAATAATATATATCATATTTTTATTACTTCAAAGCTCCCAAGGAGATGGGAATTAACAGGAGATAACTGACAACTGACATCCATTAAACATGGCACGTGGAACTAGAATAGTCTACCCCAGTGAGAAAAATAAAGGGTTCAGTTCGACATTCCAACCACCTGAAGAAGGCCGGGGCGTACAACGGCCGAACGTTGTAATAAATATGAGGACAATAGTCCGAATAATGTAAATAGAATAACAAGAAAGATAAGAATATTCGTCTGTCTATAAATAATGATATTCCTAGAAAATCCAACCAGAAATTATATTTTTGGTTTTTAGAATGATAAATGGGAGGAAATGACTTATTCTGACTTCTGAAGTTTCCACCTAAAAGATTAAAGTAATTGACTAACAACATAACGGTCCTTCAAGTGATAAATCGTTTACGTTAAAGAACATTTCTCTTGTAGCATTAACAGTTCACAGAGGTCATCTATGAAGACAGCTTTGCACTGAAATCAGCGTCATTTGATAAATATTTAAACACTACAATTCTTTCGCTTCCCTTATGAAAGAACACTATTTTCTAATCTTAAAAATAGACGCCATTCAAATTCTTTCGTAAAAACAAATCCGGAAGTAACACCCTTCAAAATATTTTGCTGTCGTCATAAATTGGAGTGGCAGTTACAGGAAATAACTCGATATCGTCGACATGGACCTGCGGTTAAACAGTCATACTTACGATGTTACAAACAGGGGCAAAACATTAAAGTTTATTCAATCGAAAACATTGTAACCATTGTTAATAACATTTCGAAAACTGGAATCTGTTGTCTAGAGCATTGCTTCCTAAATAACTGGTCACCGCCTTAATATGGGTCGCATGGATGTTCCTGGGCAACGGGCAGTGGTGATGATATTAATAATAGAGAGATAAACCTTTTCCTCATAAGGAAACTTTCGGCAATCACTGCCCAAACTGTTGGCTTCACTATCGGTTGAATTTTATAAAATCTTATGGCTTATCAACACCATTGAAGGTTATTTAAAGCCAGAAAATATTTTTAGATTGTAAAATTTTTTTTTTTTTTAGATAATAAGGATTTCGTGATACAAGTTTTAATAATTGACACATAGCTTAAGGGGATAGAAGCGATGGATTCATGCCTTTCCCAAGGGTATTTGCGCGTAGGTGAATATAACGAACCCAACTCAGCTCCCTGATTCCGAGCCATTACTCATTACACCAAATGTCGGGAACCTACGGTACGCGTACCACATATGACACACCAAGCAATTTTCAATGTCATACAGCCGCAAATGACACCAAGTGCAAACCAATAACTACTACACCACAAAGAAGATATTTAGCTGTTTCAATTTTAATATATACTAAGTGATAAAATTGTGTTCAAAATATTTATATTTCGGCATTAAATAACCCATAGAGGTGTTGATATGCCGCTAAACAAAATCAACCAACCAACAATACATATTTATAGTAAAATGACCAACAATATATTTTATGTGTAGTTGAAGGCATACAATTGCATTCAAAATATATTTAGTTGAAGCCATAAAATTGTATTCAAAATATTTATATTTCGGCATTAAATAACCCATAGAGGTGTTGATATGCCGTTAGACAATATCAGCCAACTAGCCAATCGAAACTGAACATGCAGGAAGTTTCTAGTTGGTGCGTGACTTAGAATGTTAGCGTTCCAATCATGAAACCCTAAGTTCGAATCTAACCAGGGTCGATTTTTCAAGTAGATGACTTAATGATGACATCGCGCTAGCGAGATGATAGATGAAAGTCTGCGAAAACCATCCCACAGATTGTCCTAGGATATCTGAATGAAATTGGGTAGGGGAAACAGTTTTGAAGGGCCGTCGCTGATTATGCTAGCACAAAGTCTTTGAATGTAATGGACTTTGTTCCAACTGTCGATCACGCCAGGTTATGTCTTGAATTGTATAAACCTCGGCTCAAAAATGTGGATGAGTAGTGTGGCGAAAATCACGGCGAAAAGTGGGATTGCAATGCCGTGCTCAAACTGCCTTCGCTTTTGATCAAATACCCTTAGAAAGGGTGTGGATCCGTCTCGTCTAGGCTAGAGTGTAATAGCAGGGTAGACTCTAGCTCTAGCTTTGATTGTTAACCAACTTAGAAAGTGGAACTGGCAACTGCATGCCGTAAAAATTTAATTGCTGCGGAAACCATCACAGCAATGTGAGTGAGGCTGTGGCATGAGTGTGGTGAGGCTGTGGCTATATAGAGTTTGTAGGACATAAATACATTATATAAAAATTTAAATAAAATATATATATTAAATAAAATATTTAAATTTAAATATAATTTAAATATCTGTTCCTTAATAGAATTATCAGACCGTTAATATATTTTTAATAAGCAATAAAAGTAATTAGGGGCCTGATCTATCTTCTTTTTTGTTAGACTTGCTTGGATGTTTTCCCTTCTAACGATTTTGGAAGAATTCATTTTTACATACGACAATGGAGTTAATGGCACAGATTTAAATCCTAGATTACTCATAGAGAAAATAGAATCCAAACTTCTCTTCTGTCTTTTGCTGCGCTGATATAACTCCACAGAGTAAGCCTCTACCTTGAAGAGCTCTTTTGCATTGCATTGGGTGAAAATTGGTAAAAAAAAAAAAAACTGCAATTAGAAAATTTTTTTAAATGTGATTATTTTTTGACGATACGATTCGTGTTAGTTCGTAATGGTTATCGAGTCAGAATGAGAAACCGGAGAGCTGAGTTCGAATCCCAGTCAGATTTGTTACGTTCCCTTACGCACAAATAACCTTGGGAAGGTATGAATCTATCTTCTCCATAACTATGGGTTAAATAGTAGAACTTGTGTTTGGAAAATCACTGTTATCTTCAAAAAAATGTTAATGCAATATTAGCTTGTAAAAAAAAGAAATTAGCCTCACAATGCAAAAATACCGTATTTCCCATATGCTAAGGCGCTGCAAGTGGTAAGACGCATCCTACAATTAACTGGGTATTTTCTGAAAAAATAGTTGAACATTTAATAGCTTACCGCAATGGCAAATGCAAGTCGCCGACTCTAGGGCAGTGTCAGGTATGACGATAAAGAATATCCGGCAGCAAGATCGGGAGATTGGAGCTTTTGAAGAACGTGGAACCACCTCTAAATTGCTGTCGTTCCCAGGTCCACCCTGACCCAGGGTGGTAGCACCTGTTAGGGTCCCAGCTATGGGCAAATAGTGAACCCCCAAACAAAAACAAAATACTATGAAGGTATCTGTCCTCTTTTACGATAGCGAATGTTTGAAGGTCTCCTCAAGGATGAGTCAATAGAGATGTGGTCCTACAGAAGGATGCTGAGGATGCCATGGACCGAACATGTGAGCAACGATGTGGATACAAAGAGGAAAATTATACTTAACATCAGGAAGAGGCAGCTGAAATTTCTGGGACACATAATGAGAAAGGAGGACTTGGAAAATCTGATACTCACAGGGCGGATACGAGGGGAAAAGAGACAAAAGAAAGCAACGCGTGACATACTTAACGGGCTTATGCAAGTGGATGGCAGAACAGAAATAACAGAAAAAACTTATTGACAGCTACAAGGGAGAGGAGGAGGTGGAGAGCCATGATCGCCTACGTTCTCAAGGGACACGGCTCATAAAAGAAGTAAAATTACCAACAATACAAACATACAAACAAATCATTGTGACTTTACCCAAATGCTAGCAAAAAACCAACATACAAGAACTCTTTCATGACATTAATCCACATAATATCCGACAATTTCTTAAAGAAATCAAACTGTATTCCAAAATCTAACCTGTCCTGGGCAAGACGATAAACTACGTCCAACAGCAAGGCCTCTGATCAGGTTTTGAGGAGCGTGGAACCACCTCTTAGTTTCTGGTGTTCCCAGGTCCACCCTGACCTGAGGTGGTAGTACCTGTTAGGGTCCCAGCTATGGACAAATAGTTAACCCCCTCAAACTTGAGTCAAAGCACTATGAAATTATAAAAATAGGTTTTAATACCATCAATACATTTTTGTAAAAAACTATTACCAGCTATGAAATTGTGAAGAAAAAAATTATTACGAGCAATACATTTTTGGGTAAAATATTACCATCAAGATATTTTTGAAAAAAAAATATTACCATCAAGACATTTTTTAGAAAAAAAAACATTAGCAGGAATAAAAATGTTGTCGGCATTAAATAACCCATTGAGGTTGATATGCCGTAAAACAAAATAAACCAAACCAATCTAAACCAAAGAATACATGTTCTATTCATACGAATCTATCCCCAAAATGTTGTCGGCATTAAATAACCCATTGAGGTTGATATGCCGTAAAACAAAATAAACCAAACCAATCTAAACCAAAGAATACATATTCTATTCATACGAATCTATCCCCAAAATATTGTCGGCATTAAATAACCCATTGAGGTTGATATGCCGTAAAACAAAATAAACCAAACCAAAATAAACCAAAGAATACATATTCTATTCATACGAATCTATCCTAACAATGTTGTCGGCATTAAATAACCCATTGAGATTGATATGCCCCAAAACAAATCAAACCAAAGTATATCTTCAACAAAACGACAACATAAAATACACATCACTGCATGTAGTAATCATGTCCACACAAATATGTATATGCAGAAAAGCTGAGTATTATCTACCATGTATTCAATTTTGAAAGGAGAATAACATATCAGCTCTTTATTACTTACAAGCTCCCAAGAAAATTAAGTTTCCGCATTAAATGACCCATAAAGTTGTTGATATGCCTTTAAACAGACAAATTAATGAATCCAACTCCACGGTGTAATTTTTCTTTTTGTCGCATCAAATTATTACATTTTGAACCTATTGTCAAATATTTGTAGTGATTGATTAGTATTCAATAGTTTAGCACAATGTCATACCGATTTACACCAGAATCAATTCGTACTTGTCACTTGAAATGAAGAGTTCAGGTCTGTCTTCTCCGTTTACATCCTCCACTGAATGACTCTGCCGACAACAATGGTGATGTCGTCTGCTTTGATGACGGTAGTTGGCTTTTCTGCCCGTAGATGGCATCGGTGCGGCACTGTCGCCATAAACAAACATAACGGATAGAAAGTTCTGGGAATTGACATGACATTTAGAATTAACAGTAGGCCTATTGAACCAACTGGTTTGTTTCAATAGCACACAAAGCGCAGTGTATTCTGGGTATGTCTTTGAAATGTAACTGTCAGACTGTATTACGGGGCTGCGGTTGGCGTTTGTAAACATACCGTATGGTATGCTAAGATGAACGAAAGATTTACAGTACCGGTAGGAGGTTTAACATAAATACTCGAAAAATTATATATATGGCATAATACTACCGTGAAGTACGGTGCCGGGTTACCTCCTCCTAATTTTCGAAACCGCTACTAGGGGACGCTCTCCGGCCACTCCATGTGTTCTAGCTCACTTTCATGCTCTTCATACCAGTTCTTAACCACTCGAGCGGTATTCGTCTTGGAAGATGCAGTCACCATCAGGGAATAAAGTCTACGCCATTGGATGAATATGATTTCCCAAAATGTTCAGGTAATCTTTGCTGTTGATTCTACCATGCAGGGCAACTATTGGACCGAGGCATTTCCATGATATGGCAGCCCAAACTATCAGTGAGCTACCTCCATGCTTCACTGTTGGAAGAAGGCAGTCAGGGTTGTAAGCTTCTTTGGGCTGCCTTCACACATAAACTTGCCCTGAAGTTGAGAAAAGAGAAAGACTGGATTCGTCTAAGAATATGACTTGCTTCCATTGGTCTGCAGACCAGGCATTGTGATCTGTGCACCACTTCAACCTCTTCTGAATGTTGCGAGTGGAGTTTCCTTACGGCGGCTCTTCCATGATATCCAGCCTTATGGAGCTCATGGTGAACAGTTTAACTAGAAACTGCACTATTCAGATGATTATTCAACTCAGCAGTCACTTTGGCCGCAGTAGTCCGATGATTTTTTGCCACATTGCGTTTCAATGCACGTCGGTCCCTGTTAGTAGGTTTGCAAGTCCGGCCCGAATTGCTACGGTTGCTAAAGGTTTGCCCTGTTTCTAAAATTGCGTCATAGTTCTTGATATGGTAGCTCTTGAAAAACCAAACAGTTCAGCAACCTTAGTGATCGAGGCTCCTGCCATGCGAGCTCCAACAATTTGCCCTTTTTCGAACTCGGAGAGGTCACGCATTTAGCTTAAATTTTACTAAATTCTAAAAATAAATAAGACAAAGACAGTAAATTAGATAAATAAACGTATTTACAATAGATATAACCTGCAATTACGAAGTTTTAATTAAAGTTCTTAATATAATAGGTCTTTGAAATATAGGAGTAGAATTTGCACCTGTTCCAATTATCTTGTCCAAACCCTGTATATATATTGGTCCTTGTTGTATCGTTTTTTACGTGGACACATATCCCAGTCTGTCAAGTTAGTTGTGGTCTTTTCAGGAGACACACAATTGTTTATCTCTCATCGCATACACCGGCCCACAACATACGGTATTTATTACAAGTAAAAATAATTGTGAGCTTACATTATATGACTGGTGTTCCTGATAGATTGTATCACGTGAATTCGTGAAGGTTGACAAACTCGAATCTACAATTTCATTTTTCAATGATATGACACAGGGTGATTTTAAGGGCATATTTACGGGAAACAAATGCGTCTTAGCATCATGGAAATACGTCATGTTTCTACATTAAATGATACACAAAAGTTTGATAAGCCGTGAAAACAAATCAGTCAATTGGATTATCACTCTAATTCTAATCGTAACGATTTCAAAAGCAGAATTCTATCTTACATGCACAATAGAGTTTATAGAATAGATAAATAGAATTACCTAGTTAATTGTAAGATGCGTCTTACCACTTGCAGCATCTTAGCATATGGGAAATACGGTATTTTTGCATTGTAAGACTAATTTCTTTTTTTTACAAGCCAATATTGCATTAACATTTTTTTGACGATAACAGTGATTTTCCAGATCGAAGTCCTACTATTTAACCCATAGTTGTGGAGAAGATAGATTCATACCTTCCCAAGGTTATTTGTGCGTAAGGGAACGTAAGAAATCTGACTGGGATTCGAACTCAGCTCTCCGGTTTCTCATTCTGACCCCATAACCATTACGAACTAACACAAAACGTATCGTCAAAAAATAATCACATGTAAATAATTTTCTAATTGCAGTTTTTTTTTTTTACCAGTTTTCACCCAATGCAAGGCAAAAGAGATCTTCAAGGTAGAGGCTTACACTGTGGAGTTATATCAGCGCAGCAAAAGACAGAAGAGAAGTTTGGATTCTATTTTCTCTATGAGTAATCTAGGATTTAAATCTGTGCCATTAACTCCATTGTCGTATGTAAAAATGAATTCTTCCAAAATCGTTAGAAGGGAAAACATCCAAGCAAGTCTAACAAAAAAGAAGATAGATCAGGCCCTTAATTACTTTTATTGCTTAATAAAAAGAAATTAACGGTCTGATTTTCTATTAAGGAACAGATATTTAAGTTATATTTAAATATTTTATTTAATATATATATTTTATTTAAATTTTAATATTATGTATTATCTATTCTATAAACTCTATTGTTGTATGTAATAATTACTCCTACAAAAGATATAACCAAAGCAATGGCAAAATTACTTCAGTGTGTTCATCAATTGTTGACGGTATTGTTCGGGTGAGCTCTCATTGGATATTTCTACTCTTAACGATTTCAAAAGCAGAATTCTATCTTATGTACAACAATAGAGTTTTTAGAATCGATAAACATTCTAAGTTATTTATACAGAAAATATAACCATATATAATTTCAAAATTATTTAAATATTTTCGTCTGTGCCGATAAACTAGAATTTAAATATCATCCTGACATTGTCTAGCTCCTAATATTACACATCCGAATTACGTTAAACTGGTTTGTCTGCAGAGCGATCGCATTGCTTCGGGATGGGATGAGTTTTCTAATAGATAATTCCTCTTCCTGCCTCAATCCATTTTTGAACGTTTCTCTTCGGCTGTTTTCACGAAACTTCTAACACTTTTTCTTATATTTCTTTAATTATTAAGAGAGTCAATTAGAAAATTTGTTGTGATTCCGATTATGTGTTATGCATCTGTCTCGAGAAGACCATGATAGCACACGTCCAGAAGGAACACGGCATATAGAAAGTCATGACGACAGATATATTAATCCTTTTGGGGTTTGGCGTGAAGTAATGTCTCTTGTTACCATAAAAACGGAATATCTCATTAATAAGAAGGAGAGATGAGGTTGCATTGTCCGATAAATATCTAGAGTCTCATTGTATATTTTTATATTATAGAATGTATTGTCTAAAAGGATTCTTAAGTCATTTAATGTCCGATTATCAGATTCTCTGTCGAATAAAATGTGTCAGTAATTGGCTATAAAGAATAATAATAATATGTCTTCGATTATCCGGACACCTAATAACAAAAATAAAAATAAAAAATGTATCAGTATATGGCTACAAAAAAAAAAGAACAGAAATTCTTTGATTATCCGGACATCTAGGAATAGGGGTTGAAAAATATTCAATGTGTCAGTATTTGGCTATGACGAAAAACAGCTTTTCCTCGATTATCCGGACACCTAGGGACAGGGGTTGAAAAAATACAAAATATATGAGTTATTGCCTATAATGAAGGTCCATACTTTATCAATTATCCGGACACCTAGGGACAGCGATTACAAAATGTTAAATGTATTAGTCATTGGCTATAATGAAAACCAGTGCGTTCCTTCCTCGATTATCCGGACACCTAGGGACAGGAGTTGAAAAAATACGAAATATATCAGTTATTGTCTATAATGAAGGACAATACTTCATCAATTTTCCGGACATCTACCTCGAGTGGTTCTCGGGCCTTATGCGGGGTGAACATCATTGTAAATTTTTTTTTTTAAAAGTGTGGCCTTTTTCAAATTAATTCAAAAAAATGACTCTACATTATTTTTAATTATTTTTATGTACAAAACTGCGATCTTCGTGCTGTTCTCGAAGACTGTTGATCGCAAGGACGTCTCTCTCCGAGACATGTCGCTATACTCGATGTATCTCTACAATAAAAAACTAAAGTCTATGAAAAAAATACCAAAATTATTCTCGATATAGGATTTGTACAGTGGATGAGAAAGTCAGTAGCATGTTAGAAATATGAGTTAAAATTTGAGCTGAATTTTTCCCTGTATAATGTCTGTGTGTAGTATAAAGTTATCGACACGGAAACAGAAATCGGAATTCTGGCTTAGCTTATTGCGTTCACTTGAAAAAGTCTAGATTCTTCTCCCCCAGCTATGGATTAAATAGTAGAGTAGAGTTTCTAGCCTTAGGTGACAACTAGTCTAAAAGAAGGAAAACTCTGAATTGCAAACTAACGGGAAACTACTCCACGATCTTTCCCAAGTAAGCATAGTCATTCACAGATATTAAAAGAAAAAGAAATCTGATAATTATAATTGCCTACGTATGTATTTATTTTTTCTTATTTTGGGGCAAAGTGGTAAAAGATTTCGTGTGATGCGTTTCGTCTCTTAGGACATCATCAGACTAAGTTTATGTTGATGCGTCTACACATGCTCCCGAACGAGAGACGCAGGGGATTTTTAATTTTGAAAAAAAAACTTTTAATGTGTTTGGGTATAAAATCTGACCAATTTCATTTCGATTCTTTTTCTTTTCTTTTCTTTTCTTTTCTTTTCTTTTCTTTTCTTTTTTCTTTTCTTTTCTTTTCTTTTCTTTTCTTTTCTTTTCTTTTCTTTTCTCTTGTTTTCTTTTTTTTCTTTTCTTTTCTTTTCTTTTTTTCTTTTCTTTTTTTTCTTCCCACCATCTTTGTTATTAAATATCCGACATTGTGATAAGAGAACCTCTGCCAATGTTGTTAGAACCGAGATGCAAATTTACCGTCATGAGCTAGCAATTAAATCACTTTCTAAAAACGCGTTAGTTGCTCATCGTAACGAGACTGACCACAATTTTGACATTAAAATAATTCACTAAGACGAATATATGGGAAAAAAACGATATGTACATTTTTTATATATCAAGAACAGTTTTGGTAGAAAGATGTATAACAACGTGGAAAAAAAATTTTTATGACGCGTTTCGTCCCTTAGGACTTCATCAGACTAGGTTTGTTTATGTTGAGGCGTCTACACATGCTCACGAACGAGAGACGCTGGGAACTTTTAATTTAGAAAAGAAAATCTGTTTTGGGGTCTATAATCGAGCCAGTTTCATTTAGATTCTTTTCCTTTAAAATTTTTTTTTTCTAAATTTAAAATTTCCAGCATTCCACGTTCACGCACATGTATAGTCGCATCAAGGTAAACGAGCCGAACCTGATGAAGTCGAAAGGAACGTTTCGAAATACGAAAACATTTTCCGCCTTGTCATATTTAATTTCCTCCAAAAGTGTCCTCTCTCCCTCTCTCTCTCCCTCTCTCTCCCTCTCTCTCTCTCCCTCTCTCTCACTCACTCTCTCCCTCTCTCTCCCTCTCTCTCCCTCTCTCTCTCCCTCTCTCTCTCTAACTCTCTCTCTCTCTGCGTATATATATATATATATATATAGATATATGAAACAAAATAGTTATATATTTTATCATATATATATATATATATATATATGAAAAATATAGTTATATATTTTATCATATATATATATATATATATATATATATACATATACATATATATATATATATATATATATATATATATAATTTATATACATATAAATATAGTTTGAATCTATGCTATATTTCTGTGTAAAAGTTGACAATCTCAGTAATAAAGCGTATTTAAGTATAAAAGTGGTCACTGAGATCTAAACTGCGCTGCGACAGTCAGTTTCATGCTTCAACGCAATCTCCAAGCTATATATATATATATATATATATATATATATATATATATATATATATATATGGTAATATCGAACAGTACTTTTCGATCCGAGTTTCAATCTCATGATCTCATCAGCTGGCTTACTGGACGGTAACAAAAACAGACAGAAGTTACTCGTTGATTAAAACATTTAAAAATTATATATATATATATATATATATATATATATATATATGAGAAGAAATATAGTTTTAAGGTGTGCTATATGTATGGGATAAAGTGCTCAATATCAGAGCCTATGTAAATATAAAAGTGAACATTGAAGTCAACACTCAGAGGCGACAGGCTGTTTCATGCTAAACTTAATCATCAGGCCACATGTGTTGCGTTTTTTCTCGAGTATTTATGTATACGAGTCAGTGGTGCATTGTGGGTAGTCCATTCCAAATTAAAAAGAATAAATAAAAATAAATAAAATAAAATAAATAAGAAAATAACAAAAAAATAAGTTAATCCAAGCAAATAATAAACAAATTAAAAAACACTCCCGTCAAAATAAAGAATAGACTTGAAAGAATCAATAAAGATAAAAAATAAACAAGCAAAAACAAGTAAAAATAATCAATCCAAATAAATTAAGTAAATAATAAGCAAATTCACAAGCCACTCCCACCAAAATAACCGTTAATCTAGACTACAACAATCAATCCAAAAATTGGACGAAAAATAGCTCTAATTACCTTATTACCAAAACAAAACAAACTACTAAATAAACGATCAGAACTCATCTCGAAATTTTTACTACGTTACTTAAAAACTCAAAAACCGTAAAGAACAAATAAAAATATATGAAATGAAAATAAATAAGAAAAAACAAGAAAAATAATTTAATCCAAATAAATAAACAAATTAACAAGCCACTAAAATAACCGTTAAAATAGACTACCCACAATGCACCATTGACCCGTATATATAAATAGTTGAGAAAAAACTCAATAAATGTGGCCTGATGATTGCGTTTAGCATGAAACAATCTGTCGCTTCTGAGTGTTGACTTGAATGTACACTTATATATATATATATATATATATATATATATATATATATATATATATATATATATATATATATACGAGGGTCATTCAATGAATAAGGTGAATTTTTCGGTATAAGGTCTTCTAATACAGATAGAAGATTACTCTTTTTTTTTCTTTTTTTTTCTGCTTTTTCACCTGGATTTAATTTCTTTTGCAGATTAAAAAAAAACTTTGAGAGTTTTGGCGATTAACAAAGATGGCCGACCAAGAAGCATGCTCCAGGATTGATCATCGGTCAGTTATCAAGTTTTTGGTTGCTGAAGTGTGCAAACCAGTTGAAATTCATAGGAGAATGTCACCTGTGTATGGTGCCACATGTTTCAGCAAAAAAAATGTCTACAAGTGGGCTAAATTGTTTAAAGACGTGTTGAGGATGAAGACAGGCCTGGGAGGCCTACAGAAGTGAGGACTCCTGAGGTGATCGAATCAGTCAATGACCTCATTCAGTCTGACAGAAGGGTGACAGTGGATGACATTGCAAGGACATTGAAAGACATAAAGAACAAACGCAGGGGTCATCAGTCAGAAGGAGCCATCTTGCATCATGACAACGCAATGCCTCACACAGCAGCCCAAACGGTGTAGACCATCAACGAGCTGGGCTGGGAACTGCTCCCTCATCCCCCTTACAGCCCAGACCTTGCCCCTTCAGACTTTCACCTGTTTGGTCCCTTGAAAGCGTTCACGAGAGGAACGAAGTTTAAAAGTGACGATGAAGTCAAAAGTGTTGTGAGCGACTGGCTGAGACATCAGTCCAAAGATTTTTACGGTGAGGGAATACGGAAGCTTGTGCACAGATGGGAAAAGTGTGTGAGAGTGCTGGGAGACCACGTTGAATAATAAAAAAAGTAAGCTTCTATCTGTATTAGAAGTCCTTATACCGAAAAATCCACCTTATTTATTGAATGACCCTTGTATATATATATGTAATTTTTTAAATGTTTT
>OZ038510.1:2132503-2175003 GCA_964036315.1 Acanthosepion esculentum
AGAATGAAGTAAAAGGAAAATGAAGGGAGTTTAGGAAGCGGTAAAGTTAGGGAGGGAAAGAAAGAAAGAAAGAAAGAACAAGGAGGGAAGAAAGAAAGAAAGAAAGAAAGAAAGAAAGAAAGAAAGAAAGAAAGAAAGAAAGAACAAGGAGGGAAGAAAGAAAGAAAGAAAGAAAGAAAGAAAGAAAGAAAGAAAGAAAGAAAGAACAAGGAGGGAAGACAGAAAGAAAGAAAGAAAGAAAGAAAGAAAGAAAGAAAGAAAGAAAGAAAGAAAGAAAGAAAGAAAGAAAGAAAGAAAGAAAGAACAAGGAGGGAAGAAAAAAGAAAGAAAGAATTAAAGAACAAGAAAGAAAGAAAGAAACAAACAAACAAAGAAACAAAGAAAGAAAGAACAAGGAGGGAAGACAGAAAGAAAGAAAGAAAGAAAGAAAGAAAGAAAGAAAGAAAGAAAGAAAGAAAGAAAGAAAGAAAGAAAGAACAAGGAGGGAAGAAAGAAAGAAAGAAAGAAAGAAAGAAAGAAAGAAAGAAAGAAAGAAAGAAAGAAAGAAAGAAAGAACAAGGAGGGAAGACAGAAAGAAAGAAAGAAAGAAAGAAAGAAAGAAAGAAAGAAAGAAAGAAAGAAAGAAAGAAAGAAAGAAAGAAAGAAAGAACAAGGAGGGAAGAAAAAAGAAAGAAAGAATTAAAGAACAAGAAAGAAAGAAAAAAAGAAAGAATGTGGGCGGGGTGAAGATCGAAGACGCAGTAAGAAAAAATAGGGAAAGTGAATGAGGGGTGGAGAGAAAGGGAAAAAGTGGAAAAAAGAGCAATATTAAAGAGAGCGAAAGAGTGAAGGCAAAAGAGAGGGGAGTGAAAATGGATAAAGAGAGAGATAGGAAGAAAGAGAAAGTGAGAGGAGTAAAAAGAAAGAAGCAACTAAATTAATGCATTTAAAACAAATGCACTTCTATACGAGAAGAGAAACGAAAATTTACATACGTGCATACAGACAGGCAGACAGACAGGATAAGAAAAGATATGTATGTATCCTTTGACACGCCCCTCTACAGACACCGCACATTAGATTCATAACTTTTACCAATATTTGAGCATTTTTTTACATTAATTTTCACCCTATAGAAGGCCCGTGGGGCACTCGAGGTAGAGAAATAAATTAAGGAGTAGTTTATAAGATAGGAGGGGGAAATAACGGTTAACTCTAGACTTGCACAGGTTAAGATTGTAGTGATCGGAGAAACATAATTTTGGGAGTCGGTTCCACAGAGCCGTGGTTCGCAGGAAGAAGCTGTTCCAGTGGAACTTCTCGCCGATGGAACACGGGGGGAATGTGGGTGGTTTGCTACAATGTAAGTGGCATGGTGGGTGATAGCCGTGAAGGTTAAACCTGGCTGAACCCAGGAATGTATTTCGTCCGAACACTTTCCACGGTAGCAGCGATAGAGCAGTGAGAGGCCCGCCACACCCCGCCTGTGGGAGACAGAGGTTGGAAGGTAGAAAATAATTCGACACCCACAAGTATTCGGAGACGCTTTTGAACTTTATCAAGACTGGAAAGTGAGGACCGGGCTGCTCCCGCCCAAATATGTCGACAGTCCTCCATTTTCGGCTTGATCTGGCTCTTACAAAGGTAGAGGATAGCATGAGGGGTCAGGTACTTACAGGGAGCCAATCATTTTACCTGCATCTTTAGCGACGGATCGTATATAAGAGTTCCACTTGAGGCTGAGTATGTTTAAGGCCCAATATTCTCTCAAGGCATGGTGCCTCCTAGAGGGGACATCCATTTATTGTGACTGGCGGTAGTTCAGGCTTAGATCGACGGTGATGGAATGTAACTAGTTTTTTTTTTTAGGAATTGAATCTAACCACCCATTTTTCCCCACAGAGAAGTTAGTGTTAGATCGGAAGAGAGGAAGAGAGATGCTAATTGCTGATCATCAAGCGATTGAGGTGCGCCCTTATCTCGTCGTGTATTAGATACATTGAATGGAAAATTCAAACCAGAATTCTAATTATGAATCACCACAAGCAAAATATGCTATTTTTTACTGCACTCAATAAATAAAGACTGTAAAAAAAAGTTGCAAAAGATTTATTTGATCATTTATTAGGTCATAATTAATAAAAACCAAAAATAGATAAAAGTTTATATTGGAAGGGGTTTAATTTGGTCTTCTACATCGGTTGTTCGCGTGTACAACATAGATCTAAAAGACGGCATCTTCCAGAGAATAATTGCCCAACCCCGGACGTGATGATGCAATTAACAGTATTCGGTTTGAAGTAGATGAACTTTTAAAATAATCGAGCAGATACTATGCCTTCTATATATGTACGCAGTCGAATCAGCGTGGTTCAGCAGTTATCGAGCTAGTCTGGTCAGCAATTACAGTTGAGTTTCATCCTCATTAAAAGCTCACTGTTATTGGCCTTGTGCTAAAAAAGCTATACAATCTTATAAATAAACAAACATTATTCATTTTCATCGGTTTTTTAGTTAATCTTTAAAACTGTAAAACTATTGTAAACGAAAGGTTATTCAATGAATATATATTTTATAAATATATAACTATGTATTATAGTTATAGATATATATATGTTATTTATCAGTGGCCTGACGATTGCATCTCGCATAAAACAGACTTTCGCCTCTAAGTGTTGACTTCTATGTTCACTTTTATATTTACATACGCTCTATCTCTGATATTGAGCACTTTATCCCATAAATATAGCACACCTTAAAACTATATTTCTTCATATTATTTATTTTATAAAGATATGTTAGATCATTTGTTAGATGATAATTAATAAAAACCAGAAATAGATAAAAGTGTATATTACAGCATAATACTGCTGGACAAAATGTTTTAAATTTGCATTGTTTATTGAAAATCACGCTAAAACCACAGCCTTGTATAATATACTACATCACAATATAGTTAAATTGTTCAGTATAATTTCCCTTTGAAGTAAATGAAGGTCTTATTTGATGTCACAATGATTTAGGAATAATGTGCTTGTGGCTTGAATCTTTTTCATATTATTCGGACTATTGTCCTCATCTTTGTTGCCATATTTATTACAACGTTTCGGCCTTTCAGTATCTGTCTATATTTCTGAGGTGAGGTATTATGTACACTATTTACATTATTCGGACTATTGTCCTCATCTTTGTTGCCATATTTATTACAACGTTTCGGCCTTTCAGTATCTGTCTATATTTCTGAGATGAGGTATTATGTACACTATTTACATTATTCGGACTATTGTCCTCATCTTTGTCGCCATATTTATTACAACGTTTCGGCCTTTCAGTATCTGTCTATATTTCTGAGATGAGGTATTATGTACACTATTTACATTATTCGGACTATTGTCCTCATCTTTGTCGCCATATTTATTACAACGTTTCGGCCTTTCGGTATCTGTCTATATTTCTGAGATGAGGTATTATGTACACTATTTACATTATTCGGACTATTATCCTCATCTTTGTCGCCATATTTATCACAACGTATCGGCCTTTCAGTATCTGTCTATATTTCTGAGATGAGGTATTATGTACACTATTTACATTATTCGGACTATTGTCCTCATCTTTGTCGCCATATTTATTACAACGTTTCGGCCTTTCAGTATCTGTCTATATTTCTGAGATGAGGTATTATGTACACTATTTACATTATTCGGACTATTGTCCTCATCTTTGTCGCCATATTTATTACAACGTTTCGGCCTTTCAGTATCTGTCTATATTTCTGAGATGAGGTATTATGTACACTATTTACATTATTCGGACTATTGTCCTCATCTTTGTCGCCATATTTATTACAACGTTTCGGCCTTTCGGTATCTGTCTATATTTCTGAGATGAGGTATTATGTACACTATTTACATTATTCGGACTATTATCCTCATCTTTGTCGCCATATTTATCACAACGTTTCGGCCTTTCAGTATCTGTCTATATTTCTGATATGAGGTATTATGTACACTATTTACATTATTCGGACTATTGTCCTCATCTTTGTTGCCATATTTATTACAACGTTTCGGCCCTTCAGTCTCTGTCTATATTTCTGAGATGAGGTATTATGTACACTATTTACATCATTCGGACTATTGTCCTCATCTTTGTCGCCATATTTATTACAACGTTTCGGCCCTTAAGTATCTGTCTATATTTCTGAGATGAGGTATTATGTACACTATTTACATCATTCGGACTATTGTCCTCATCTTTGTCGCCATATTTATTACAACGTTTCGGCCCTTCAGTATCTGTCTATATTTCTGAGATGAGGTATTATGTACACTATTTACATTATTCGGACTATTGTCCTCATCTTTGTCGCCATATTTATTACAACGTTTCGGCCTTTCAGTATCTGTCTATATTTCTGAGATGAGGTATTATGTACACTATTTACATTATTCGGACTATTGCCCTCATCTTTGTCGCCATATTTATTACAACGTTTCGGCCTTTCAGTATCTGTCTATATTTCTGAGATGAGGTATTATGTACACTATTTACATTATTCAGGACTATTGCCCTCATCTTTGTCGCCATATTTATTACAACGTTTCGGCCCTTCAGTATCTGTCTATATTTCTGAGATGAGGTATTATGTACACTATTTACATTATTCGGACTATTGCCCTCATCTTTGTCGCCATATTTATTACAACGTTTCGGCCTTTCAGTATCTGTCTATATTTCTGAGATGAGGTATTATGTACACTATTTACATTATTCGGACTATTGTCCTCATCTTTGTCGCCATATTTATTACAACGTTTCGGCCTTTCAGTATCTGTCTATATTTCTGAGATGAGGTATTATGTACACTATTTACATTATTCGGACTATTGCCCTCATCTTTGTCGCCATATTTATTACAACGTTTCGGCCTTTCAGTATCTGTCTATATTTCTGAGATGAGGTATTATGTACACTATTTACATTATTCGGACTATTGCCCTCATCTTTGTCGCCATATTTATTACAACGTTTCGGCCCTTCAGTATCTGTCTATATTTCTGAGATGAGGTATTATGTACACTATTTACATTATTCGGACTATTGTCCTCATCTTTGTCGCCATATTTATTACAACGTTTCGGCCTTTCAGTATCTGTCTATATTTCTGAGATGAGGTATTATGTACACTATTTACATTATTCGGACTATTGTCCTCATCTTTGTCGCCATATTTATTACAACGTTTCGGCCTTTCAGTATCTGTCTATATTTCTGAGATGAGGTATTATGTACACTATTTACATTATTCGGACTATTGTCCTCATCTTTGTTGCCATATTTATTACAACGTTTCGGCCTTCAGTATCTGTCTATATTTCTGAGATGAGGTATTATGTACACTATTTACATTATTCGGACTATTGTCCTCATCTTTGTCGCCATATTTATTACAACGTTTCGGCCTTTCAGTATCTGTCTATATTTCTGAGATGAGGTATTATGTACACTATTTCCATATTCGGACTATTGTCCTCATCTTTGTCGCCATATTTATTACAACATTTCGGCCTTTCAGTATCTGTCTATATTTCTGAGATGAGGTATTATGTACACTATTTACATTATTCGGACTATTCTCCTCATCTTTGTTGCCATATTTATTACAACGTTTCGGCCTTCAGTATCTGTCTATATTTCTGAGATGAGGTATTATGTACACTATTTACATTATTCGGACTATTGTCCTCATCTTTGTCGCCATATTTATTACAACGTTTCGGCCTTTCAGTATCTGTCTATATTTCTGAGATGAGGTATTATGTACACTATTTACATTATTCGGACTATTGTCCTCATCTTTGTAGCCATATTTATTACAAAGTTTCGGCCTTTCAGTATCTATCTATATTTCTGAGATGAGGTATTATGTACACTATTTACATTATTCGGACTATTGTCCTCATCTTTGTTGCCATATTTATCACAACGTTCCGACCATTTTTTTATTGGCTGGTTATTGGCGATAGCTGGTTCAGGTGCATAAAAGCACGACACGCTCATTCGTTTTTGGTGAAAGGAGCTGCTTACCTGATTGAGGAACTGAGATAATCAGCATTTGTGGAATTGATTTTCCCATTGGACTTGTATATAGATTATAGTTTAGTCTTTTCCTTTTGTCCATCATTTTATAAACTTTCTTTTGACTTCATTTATTTTCTCATTCTCTCTTGTATGCCATTTTACCCTATTTTCTCTTTAAGGTTCATTTTTATATTCTATATTCCCGTAGCAGAGACTTACCTCGGCGACCCAAAACGGCCACAGTCGCGTGTATGTTTTGCAAGGGAATGTGGAGACGGCGAATCGGCGAGCTTCGGGCGGACGGTGAATCGGGCAGCACATTGAAGATCGATTGTTTAATTTAAGCGCCATCGGTGTTACGTGGATTTTTTTTTTCCTCTTTTTTCTATGTGTATGTGTGTGTTTGTGCACGCGTGTCTATGCGTACGTGTGTCATTGTATGTAGATTCATACGTGCTTATTTCTCCGTTTCACCATTTTCTTGTCTCTTTACAATCTCTCCCTATTCCTTTTCCTTCTTCATATATATATATATATATATATATATATATATATATATAGGAGGTACGGTGGAGTAATGGATAACCGCTTGGATTGAGGAATCAGAGAGTCAAATTCCAGTGGAATCCATTACATTCACTTACGTGCTAATACCCTTGGGAAAGGTGTGAATCCTCTTCTTCTCACTTCTCGTCGTTTGGGAACCTTGTGACACGTAATGCACCAGGTCCCTGTATTCGTCCCTCCAAAAAATGTGGACGGCCCTGCACAAAGACTTCACCACTATAATCAAATCTCATGTGTCGGTGTCGGGCTCTCAATTTCTAGGAACTGATCTGCCTGACCCTCATACGTCGAATTCGACCGGAGAGTCGATCATATATATGTTTGTGTGTGCGTTTGTGTGTATTTGTGGCCGTTGCACGCTCCGGTCTTCTTCAGCTTGGTTGGAATGTCAAAGTTATCTAATATCGCCCGATGAGGAAGAACTTTTAAGTTCCGAAACATAGAAATTTTTGTGTAGCGATGTAAGAAATATTTTATAATAAAAATATTATAATATATATATATATATATATATATATATATATATATATATATATATATATATATATATATATATATATGCGTGTGTGTGTTTAATATGAGTAAAATTTTGCCACTTAGCTGATTGATAGGGTGTCGCACAAATATGTCAAGTAGATAATTACACCTACAGTAAATTTGGTCTTCATTAAATTCTCCACAGTTTTGACCTTATGCCAAACTATGCTAATCTTAACCATTACAAATATACATACACTTATATATGCATTTATATACATATATTTGTGTGCATCTGCGTGTGTGTGTGTGTGTGTGCATGTTAGCTTATATCTGTTTAACTGCACACCTTTCGTATTGACTTCTTCTAGTCTATGTCTGTTCGCTGTATTTTCTTACCAAAAACCTTAAAAAACTGCTTCTTAAATAGATTTTTTCCATCCGACCGTATTTCTTATTTCTTATCTATTAAATAGGTAATTGCACCCTGCTTAATCAAGACATGTTTCTGTGTCCCAAGCACTCTTCCCTTAAAGGTGTGGTTTCCCTGATAATAAAAGTTAGCAGAGTTTTGATTGCTGTCGGATGTCACATTTCTCTTTAGTAGGGGGTCTCGATCTAGGCTGGTTGATATCAATGACACTATTACAGAAAATAAGTTGTCAACTCAAATACTGCTTAGTACAAAATAAGAAATAATTCCAACTAAATAAAATCAAATTAAAAAATACTATATAATATATACACTACTACTCAAAAGTTTGAGAAACTCCATTGAATTTTTTTAAATGGACGTCATAAGTAATAGCTACTTATGACGTCCATTTAAAAAAAATTGTACTTCGAATAAGAAAAAATGTTTTGTACTTTGAATAAGAAAAAAATAGTTTGTAGTTTCAATAAGGAAAAAAATTTTGTACTTTAAATAAGAGAAAAATGTTTTGTACTTTAAATAAGAGAAAAATGTTTTGTACTTCAAATATGATAAGATATTTTGTACTTTAAATAAGAGGAAAATATTTTGTACTTTAAATAACAGAAAAATATTTTCTACTTTAAATAAGAGATAATTATTATACAAGTTTAAAAAAATGTGAGACATGATAGTTATTAGAAATTTTATTATGACAAAAAGAAAAAAAATGCATTTTATGATTAAATTTTGCTCTCGTCAAAATATCCTCCTTTAGCCTTGATTACTGCAGCACAAATTTTTGGCATTCATTGCAAAAGATTCTGAAAGTGTAAGTTGGATAATTGATTCCATTGTTTTTTCAATGACTCTATTCTAGAAGTGTTTTTCATTTCTGGCGAGAGAAAGGTTTCACTATTCTGTCAAGTTCATCGCATTTGGGGATGGCTTCACACTTTTTGAACTGTAGTGTATAAATAGATGTGTGTGTGTGTGTGTGTGTGTGTGTGTGTGTGTGTGTGTGTGTGTGTGTGTGTGTGTGTGTGTGTGTGTGTTAGATTAGGTTGTTTAATTTAACAACATACAAATAATTGTCGGGTAATTTACTCATACATATATATATATATATATATATATATATATATATATATATATTTATGTTTACACATTCTATATATATATGTGTGTGTGTGTGTGTGTTCTGTTAGGTTGGTTAATTTAACGACATACCAATAATTGTCGGGTAATTTACTCATATGTGTGCGTGTGTGCGTGTGTGTGTGTGTGTGTGTGTGTGCGTGTGTGTATAACAAAAGTTCATTGAATTAATGATGCTGAAGTCAAAAAATATAGACATAAGTCCTATTTACACAAGATTAAAAAAGAAAGATGGACAGAGGTCCGGTTTAAACTAGATTGAAAATGGCATGCAGACATCCGGTTTATACTGAAGTCAAAAAGATAGGCATTCTTCTTAATTATTCCTAGTGCTCCAACAACTACTGGAATAATAATTTTAATTTCCAATTTTGCAGATCATTATATTTGGTGAGTTTATCAAATTATTTCGCATAATTATTTTCTTTTTATTTGTTTGTGATCAGATGGTATGATCAGATGGTATGATCAGATGGTATGATCAGATTGATGTATTTATTTTCTACAGCTTATCAACCTTTTGCATATTATTTAAAGCTAGAAAATATTTTTAGATTGAAAGAATTTTTTAGTGGGAGGGGGAGATAATACTGTTTTAGTGATACACGTCTTACTAATTAACCCATAGCTGAGGGGAGAAGAGATGTTCATACCTTTCTCAAGGGTATTTGTGCGTAAGTGAATATAACAAACCCAATGAGAATTGGAACTCGGCTCTCCAATTAACAATTCAAAGCCATTATCCATTACACCACCCGCACAACCATCGAAGAGTCAGAGGAGATTTCAAAATAGATCCGCTTGAATTTAGACTAAAAATGGTAGACATGGCTTCGATTTAAACTAGTGTTAAAAATGTATTCCGTTTATACTTAAGGGAGTTTGGTGAGATGCTGGGGAGGTAATGTGCGCGCATGTGTGTGCGCGTGTGTGTGTGTGTATTTGCATATACGATGGGTTACTGAAAACTTCTCGGTCCAAGAACTTCGCATAATCTGACCAATGAATGAGCGTCAGAAATTTAGGGGATTATCTCTTTTTTAAGGTTGTGTCGAGAACTTTCTCACAATCGCCCCCCCCCCAACACACACACGGTGGTAAAAACAAAACACAACAGCATTAAGTGTGCGTATCCATTACATTCACTTACGTGCTAATACTCTTGGGAAAGGTATGAATCCTCTTCTTCCCCCCCCCCTCACCCGACTGGCGTAAATATGGGTAAATAGCAGGACAGACCAGGTTCTATAGCCTTGGATGGCAACTGGTCTACTGCAGAAAGAAATGGCAACCTACTGCGGGAAAAAATTTGCCTCGTCAGTCATGTATCGAAAAGATACATGATCGCCTAAGCGTGTATCCCGCATGGCACATAACTGACTGATGTATATATGCGTATATCTACATTAAAATCCTGACAAGTAGATACGCAGCTGTCCTCGCTTACATATACCAATAAACACCTACATATACAGACATATATATACCTACATACATACACAGAAACATTCACGTTTCTGTTCGTCAGTGTTCAATATTTACTGACAAGTGACTCATGCTCAGTTGTTTTAAACTAACGCCACCCAATATATGGTTCGATATTCCGCCGACGAGATGAGATTGGAATTCATCAAACTGCAAATATGTATTTGTAATCATCACAAACATAAATGCGAGTAAATTCTTACCATACAAAACAAGAATAGAACTGACCCTCGGATTTCTCAGCCCCAATTATTGATTAACGTTAAATATTAATTCGGTTTATTAAAAAAAATATTTAAAAAAATAACATTATTAACTTTATTGAGCAAATGTATTATTCAATTATTTTTCCATCACTAACTTCTGAGCTAAACCTACAACTACGTTATATTACACAAAACATTTGATAACAAACGATACAAAGAGCTCTTTGAAATGCTATAAAGCTTGATTTGTGATGTGGGGGTCTGGCAAGACATAACACTTAACTCGACAGAGTCAGCCATATTAGTAGTATTCAATACTCAGCTAGACAAGTCACTGCAATAGTATTATTTTCTTTTTCTTTCTAGACATTTACCCAGGACTACTTATCATGAATGGATCAGTCTATTCAAGATAGTAAGGAGGGTAACTGGCTCTTACTTAAGACAATGTAACAATGTCAATACATCCGGGTCTGTAATAGGTGTGCATTTATTAAGTAGTCCGACGTGTACCCTAGACTATACCAAAGATATGTCATATGTTCTTAGTAAGGTATATTCAGAAGTACCAAAACGTACTGGACACATTATATATTTAATCTTTATATATTATTTGTCTTTAACACACACACACACACACACACACACACACACATATATATATATATATATATATATATATATATATATATATATATATATATATATATATATATACTCGACTCTCCCGTCGAATTCGAGGTATGAGGGTCAAGTAGATCAGTTCCTAGGAAACCGACAGCCCGACACCAGCACATGAGATTTGATTATAGTGGTGAAGGTTTCGTCCACACTTTTTGAAGGGTCGAATAAAGATACCTGGTGCACTAAGTGCCACAAGGTCCCCAAACGACCCTCCGCAGGTTTTGAATTCAGAGTTGTAGTTCTCCTAGACCAGTTGCCATCCAAGGCTATAGAACCCAGTCTGTCCTGCGATTTACCCACAGCTGGAGGGAGAAGAGGAGGATTAATACCTTTCCCAAGGGTATTAGCACGTAAGTGAATGTAATGGATTCGACTGGAATTCGTACTTGAGGAGGCGTGGTGGAGTAAACGATAACGGCTTGGATTAAGGAATATATATATATATATATATATATATATATATATATATATTACACATCAGTGTATGATATTTTATATATTTCTTAATATATTAAATAGTACTGTTATTTAACATTGAACACTAATTTTCTTACACTATATATATATATATATCATTTTATATTTATTATTATTTCCTTTGATTTCTGTTGTATACACATTTCCATCTGGGTCCCAACCAGAGACCTAATGTCAGAAACGGATTCAAGACATTTTCCGCTGGGCATTTTTGCAAAAAGAAAAAATATGCAACTTATTATTATTATTATTATTATTATTATTATTATTATTATTATTATTCTCAAAGAAAAGTATGTGAGTAAGAATTCTAGATAAAGAATAAAATCTTAAGCTCTTCAAATGAAAATTTGAATCGTTATCTATCATAATCTTTATTTCTCACCATCTCCTTTTTCATTGACATCCCACACCTCATTTATTATTAACTTTTTAACATTAAGTGTTTCACGAGCCTTTTATTGGGTGAATTCTAGTATAAAAGGTTTTGAAAATCAACATTTCTTTATCTGGCTTCGTGTGCCAACCACTAGCGCTGGTAGGTTATTTGCAACTATCTCAGCCACTAAACAGGATTTTGTATTTACTTTCTAGAACAAAATTGATGTATTTTAGCGAGAATTGGCCTGATGACCATAGCAAGTGTTCTCTTTCTTGATTGTTGTTCCCCGGTAGGTGCTCGATCCAAGTTGTGAACATGCTCTGATACTGAAGCGAGGCTAGTGTTCTGTTGTACCGTATATACCGGCGTACAAGGCGACCTTTTAACCTTAAAAATCACCCCCAAAATAGGGGTTCATCTTATACTCTAGGTATAATGCGTGGACCTTAAATCCTGTGGTTTATCGTGAGTTGTTAGCATGGTAAATCTTTGCCGTTCGGCTAACCCCTGCTTCGTCTCCTTTTTACGCTGATGTGTGTCTCAACAAGCCGTTTAAAGATTATATTCGAGAACAGTGGAACGAGTAGGATGGTTAACGTCGAAAAGTCATTCAGGCTATCGTAAGAGCCGACCGAAAACACAGCGGACACTCATGACGTATTGTACATTGTGGTAATTACTTAACAATATCTCTCTACTGTTTTGTTTTTCTTTCATTAGAAGTTGAGTGAAAAGAAAGTATATGCTTATTGGATTTATTTAATAAATTCAATGCAATACACTTTAAAATACGATTTGGTTGGGTCGTCCTGTACAAAGAATATAGCCCGAAACCTGCATTTTCAAATGAAAATCTGGGGGTTGTCTTATACGCCCAGTTGCCTTGTACGCCAGTAGATACGGTAAGTGGTTAATATAGCATTAGTAACTTCCTTGCAAATTACATTTATTTCATTTTTGCTAAATCCAACGCCCCTGCAGGTTTGCCATATATAAACCTCTGCACTTATCAGACCAATACAGTAGTTCGAAGCATCATTTTTTTCACAATGTTAGGGATATTTTAGAAGTGTCCTGCGTTCTCTTGAATGCATTTGCAATCATTCCATTGCAATAAGTAGAGCATGGAGTAGAGGAAATATGCTGAAAATTCCTGTAAAAAGAAAAAAAAAAGATTTAAATCCTCTTCGGAAATTGTTGTATGAATAGGAGTAGATAGGTCTGACTATCGGCCGGTTCACACGCTCCTCAGTTTTTTGAACAGGAGTATAGCGTTCTCCCTTGCTTCCTGTTTAGGATTGGTTTTCCGGTTCCTTCTACAGACTACTTCAGCTCTATACTTCTAACGTCTCCGCCTAAACTCTGAAATTTTATTTTCTATTCATTAATTTATTCCTTCAACAAGAGTAGTTCGATTCACTTACATCCCGTTCACACTCCAACCAGATCTTGTGCCCAGGAGTATAGGTTTATTCATTGTTTCCTGTCTAGAATTGGGTTTCTCTTTCCTTCTAAAGTCTTCTCATTCTTTTCCTCTCCCGGGAGCCACTTGAATCTTAGTGGCATTATAGCCTTGCTTGCGGTGAATTGATTAAAAAAAGTAATCCTTTTTGAAACACGGTGAAACATACTTGAGGAGAAAGCAATTATGAATTCATATGAATAAAAGATTTTGTCAAAAACAGTACTGGGGAAAATTACATAAACTCTATTTTATGGAATACCCGATTTGTTTTAATTGTTTTGTTTTTTACAATGATATTCACACTGTACAAGGGAGCCACTCAAGGTAGAGGGTTACAGAGTAAGAGGCACTGTTTATGGGGATATGTGGGGAAAATAACGATTGACCCTAAACTTGAACAGGTAAAGATTGTAGCGATCGGGGAAGCATCCTCTTGAGCCACTCGAGGTAGAGGGTTACAGAGTAAAAGGCACGGATTATGGGGATATGTGGAGAAGATAACGATTAACCCTAGACTTTAACAGGTTAAGATTGTAATGATCCGGGAAGCATCCTCTTGAGCCACTCGAGGTAGAGGGTTACAGAGTAAGAGGCACAGTTTATGGGGATATGTGGGGAAGATAACGATTAACCCTAGACTTGAACAAGTTAAGTAATCGGAGAATCATCCTCTTGAGCCACTCGAGGTAGGGATTGTTAAGTTATTTTGTGTACATAAGTATACTAGTGGGCAAACCAAAATGAGGTGACTCATTTTATAGTCTACCAAGAAAAGGTTAACCAATCAGAAGACTTGAAATATTCGCTCCGATGTGTATAAAGGCGGCCATTTTGTTTTTTCTTGTCGGAATATCCACTGCTAACCTGTCATATGAAAGACCTGCAGAACTACGTTTTCCTACTCTCTCCGAATATCCACTGCCAACCTCTGATATGGAAGACCTTAAGAATTCCTGAATAGCTGCTACTAGACATTGTTGCTGTTACATTGAACAAATTACTTCCTACGTCGGATTGCTACATTCAAACTACATTAAACATGTATTACAGGGATCACAGAGCAAAAGGCACAGTTTATGGGAATATGTGGGGAAGATAATGATTAACTCTAGACTTGAACAAGTTAATATTGTAATGATGGAGGAAGCATCATTTTGAGGCACTCGAGGTAGAGAGTAACAGAGTAAAAGGCACAATTTATTAGTGTATGTGGGAACGACAACGATTAATCCTAGACTTGAACAGGTTAAGATTGTTGTGATCTGGTAAACATCTACTTCGGGGTCGGTTCCACAAAGCAGAGGTTCATAGGAAAAAAGATGGTCGTGTGGAACTTACATCTCACCTGCTACAAGTCCAAAGAGTCACTCAAGGTAGAGTGTTACAGAGTAAAAGGCACAGTTTTTTGGAGATATGTGGAGAAGATAACGATTAATCCTAGACTTGAACAGGTTAAAATTGTAAGGATCGGAGAAGCATCTTCTTGAGCCACTCGAGGTAGAGGGTTACAGAGTAAGAGGCACAGTTTATTAGGATATGTGGGGAAGATTGACTCTAAACTTGACCGTCCTGGGTAAGACGGTAAACAACATCCGCGTCCTGGGTAAGACGATAAACTACATCCAACAGTAAGGCCTCTGATCAGAAGGTTTTGAGGAGGGTGAAACCTCCTCTTAATTGCTGATGTTCCCAGGTCCACACTGGCCCGGGGTGGAAGCACCTGTTAGGGTCCCAGCCATGGGCAAATAGTTGAAAACCAAACTGGTGTCAAAACACTATGAAAATGTAAAAATAGGTTTTAATACATACCAGAAATACTTTGTAAAAAAAAAATTATGACCAACAATACATTTTTAGAAAAAAAAAAGATATTACCAACTATAGTTTATTTTGAAAGAAAATATTACCATCAATAAAAAAAAATTGTTGGCTTAAATAACCCATTGAGGTTGATATGCCGTAAAACAAAATAAACCAAACCAATCTAAACCAAAGAATACATATTCTATTCATACGAATATATCCTCAAAATGTTGTCGGCATTAAATAACCCATTGATGTTGATATGACGTAAAACAAAATAAAACAAACCAATTTAAACCAAAGAATACATATTCTATTCATACGAATCTATCCTAAAACTGTTGTCGGCATTAAATAACCCATTGAGGTTGATATGCCCTAAAACAAAATAAACCAAACCAATCTAAACCAAAGAATACATATTCTATTCATACGAATCTATCCTAAAAATGTCGGCATTAAATAACCCATTGAGGTTGATATGCCGTAAAACAAAATAAACCAAACCAATCTAAACCAAAGAATACATATTCTATTCATACGAATCTATCCTAAAAATGTTGTCGGCATTAAATAACCCATTGAGGTTGATATGCCGTAAAACAAAATAAACCAAACCAATCTAAACCAAAGAATACATATTCTATTCATACGAATCTATCCTAAAAATGTCGGCATTAAATATCCCATTGAGGTTGATATGCCGTAAAACAAAATAAACCAAACCAATCTAAACCAAAGAATACATATTCTATTCATACGAATCTATCCTAAAAATGTCGGCATTAAATAACCCATTGAGGTTGATATGCCGTAAAACAAAATAAACCAAACCAATCTAAACCAAAGAATACATATTCTATTCATACGAATCTATCCTAAAAATGTCGGCATTAAATAACCCATTGAGGTTGATATGCCGTAAAACAAAATAAACCAAACCAATCTAAACCAAAGAATACATATTCTATTCATACGAATCTATCCTAAAAATGTTGTCGGCATTAAATAACCCATTGAGGTTGATATGCCCTAAAACAAAATAAACCAAACCAATCTAAACCAAAGAATACATATTCTATTCATACGAATCTATCCTTAAAATGTTGTCGGCATTAAATAACCCATTGAGGTTGATATCCCGTAAAACAAACCAAACCAACTCTAGACTTGAACAGAATAAGATTATAGCGGTCGGGAAAGCAATCTCCAACGAGTCCGTTTCCCAACGCAGTGGTTCGCACGGAGAATCTGGTCGAGTAGGGCTTACTTCTCACCTCTGGAATACGGGCGAAATGAGTGTTGTTCGCTACAACAGCACGACGTGTCTTAGTCGTTAAGTTTAGTATTAATGGAACGAGATTGAATGTGATTTATCTGAGCACTTTCCATGGGAATAGCGATCGAGCACTGAGCTGCTAACTGAAAAGTATGTTTCATGTCAGAGAAATCCAAAGAAAAAAAACATTGACCGCTGAATATTGACACTATGAATTTATATGATTATATGATTTTGTACAAAAACAATACTGGGAATTTCACATTGACTCAATATGATAAGTGACAGAACTAATTTCACCTCTGAACTAATTTCAACTCGGAACTAACTTCACCTTGGAACTAATTTCAACTTGGAACTAATTTCACCTCTGAATTAATTTCAACTCGGAATTAACTTCAACGCGGAACTAATTTCAACTTATAGTTAATTTCAAGTTGGAATTAATTTCAAGTCGGAATTAATTTCAACTCTGAACTAATTTCAACTCGGAACTAACTTCACCTCGGAACTAATTTCAACTCAGAACTAATTTCACCTCTGAATTAATTTCAACTCGGAATTAATTTCAACGCGGAACTAATTTCAACACGCAATTAATTTCACCTCGGATTTAATTTCAACTTGATTTAAAACCCTAACACTAAGCCTAACTCCAACCCTTAACCTTAACCCTTAGTTACGAGTTGAAATTAGTTCCAAGTTGTTATTAGTTCCGAGCTAAAATTAATTCCGAGATTAAATTAATTCTGCACCCCAATATTATGGAATGCACAATTTCGCTGAAATCTGGTGACTGACAGTGACAGAGATAAAATAAACTTCCCTGGCTGAATAATGACTCTGTGAATCATATGTTTTCAGAAACAGTGCTGGGAAGATTACTATTGACTCAATATTATGGAATACACAATTTAACTGAAATGTGGTATAATGACAGTGATAAGCAGAGAGAATAACTGATCTATTCAAGATAAGGAAGGAACGCTATTAACCCAAATATTTATACGTACACACGCGATTAGATCTGGTTGGTTTCATGCCTATTCAGATTAGCTTTACACAATCACTCATCTCTTGTTTTTCTTGAATGCTACTACATTTAAGACAATTACTAATTTCATCACTATTATTATTTACTAATTTAGGTCAGGTCATTTTACAGATGCTGTTCTACCATTTAAACCGCATTGTCCTATTATCGACAATTAAACCGCCCCCACCCCACTCGGCCCACTGGTGAAGAGGGTGACTAGACACTAAGCAGGATTGAAAACTAAACCTATCAAAAGGCGGGTGAACCTTCTTGTAGCGTCAGCGGCCGTCTAGCACAATGGAGTAGATTGGGTTCTATAGCTATGGATAGAACCAGTGAGGTGATGAGACGGCATCGCTGAATGGAGGGCTAACTAGACTGAAGTCAAAGGCCGGAGTGAAAGTTTCCTCCCAACGGAATCAACGGCCACATGTTCCTGATCAAGCCGTCTTCAACGACTGTAGTTCACCTAGTGAGGGATGAGATCTCTATTTGCCCAAAACAGGTCAGGAATTTATGAATATATCTTCAGCTTTCAACCTGACGAATATTTATGAGCATTCTGAAATTTAAAAATATTTTTTAAAAATCAATAACATTTTTGCTTTTGTATATAAATACTTGTTACAAAATACAACACTTGCATTTACTCTGGTAAAGGCCCTCAGAGGACAAAACACAAGTTTTCCTTTTGCTTTTATTCATCTCCGACTGACGCCAATTCAGTCGGCTTTCGATCCTAGCTAGAGGCAACCGGACGTTTAGCCACACTGAGGAGCTGTGATAAAGCGAAACAGTCTGTCTGTGGATGACAATATATAGGCTCCTGAAAAATTAATTTCGGTTGAGCTCTCTGGAGGATGGAGTGTGGGTTTGTAAACAGTGACTATTAAAGCTGATATAGCGTGACTCTTCGGCAAAAGCGAATTGAGTCCTGTCGGTCACTGTGTGTTTATCTAAAAATAAATACGCTACAATTCACCTTCATCCCTGCCGTGCGCCGACGGCTTAGTTGTAGAATCTCTGACTGACAACAGTTTCGATCCTAGTTAGAGGCAACCGGACATCTAGCCACACTGAAGAGCTGCGAAACAGTCTGTCTGTGGATGACAATATATATATATATATATATTGCAATTATCGACAACAAGGTACTATGATTAAGCTTTTTATATAGTTTTTCTTGTGTTCGAACAAGTGTTTTCTTTTCTGGACACAGAGTGTATAAGAACTGTCCAAATGTTCTATAATTCGGAGCGCTTTCGGCTATACTTTTAACCATTATGAAGGATGATTTTATTTTTAACTGGATGTATGGGTTGTGTGAATGTATCAAGAGTTATACGGATGTTTTATTTTCTAAACACTGTCACTACATTGTGGCCGTGTTCGAACACTTCATAATAAAAAAGAAAAATTCAAGATTCAATAATATTAACTAAGAACAGGGCCACAATGAGTAAAGGCAAAATTTATGGGGATATGTGTGGAAGATAACGGTTAACCCTAGACTTGAACAGGTTCAGATTGTAGTGATCGGAGAAGCATCCTCTTGAGCCACTCGAGGTAGAGGGTTACAGAGTAAGAGACACAGTTTATTAGAATATCTAGGGAAGATTAACTCTAGACTTGAACAGAATAAGAATATAGCGGTCGAGGAAGTAACCTCTTGGGAGTCAGTTTCCCAGCAATCATGCCGACTCAGTGGAATCATTTTAAAATAACCGTAACACCCTACTCAAGAACCGTTAGGATAATACAATAAACCTTGATACCCATATTGCACCATTGACCAGCATATATAAAATCTTATGGGTATGTCACTATTGACCAATCAAAAGACAGGTGAAAGCTAAAGCAGAAAAGTTAAAATAGAGGTTAGGGGTGTCTAGTACTCATACATGTCTCGAGGAACTGTCATATTAAGATGCGACACTATATATCCGGTTAAGAATATACTTTTAAGATACGATGAAATAATCCGATATATATATATATATATATATATATATATATATATATATATATATATATATATAACAATAGGTTTATTTTAGGTTTTTATTTTTTGGGTTTTTTTATATATATACTTAAGAACAATCTTAAACGGGCCTCCAATACTTCTTTTATGCAATGGACAATATTTAAAATTACAAAATCAAAGAATGAAATCAATATTACATGCACCATTATGTATCATAAAATAAATAATAATAATAATAATTATAATAATAATGATAATAAAATAAATAATAATATAACTGTAATACATAGATGTTTTATGAAAAATTCTATTAACTATAAATCCCGAAACATAGTAATTTCCGTTTCACGATGTAAAATACTTTTAAATAAAAAATATTATTAATATATGTGTTTGTGTTTGTGTTTGTGTGTGTGTGTGTGAGAGAGAGAGAGAGAGAGAGAGAGAGAGAGAGAATAGGACAGACAAGGTCCTTTTATTTAGACTGTTATACAATTTCTCACGCTATCTAATAATTTTTTTTCTTTTCGGATGATAAATTATATAAAAACTGTCCGAATGATTAAATATTTTAACTGTTATATAAGAAATAGTTTGTTGCATGTATGTATTTATATAATGTTTTCATTTTTCAAAACACGGTCAAGATATTATGTCTATGTTCAATGTTAATATTATTAAGTGTTGGTTTGTTTGTTTTTATTAATAAGGCTTCCATTATTTTTAGCCTTTTTTGTGCATGTAGATGATGCTATTATATTAGTGTTGTCAACATCTATGCTACGAATAACAGTATCCTTGAAAATGGCTAAATGTATAGCCGAAAGCGCTTGGATAAAAAGACATTCTACAGTTTTTATATAATTTATCATCCAAAAAGAAAAAAAATTATTAGATCGTATGAGAAATTGTATAAAAAAGCTAAATAAAAGACCTTGTCTGTCGTATTCAATGAAATTGCACGAATGAAGAATTGCTGCCTAAATACACAAATATATATATATATATATATATATATATATATATATATATATATATATATATATATATATATATATATATATAGGCTAAGAAGAATTTGGTAATCCGTATAGGTAGTCCCAAAAAGGGTGAATTCCTGAGAGCTCAATGTAAATCCAGAGCTAATAATTTAAAGGAAAAACTGACCCCTTTAAGGCTCCATGTAATAATTAATTTCGCCAAGCCCTTTATTTAAGGACATTGGCTCATCAGACTCCACTTCCAAACGGTGAAACTTAAAGTGGTCTGTTTTTCCTTTAATATATATATATATATATA
Source organism: Acanthosepion esculentum (assembly GCA_964036315.1). Taxonomy (NCBI): domain Eukaryota; kingdom Metazoa; phylum Mollusca; class Cephalopoda; order Sepiida; family Sepiidae; genus Acanthosepion; species Acanthosepion esculentum. The sequence continues at coordinate 2,153,281 of OZ038510.1, forward strand.
TATATATATATATATATATATATATATAATCGCTGGTAGTTTCCATTCTCCTACTTCGATGTGAAACATGGACACCGTTGGCAGATACATATAGAAGGATCCAAGCGTTTGAGAACAAATGCATGAGAAAACCTCTTGGCATTTTTTTATGGTTCCTTATCTATAAGTACAAAATGAACTCTTCCAAACACTATGTATACTACGCCTCTCAAGAGAGAGGGACGAATCGCGTCGAGCCGATAGTAGTTCACTCCAAACCAGACTGACAGTCATACTAACACCTTCCACATCTTGTATTATTATTCCGTGTAATATATCTTCGTTATTTCTACTCTTGTGTTCCTGTTGTTCTTCCTTGGTCCTAACCTGGACCATAACACATTTTCTATTGGGAACAAAACAAAAAACCACCGGGAACTTCTTCTCGCTACTGTCAAACGGAGAAAAATGGCGTGGTTTGGACATATTACAAGACAAACAGTCTCTGCAAGTCCATCATGAAAGACACCATTGAAGGGGGAAATAGGAGAGGACGTCAGCGCAAAAAACTGGTTGGTCAATGTCAAAGAATGGACAGCTATGACTATACCAGTATTGCTGATGGCTGCCGTTGATAAATCGTCGTGGAAAAGAGTTGGTGTGGCTTCTGCATTCTGATCCGCCCTGCGATTCCAAAAGTCAAGGGGATGAGGATGATGATGATGATGATGATATATATATATATATATATATATATATATATATATATATATATATATATATATATATATTGAGTTGGAATGTACCAGCATAATTACAAACATCCTCGTGTATATTTTTAATTTTGATTCTATCAAATCCCAAATCTCAATGCAATCAATTTCTTCTGCTCCCGGAGGACGTGCATAAACGCATGCATTTTGGGATTTACAGAAGACATTCCTGTAATTCCTATATATATATATATATATATATATATATATATATATATATATATATATACTTGAATATTAGCAACTATTTCATCAAGCTATATATATATATATATATATATATATATATACTTGAATATTATGAACTATTTCATCCAGCTATTATATATATATATATATATATATATATATATATATATATATATATATATATATATATATAATATAGAAAAAACAACTGTAAAGTTGCAAATCAGAAAAAATTGAATGTTTTTTTTTGTGAAAGTAACAATCCTTATTCCCTCATAGCTGAACATTTTAATCAACCAGGACACTCATTAGAAAACTGTATTGATAGATTCTGATTTCACTTCCACTTACACACGCAGAAAAAAAGAAAAATACTGGATTTTAAAATTAAATACATATAAACTAGGGTTAAATAAAGACTTGGGTATTTTAAATCTGTATAAATATTTCAATAGTTAAACAAAAATTTTTTTTTAGATATAGTTAAAAAAAATTTTAAACAACATCTAAAATATTATTACAGTTAGATTTACGTTAGAAATATTCGAACACAGTTGCATTCCATATCACGTGACGTCCGCGTCTCGATACGGGCGCTACTTAATGTAAACAAACTTCTGAAAACAGCCATTTCTGATGAAAGATCGGGGCCGAACTGAAATATCAAATATATATATATATATATAAATATAAATAAATACTTACACAAAAAAAACATTCAATTTTTTTTAATTTGCAACTTTTCAGTTGTTTTTTCTATATTATATACATATTAAGAAAGTATACGTGGCTTCTCATTATATATATATATATATATATATATATATATATATATATATATATATATATATATATATATATATATATATATGCAAGCATATACAGGGAAAGAAGAATGACTGCGAAAGTGTGAGAAGGAAGTATAGATATATCAATTTTTTGCATTTTCATTTATTTCATAGATAAAATATTCTTCTTACTCCATCTAATAGGCGCTAGACAATCTTACCTTCTGTGCAAACATTTTAGTTTAATTATTTAACGACAGATTTTACAAGTATACTCTAGAATCTTTTTGTAGATGTTTGGCAATTATTCCAACCACTCAATCGAAGATCAAATATTATTTTTCACAATTTTAATGACATTTGTTATTTTTTGACATTTTTTCCAAAACTGTATCGCTGGTAATATTTATTGTCACCAAAAGAAATCCTCCTGTCTCGCAGTACTCTGCCCGTCCTCTTCTCAGAACTCGCATCTGGCAAAAGACCACGTGGAGCCCCACATCGCTGATTCAAGGAACAGCTCAAAAACACCTTGCTGAGGACAGATATCAATCCGGTCAATAGGGAGAAGGAAACTGCACCAAGAATCAATTGGTGAAGAGCAGTCCACGAAAAAATATCTTTCGAAAACACCAGAAGACAAACAGAAGAGAGGAAAATGACCCAAAGAAGATCCACAGCTGGGAATTTCTGGTAATATTTTTGTCTAAAAATGTATTACTGGTAATATTTCTTTTTAAAAAAAATGTATTGCTGGTAATATTTTTTTTTTAAAAATATTGCTGGTAATAATGTCTTGCTGGTAATAATTTTTTCTTCGAAAATTTATTGCTAATAAAAAAATTTTGTAAAGATGTATTGCTGGTATTAAAACCTATTTTTATTCGTTTTGACCCCAGTTTGGGGGGTTAACTATTTGCCTATTTACAATTCAAGTTCGAAGTTACGAACAAAATCCGTTCCTGTTTGTGTCTCCTAACTTCCGCTTAAAATGACACCTTCTTTTTAAAATATATCTAAACTATTAGGTTTAGTCATAAATAAATTTCCGTCAGTGTTTATCAAGCGTATTCTTCAAAAATAATGTGCAATTATAGTTTATTCAATTATAGTTTCACTATTATTTTCAATTCTGTGTAAAGATGGGACGTTTACATGACTCACTTCGATGGGCCGGACACCTTGCCCGAATGACAGGCATTCGCTTCGCCAAACAAATCTGGCAAGAGAGCACGTGGAGCCCCACGTCGTTGATTCAAGGAACAGCTCAAAAATACCTTTTCTGACGACAGATATCGATCCGGTCACTTGGGAGATGGAAGCTGCAGAAAGAATTGGAGAAGTGCAGTCCACGAAAAACAACAACATCCTTTGAAATGTGGCGGCTGCGGACTACTCTTCAGATCCAACATAAGACTCATTTCCCACAGACTACATGACTCGCTTCGAGGGGCCGGACTCCTTGCCCGAATGGCAGGCATCCGTTTCGCCAAACAAATCCTCTAATAGGAGCTCAAATCTGGCAAAAGACCAAGTGGAGCCCCACGTCGCTGATTCAAGGAACAGCTCAAAAACACTTTGCTGAGGACAGATATCAATCCGGTCAATAGGGAGAAGGAAACTGCAGAAAGAATCAAAAAGTATCTTTCGAAAACACCAGAAGACAAACAGAAGAGAGGAAAATGACCCAAAGAAGATCCAGAGCTCGCCATCCTCTGAACCCTCCTACGGTGGCTACGTCCAACATAGGATTCATTTAACGCAGAAATAAATGTCACTTTCTCACAGGCGTGAGGTGGCTTCCCTCTGTCTTTTCTACAAATATTCTCATGGTAACTGTTCTGACGAGCTTTTTTTCCCTGGAGCCCCGACTACATGAATTTAAGCTGGATACTAGATTGGCATTTAGGTCTCAACCTTTTATTGTTGAAATAGCTAAATGAAACTGACACTTCTACACCAACAATTTCTTTTCTAGCACTTCCCGACAGCGGAACTCCCTTCCGTTTACTTGCTTCCCTGAAAAATTAAATGCAGCGTCAATAGCCATCTTTTGTTGGCTTGAACCCCGTTCATCTTTTATCTTTTCCTCCATCCCCACTATGCATAGTGTTATCTCTCACTTTCACTCTCTGTAACCCACTGCGTATTAGTGAAAGAAACTCCCGCCTTGCTTGGGGTGAAATGATTCAAAAAAACTTCAAGCACCAATAACCATTAAGCTACCCGCACACTCTACTCCACCACCGACTCACAGATACACAATCATTTATATATTTACATCGAGGAGATTAGCACAAAATGTGGCCTTGTGCCAGACTGAGCCAACCCAAATAATTACACCGAGAGAAACACTCGTGAATATTTGTTTACTCAAAAGTGCATCCACATATCGTCTGGTAAGTAGCACACTTAATGCGAGCGTGTGTGTTTATATGTGCGTGTGCGTGTGTGCGCGATGTGTGTGTGTGTGTGTGCGTGCATAAATGCTCCCAGTGCGCATGCTCCAATAGAGAAACAGACAGAAAGAAACCGATTGACAGAGGAAAAAAAAAAAAGAAAAGTTCCGTACTCTGTGAGCCACAAATTCACTGAGAGTTTTTGGTGCCGTTTCAATATTGATTCAACCATGAGTCATTTTCACATGAGCCACGTGCCCGGGTTACGCATTGGAAGACTGCGGAACAACAAACACTCACGCTTATATGAGTACGAATGCTTCGTAAACGACACAGTGAAATGTATATGGGCCATGCAATGCGAAGAATTGTCTTCATGGCGTTGAACACTTCATAGTCCGTTAAAAATGCTGTCATTATTCTGAAAATTAGGATATCTTCGACCAATTTAACAGAAATAAAAATGAAATATTAGGTTGCGCCATAACTAATTTTCGTTTTTAGAAAACAACTGTCAAGGCGTATGTATCAAGCCAACTAAATGTTCCTTAAATATATCATAAAAGGTAATGAAAAATGGGTCACATATGACAATGTTCAATGTAAAGGCATTACCAAGGATAAATCCCGATAAATGGCCAGAATAATCTGAGCTCCATGGAAGAAATTACTTGGACACATAATGAGGAAAAACAGCTTAGAAAATTTGATACCCACATGGCCAACGGAAGGCAAGAGTGACAGAGGAAGACAACGCATGACCTACTTGGTGAGCTTCAGTAAATGGATGGCGGAACAGGGATTAGGAGAGATAACAAAAAGACCAACATGTGCACTGGGTCATGTTTCATTGGAAAAATACGAAAAAAAAGTAAATAATAACGGAATTATTCGTTTTGTTTCAATTAATTTGCACCAGGGTGTAGTTTATCGTCATAACCAGGAACCCTCCCGGTCAGAGGCCTTGCTGCCGGATGTAGTTTATCGTCTTGCCCAGGACACTGGTTTCCCATGATACAGACCCCATTTGTAAAACATCTCTAAACATTTGTCCTTGTTTTTTTTATAAGAACAGGATTCGAAACAGAGCCCTTCGGTGTGTGCTTGCCCATTACTAGTGTGTAGGGATTTCGATCCACATTTGGTGCCCTGTACTTGTGGCCTTGTACCAACCAAAACTGAGCTTAGTAAATAGCATGAGCAATAGAAAAGGCTCATCGGCGTACGGTAATGGTTAACGAGTTAGTCTGGTTAACTATTACTACTGAATCATGAGTTAAATCCTAACTGGGTGCTCTGTATTTCTTGCCTTGTACCAAAGTAAGAGGAGTCGAGTAAATAACAAGAAAATAGAACCTAAAATGTGTGTCCTTCTGCCAAACTATTTAACTTAGTAATTAACAAGAATGAAAAAGGGTACCTTGTCGTGGCGTAAAAGTTAACGAGCTAACCTGTCTGATCAGTACTATTAATGAGTTAGAACCTTTATTGATACCCTATATTTGTGGCCTTGAGTCAAACTAAGCTATTCATAGAAATTAAATATTAGGACTCCCTGGTTTAGTGTCATGGTCAGTCTAGCTAGTCTGTTCGATTCTTACTGGCCTTGTGCCGAACAAAGCTAAGTAGAGTAAATAATAACATGGATCTACACAAAGAAAATTATTAATTACTCGATCTGATTCGTTTTTTAACAGATTTTGAGATTATGGGAAGGGCGTTTATTCTTGGATTTTTCATCTTCGCACGTGTCAACATCCCGACATGAATCAACGGGGCAAGGGATGGGGTTGCGAAATCTATCCACGATGTCACGCGGGTGTGAATAGGTGTATATTTGTGTATGAACACGTCACACTCCACTATATATATATATATATATATATATATATATATATATATATATATATATATATATATATATATATTGATAGCAAAATATCAGATCAAATGATGGTCTGCATTGGGGTTACAGGTTCGATTATTATTACTTTCTCGAACATTCAGGCGCTAAATGCAAATAATACTGTTTATTTTTAAAAACAGCAATTACTTAAATAAATGGTATCTATTAAAATAACGTATAAACAGAAAATATATTATATAATTGTCGGACTTAATCCATTTCATTCATATATATATGGAAATAAATCTGATGATCCACTGTCCTTTGGAAGGGCTGTGGTGAAATAATTTATTATATGGAACCTTAAAGTGGTCTGTTTTTATTTAAATTATTAGCTCTGATTTACATTGAGCTCTCTGGATTCTATCCTCATTGGGTCTTCCCATACGGATTACCTAGTTTTTCCTAAACTATATATATATATATATATATATATATTCAGTTGTATGGATATTAGTTTGTAACCCTGGGTTTCACGTTTTTGCGATCACCACATAAATTGGTTTTATTTTTTTCAAAAGTGAATCTAGTTTTGCATTTTGTGTTTGATTATTTGTGTGTGGTGCAGGGGGGTAATTTTCTTCTGTGCTTGTTCGGGTTGACACTCTCACATACATAGCCACACATACATACAGGTGTAGGCATTTTAGTTCGTACAAATACACCCATATAAATAATCTGGTTAGGCACAGTTACACATCCATGCGTTCGAGCATACATATATCCGCAATTGTCATTCTATTTCGGTGTCGAGACCTTAGCGTTACATATGTAGCAATATTCTCTTGATGTTCCGCGCACATAATATATATATATATATATATATGTGTGTGTGTGTGTGTGTGTGTGTGTGTGTGTGTGTGTGTCTGTGTGTGTGTCTGTGTGCCTGTGTGTGTGATCAGAATCCAAAAGCAGGCATATATAAAATTAATTGTCAAAACTGTTCCTCACAATACATTGGGGAAACATGCAGAAATGAAAAGAACGTATCTAGGAACACGAAAGGGATCTAATACATAACAATTTAACAAATGCACTAGTCATACACAGAAATAAATTCGGCCAGAATTTTTATACTAAATCCTGCCACGTTCATCAAAAGATAAAGTAATTTACACAGAAGGAAAATTCTCAAGAATGCTGCCATCGAATCTTATCAAAATATAAATCTACATCCTTTTTTTTTTCCAATCTCACCTTTCCTGGAAGAATTCCTACTTTCCCAATCCAACATACACGACCACAAATATGTTGAAAAATCAAAAGAAAACCGTTAAATCCATCACTTCAGTCTTTGAAGATGTACAGCACAAATGTCCATCTCATACGATAACAGTCTAGTCGAAATTTAACCAATATTCATTTAAAAGAAGAAAAGAAATATTGAATATTACTCACTTCCTTTACATTTTGCCAAACTTTCAAATAGGACACTTTGTGCCCTCCACTTATTTTGACTGACCTTTCAACCACCTGATGAATATTCATTAACATATATATATATATATATATATATATATATATATATATTATAAATTAAGCTCTACTTCTGTATGGAGCACTGTTTTATTTTAAATAAAAATAAAAATACTAAAGAACGTCGGATTATTTACCTAACGTGTTCTTTCCTATTTTTATATATATTTGCACACACACACACACACACACATACATATTATTTAGCTTTCCCAGCGATCTTACGTTTTTCCATTTGGTGGGAGTATAAAAATTTTCCATAATGTCCATTGTCCCAAATGTCTTTAGCTATTTTCAAGGGGGTTCTATTGTTCGTTTCTCTTCATGTATTTTTCTGATTAAAATGTATATGTCAATATTTCTGAGATGAGGTATTATGTACATTAGTTATATTATTCGGACTGTTGTCCTCATCTTTGACGCCATATTTATTACAACGTTGAATGCTCCGGCCTTCTTCAGGTGGTTGGAATGTCGAACTGAACCCTTTATTTCGCTCACTGGGGTAGGCTGTTCTAGTTCCACGTGCCATGTTTTAATGGATGTCAGTTATCAGTTATCTCCTGTTAATTCCTCTTTCCAAGTTCTCCACCGCCTTAACCAGATATTGAACTCACATTCTTTGGGTCCTGTCACTGGATCTAACCAACGCCTTTATCCACTGTGCCACGTGTCCAGTGACAGGACCCAAAGAGTGTGAGTTCAATACCTGGTTAAGGCGGTGGAGAACTTGGAAAGAGAAATTAACAGGAGATAACTGATAACTGACATCCATTAGACATGGCATGTGGAACTAGAACAGTCTACCCCAGCGAGCGAAATAAAGGGTTCAGTTCGACATTCCAACCACTTGAAGAAGGTAGGAGCGTACAGCGGCCGAAACTTTGTAATAAATATGGCGACAAAGAAGAGGACAATAGTCCGACTAATGTAAATAGTGTTGAAGATGTATTTTATTTTTTGTGTTGTTTGGAATACTAGTAGGAGTGTTTATTCTGAGGCCTCTCATGGTGAGCGCCATTATCACTGGTAAATAAATTGAGGTTCATAGTAGGACAAGCTTGCTAACCATTACACGACATCGAGGTGCCCAAAAGATTTTCTAATTGTAGCTCAGATGTGGCACAAGGCCGAAAGTAGTGAGCACCCAGTGAGGATCGAACTCACTACTCAGCTGTAATGGTTCTAGTGAGTCAAGCTTGCTAGCCATTGCACCACGTCTAAGAGCCTTTTTTCAAAGCGTAGCTGAGATGCGGCACAAGGCCGAAAGTAGGAGATACCCAATGAGGATCGAACTCACTACTCAGTAGTAATTGCTCTAGTGAAACAAACTTGCTAACCATTACACCACGGCCAGGTGCCCTAACCACGCATATGATTTGATTATAATGTTGAAGCCATGTGTAGAATCCTCTACACATTTCTTCCCCAACTATGGCTTAAATAGTAAGGCAAACTGGGTTCTTTAGCCTTGGTTAGAAATCCGTTTAGGGGAAGCACAAATCTGAATTCAATACCTCGTGTCGCACTTTGTACCGGTTTTCTGTATTCAGTTCTTCTGAAAAATGTGGAATTATATATATATATATATATATATATATATATATATATGTGTGTGTGTGTGTGTGTGTGTGTGTGTGTGTGCGTGTGTGTGTGTGTGTGTGTATATATATATATATGTATATATATATGCAAGTTTCATTAAAAACGACAGACAAGGTACTACGGTTAAGTTTTTTATTTAATTTTTCTTGTGTACGAACAAGAGTTTTCTTTGCTGGACAAAGGGTGTGTAAGAACTGTCCAAATGTTTTATTTTTCCGAGCGCTTTCGGCTATACCTTTAGCCATTATCAAGGATGATTCGATTTTTCAGCTTAATTGAGTGTGTGCATTATGTATATGTCTTAGTGTGTAGTAGTGGTGTTTTAATTTCCAAATACGGTTAGCACGTTGTGGCTTTGTTCGTAGTTAATATTGTTAAGGGTAGGCTTTTTCTTTTTTATTATTAAAGCCTCCATTATTTTTAACCTTTTTTTACAGGTGGAAGCAATTAATATATTTGTGTTTTCTACTAGTATATTTCTAATGGAGTCTGGTAAATTTTTGTGTGTGTTTAAATGGGTTCTAATGGAGCTGTGATCGGATAGGTGTAACGTAAGACATCTGGATAAGCATGTGGTTGTGTAACCGATGTAATTATTTATGAGTCCGGTTACACACACACATATATATATATATATATATATATATATATATATATATATATATATATATATATATATATATATATATGCATGTGTTTATGCCTGTATGCTAAATAAATTCATTACAGCGACATCAACGTTCATCATGTTTTTCTGAAAGTAGTTCTTAGCCAAGTTTCTTCATGCAAATCCGTTAAATCAGAATCCACAAAGGGAAGCGATTAAGATAATCCCTCCAGTCTTCCATCCCACGCTGTTCCACATGGTTTAGACAAACTGGACTCTACTTAATCCGTTCCTGTGGACCACAATCAATATGAGCCAATGTTAGATCCCATCCGGATTCCGAGCTGCCGTCGAAGCAGATTCACTCCCTCCTCAAGTGTCTGATAAGCCCCCACCCTCCTGCGCGGATCTACGCAGTCCCCGTTTTCAATCTTCCTCTCGGCTGTCGGTCGTGTTGGTCGATTTTTCGCTCCAATATATACCTGACTCCCCGCCCTATCCTTTACCGTTATAAGAGCCAGATTAGACCAAAAATGGAGTACCGCTGTCATATATAGGCAAGAACTGACCAGTCTTAAGTTTCTATTTTCGATAGAGACCGAAAGCCTCTCAGCGTCCTTGTGGTTGATGAGTTATTTTCCACCCTATAACCCCTTCCCCACAGACAAAACGTCGCAAGCCTCTCGTCGCTCTATTGCTATTTCCGTGGAAAGTGCTCAGACGAACTACGTTCTTCAGTTCCACCAGTTCTACCCTTCGCGGCTAAGACCCACCATGCCACGCCCATTGGAAGCGAACGATCCTCGTTCTCTTTGTATTTCATTGGTGAGAAGTTCCACACGGGCAGCTTCTACCTATAAACCGATCGCTTGTGAAACCAACCCCTAAGAGGATGCTTCCCCGATCGCTACAATCTTAACCTGTTCAAGTCTAGGGTTAATCGTTATCTTCCCCACATATCCCCATAAACAGTGCCTTTTACTCTGTAACACTCTACCTCAAGTGGCTTTTGGGCCTTGTAGAGGGTGTGATGTAAGTTCCACACGAGTAAACAACACCACCAACATAGAATATAATGAAAATATCACAAAAAGGTGCTGGATGTCTATATTAGGCTGGGAACAGCGCTAAGCGTTAGGGGCCGACATTTCACGGGTTCATGAAAACGTATGTATACGTCGACAGCAGGTAAAGTACATTTAAATAAATATTGTAAATATATATATATATATATATAAAATATTGTAAATATATATATATATATATGTATATAATATAAAAGGGTCAAAAACTACTATTCCATGGTTGTAATGATCCAAATCATCAGACCTGCTTTTTGAATTTGTAGGTCTGATGAATCGGATCGTGATTACGATTCCAATGTAATAAATTATAACCATGGAATATTAGTGTTTGAGCCTTTTATATTATATTCTTACTCTGTCCTGGACATTGAGTTCTACCTGGATTCCATCCTCTTGGGAATTTATGTATATATATATATATATATATATATATATATATATATATATATATTGACCACTAATATTATCTCTTTGTCTCTCTCTCTCTCTCTCACTCTCTCTCTCTCTCTCTATATATATATATATATATACATATAGTACAGTTCAAAAGTTTGAGGCCACCCCAGGAAATTTTTAAATTGGCCCCAAAATTAGTTGTTTTGTACTTTAAATAAGAAAAATTATTATACATGATTAAAAAATAGTGAGACATCTTTTATCAGTAATTTTATTCTGACAAAAAGAGAAAAGCATTTAATGATTAAATTTTGCTCTCGTCAAAATATCCTCCTTATGCCGTGATTACTGCAGCTCAAATTTTTCGTATTCGTTGGAAAAGTTTCTCACGGTATAAGTTTCATAAGTGATTCTATTCTTTTTTTTAATGACTCCAAGAGTTATTTATCATTTTTTGAATGGAAAGTTTCCACTCTTCTGTCAAGTTTATCTCATGCTTCAATCAAAGTTTTGAACTGTATTGCTGTATTGTATATATATATATATATATATATATATATATATATATATATATATATATATATATATATATATAAAAGTGGACGTGGAAGTCAGCACTTAGAGGCGACAGTCTGTTTCATGCTAGTGCAATCGTCAGGCGACGATTGCACTAGCATGAAACAGACTGTCGCCTCTAAGTGCTGACTTCCATGTCCACTTTTATATTTACACACGCTCTATCTCTGATATTGAGCACTTTATCCCATAAATATAGCACACTTTAAGACTATATTTCTTCATATATATATATATATATATATATATATATATATATTCAGTTATATGGATATGAGTTTGTGACCCTACGTTCCACTCTTTTGCGATCATCGGACAAGACTTTGCCTGATGATCGCAAAAGTGTGAAACCCAGGGTACACAATCTCATATCCATACAAATGAATATGTTAGTTCTATCACTGATATTGAGCTCTTTCCATTAAGTACTGCGTGTACAAAATAAAATACACACACACACACATATATATATATATATATATATATATATATATATATATATATATATATATATACACGTCGAAAGACTTATAGGTACTTTTATCGTCCCCCCCCCCCCAACAAAGCGATAATACCAATAAGACACAAGGTGGGTTAATGGGAGTATAAATCAATGAAAAGAGTTTAGTGAGGAGAAAGGACAATAAAAGAACGGATTTCAGGAAGACAGAAGATAGCGATTGGTATTGCATTTAAATTTTTTCAGACTGTAGGGGGTAAGGAAGCAAGAAACCGGAAGTCTTTTTCCGGACTAGTAGAAAGTCGGCCATCGTGTCTATAAAATCTACATGACTTAAATTTCTTTTTTTTTAATTTAAACGCTATTTTAGTGGATACACATATTTGAGTAGACGCTCCGTTTATTTATTAAACTGTATATTTATTTTTATCTACTGGCCTGAGTGTTTGAGAAATCTTAAAGAAATATTTGCGCTCTACGGCCGGATTTGAACCTGCGACACTCAGAGCAGATAGAGCTACCGTTAAATCTAGCACACGCTGGCCAACTGGGTTCTAAAGAACCAATTAGTCAGCAATGGCTTCAGATGTACCTTCAAGCGAAACTTTATCATAGATTTACCGAAATTTTCATATCTGCATAGTTTCATATCCAAAGGTAAACAAAGAGAATTTTTATAATGGATTTTTATTAATGACAGATTTTTATCACTTTAAAAGTTATCTTTCGTCGGTACTCATAATTAAGTAGACGCGCCGTTTATGTATTAAACAGTATATTTATTTATGTTACCCGCCTGAATTTCTTGAAATCTTAGCCGCCTGACCAACTGCTCTTCGTGGCTATGTTGGTTAATGCGTATCGGGATTTAAAAGTAATCTATCAGCTCTGAGGGGTGCATAATCAAATCATGCTGGTGAGCGCAATTTTTTCTTTAATATGATTTATCGAATATTGAGGCCGGTAGAGGAAAATAAATAAATATACAGCATAATAAATAGACGGGGCGTCTACTTAAATACGAGTATCCGCTAAAAATAACGTTTAAAGTGATGAAAATTTGTCTATACTTCTGAAATGAGATATTATGTACACTGTTTACATTATTCGGACTATTGTCCTCATCTTTGTCGCCATATTTATTACAACGTTTCGGCCTTCCAGTATCTGTCTATATTTCTGAGATGAGGTATTATGTACACTATTTACATTATTAGGACTATTGTCATCATCTTTGTCGCCATATTTATTACAACGTTTCGGCCTTTCAGTATCTGTCTATATTTCTGAGATGAGGTATTATGTACACTATTTACATTATTCGGACTATTGTCCTCATCTTTGTCGCCATATTTATTACAACGCTTCGGCCTTCAGTATCTGTCTATATTTCTGAGATGAGGTATTATGTACACTATTTACATTATTCGGACTATTGTCCTCATCTTTGTCGCCATATTTATTACAACGTTTCGGCCTTCCAGTATCTGTCTATATTTCTGAGATGAGGTATTATGTACACTATTTACATTATTAGGACTATTGTCATCATCTTTGTCGCTATATTTATTACAACGTTTCGGCCTTTCAGTATCTGTCTATATTTCTGAGATGAGGTATTATGTACACTATTTACATTATTCGGACTATTGTCCTCATCTTTGTCGCCATATTTATTACAACGCTTCGGCCTTCAGTATCTCTCTATATTTCTGAGATGAGGTATTATGTACACTATTTACATTATTCGGACTATTGTCCTCATCTTTGTCGCCATATTTATTACAACGTTTCGGCCTTTCAGTATCTGTCTATATTTCTGAGATGAGGTATTATGTACACTATTTACATTATTCGGACTATTGTCCTCATCTTTGTCGTCATATTTATTACAACGTTTCGGCCCTTCAGTATCTGTCTATACTTCTGAGATGAGGTATTATGTACACTGTTTACATTATTCGGACTATTGTCCTCATCTTTGTCGCCATATTTATTACAACGTTTCGGCCTTCCAGTATCTGTCTATATTTCTGAGATGAGGTATTATGTACACTATTTACATTATTCGGACTATTGTCCTCATCTTTGTCGCCATATTTATTACAACGTTTCGGCCTTTCAGTATCTGTCTATATTTCTGAGATGAGGTATTATGTACACTATTTACATTATTCGGACTATTGTCCTCATCTTTGTCGCCATATTTATTACAACGCTTCGGCCTTCAGTATCTGTCTATATTTCTGAGATGAGGTATTATGTACACTATTTACATTATTCGGACTATTGTCCTCATCTTTGTCGCCATATTTATTACAACGTTTCGGCCTTTCAGTATCTGTCTATATTTCTGAGATGAGGTATTATGTACACTATTTACATTATTCGGACTATTGTCCTCATCTTTTTCGCCATATTTATCACAACGTTTCGACCTCCTTTATCCACTGTGCCATGTGTCCTTTAGGAATTAACAGGAGATATCTGACATCCATTAGACATGACACGGGGAACCAGAACAGTCTACCTCAGTGAGCGAAATAAAGGGTTCAGTTCGACATTCCAACCCCCTGAAGAAGGCCGGAGCGTACAACGACCGAAACGTTTTGATAAACATGGCGACAAAGATATGGACAATAGTCCGAATTATGTAAATGATGAAAATCTGTAGGATGGATGAAAATCTATTCTAAAACATTCACTTTAGCTTGTCAAAAATGTTTTTCTTTTTAATTTTTGATATTTTCTCTGTGATGAAGCACTTTGTGAATTTCCATCAGTCTAAAACTTTCTTGATGAAGACAGTGTATAGGCAACTTCCTCCACCTGCAAGCTTCAATCTTAGGCATCGCTATTTTGTATGTTAATGACTTTAATCAAAGTTATAATGAAATAGAATATGTTTTTGTTATTTCCGGCAAGACAAACGATAACGATATGACGAATCGGGCGCTATTGTCATCTGATTCATTCTTCATCGCCTCTAGCTACTTTGCCACTCGTCACCAAAGGTTTTTCGATCTAATTAAGAAGGTCTTCCGCCAAACTGCTATAGCTGTTATCAGGGAGTCTGGGGAACTAGTCGAAAATCGATCATCGAGTCTATTAAAATTTGCAGGGTCGTATTTCATTTTAAAACACTATAGGTCCAGGGAGATTTCGAACGTTAGAAGAAAACCAAAGCGGCTAAAATCCTTGGAAGAGCGAAACATGTCGTTGTGAATTTTTCTTAAAAGACAATATTCTTTGGGGGCTAAAACAGACACTAAATTACGTCTTTGCAAGCACAACGAAGCATTGGGAAAAAGCTGCAGTAACCTCTCTAATTTGTCAAAATGAAATTTTAGAAAAAAAGGATTGCCCAAACATCTTTCGTCCTGAAACAGAAATGTGTTTCTTGTGACGGTGCAAATTTTGAAATCGTATCTGATTTCGAACGATATGTCTTTCATTTCAAAATGAAATTAATTTGACCGACTTTATGTGGTCGGTTAATTTTAAAAGAAATAAAAAAAAAACTTACGAAACGGCCCGTCATGGCACTAATTTTAATGAACAGATTTTTGAAATATTCCAGTGTTACAAAATAAACCATTCTTCACCTACCAGTGGTCGCTGTGGTAATGGTAAGACTATCAAGACTATCAAAATACTAAACTGGAACTTCCTGAATTTAGGTTGAGAGGCAGGCTGATGGCTAAAACATTTCAGCTAGACGAAAATATTTAGATATTTTAGTTCCTGTGCTTGTCATTTTGGGGGATAGTTTTCTCTCCGATGAGTCACTCTGTGAATATAGAATGGTCTTGGATAGATTAAAAAAAAAAAAAAAGAAATATTTTTTTATAAACCCAATGTATGTCCAACTTCCTTCGCCTGCAAACCTTCAACTAAGGAATCGTCAGATTCAAATGTGCGGTAAATTTTTTTGTTGAGAGCTTTTATCGGCTGAGACCCAAACAAATGGTAGAAGTCATCCTTGTAAGTTCAACGATGAAGCTACATAAATTCTTCTAATTTGCCAAAAGTAGATTTTTATAAAGAAATAAAGTAGGAAGTAGACAATGACAGCGCCTTATTGTCAAGAAATACGAAGGTTTTCAGGTAAAAATAGATTGTGGGGATTCAAAAACATTCCCCCTAGATAACACACTTATCGTTACAAAAAAAAGTAACTCCGAAAGTAATGCCTCCTATTTCATTATGTTGTTCTAAATGTCGGAGGCAGACGTTAGTAGTACGGTAAAACTTGAACCTTCCCGCCAATAAATAATATATTCACTTGTTACAAAAAAAAATTGGCAAAATGGCCTGTGACATAAAAGTGGGTCCGATGATGAAGTGTACCACTGAATTCTTTCAAGCAGAAAAAAAATTGCCCTTACTAGCATCAATCGACCAAACGTTTGTGGAGACCAAACAACGGATCTGAGCACAGTTAGGCAGTGGGTAATGTGTTTTACTAAATCACCTGCCTAGTTATATTGTTCTCGTCTCGATAGAGTCCGAAAGCGTTTCCGCGTCCTTGTAGGTGACAAATTGTTTTCCACCCTACAACCTCTTTCTCACGAACGAAACGTTGTAAGCCTCACGCTATTCTATCGTTTTATCCACGGAAAGTGTTCAGACGATCTACATTCCTGAGTTCCACCAGTTCTAACCTTCATGGGTACGATCTGCACATTGCCGCGACCCCACCCTCGTTCACTTCGTATTCCATTAGTGAGATGTAAGTGTCAGCCGAGCACCTTTTCCCACGAACCCTGTTTTGTAGAACCAACCCAAGAGGATTCTTTCCCGATCACTACAATATTAACCTGTTAAAATCTAGGGTCAATCGTTATCTTCTCCACATATGCCCATAAAATGTGCATCTTACTCTGTAACCCTCTACCTTGAGTGCCTCAAGAGGATGCATCCCTGATCACCACAATCGTAATCTGTCCAAGTCTAGGGTTAATCGTTGTCTTCCCCATATATCCCCATAAACTGTGCCTTTTATTCTGTAACTCTCTACCTCGAGTGGCTCAAGAGGATGCTTCCCCGGTCACTACAATCTTAACCTGTTCAAGTCTAGGGTTAATCGTTATCTTCTCCACATATCCCCATAAACAGTGCCTTTTACTCTGTAACCCTCTACCTCGATTTCTTCAAGAGAATGCATCAACGATCACTACAATCTTAACCTGTTCAAGTCTAGGGTTAATCCTTATCTTCCTTACATATCCACATAAAGTGTGTCTTTTATTCTGTAACCCTCTACATCGAGTGACTCTTGAACGTTGTACAGGGTATACGTTATTGTAAAAGAAAATCCGATATGTTTGGGTATTTTGGCTTTTTAAGTGTTTGAAATAAGGCAATCTGTGAATAGAAAACGGTCTGAGATCGAAAATAATTTTCCTGATAAATCCAATGTAGAACAAAAGCCCGAGATCTGCAAACCCCAAGCTCAGAAATCTCAAGGTTAACACTATATTAGGGACGTCGGATAAGAATACAAAACTAAATTATTCATACGTAAAAAATAAGTCTTTATTCACTTCTGGATACTGTCAAATTAACTTCGGCTGAATCAAGGATATGTAGTCTCGTTTCTTTCATCAAAGTTTCGATGTTCTTACGAGGATGCAGAAGATTCTCATTTTCCCCCTACGTTGGGCATTTATGTAACTACCTCCTATCCGACTGTATTGTATATATATATATATATATATATATATATATATATATATATTCTAAGTTCAACTAGGTCCTTTCCTCTTTCTGTTGATGCACTAACCGACCTATTTTGAGACTCGATTCGGCACTGGTTAGCTTTGAGGACACCTTCTAGGACAACCATCACGACTCCGAGACCATTTCACGTTCTAAGGTGACACAAAGTACAAAACTTAATTTGAAGAAGGCATCACCATTCGAAGAAAATCCAAAATTATAAATATGGCAAGATGAGGCCAACAGTCTGAACAATTTAAACAGTGTAAATGGAATAGTTTATGAGTAAAAAGGATCACAGAAAACCATTCTCGAAGTTAAAAGAAAAAAACATTCCTGAAAACAAAATGAAACATCTTTATTCGAAGACAATAACGATAAGTACTGAACTGTTACGTGATATCTGTCCTCATATATGGCACTGAATGCTGGACAATCTCTTCAAAAATTAAGAAGAGACTTGAAGCAACAATGTGGTTTCTACAGAAGGATGCTGAGGATACCATGGGCCGAACATGCGAGCAACAACGAGGTTTAGAGAAAATGGAAGCAAAAAGGAAACTTATGCATGACATCAGGCAGAGACAGTTGAATTTTTTGTGGAACATAATGAGGAAGGAAGGCTTGGAAAATCTGATACACACAAGTACAGATTGAGAGAAAGAAGTACAGAGGAAAACAACGCATCAAATACTTGATGCGCCTGAGTAAATGGATGGTAGAACAGGGTTTAGAATAAATAGTAAAAAGACAACATTTATTAAGATCTAGTAAGGACAGGAAGTTGTGGAGGGTCATGATCGTCTCCGTCCTGAAGAAGCACGGCACATAAAGAAAAAGAACGATAAGAAAATCGGTAGATTTGAAAGCAGATGATCTTTCCTTTCAAAACCTCATTAACTGATTCCTCTTGATGTCATGATAGATAGATAGATAGATAGATAGATAGATAGATAGATAGATAGATAGAAACGAACTGAATAGATAGATAGATAGATAGATAGATAGATAGATAGAAACGAAGGAACGCACTGTATAGATAGATAGATAGATAGATAGATAGATAGATAGATAGATAGAAACGAAGGAACGCACTGTATAGATAGATAGATAGATAGATAGATAGATAGATAGATAGATAGATAGAAACGAAGGAACAGACTGTATAGATAGATAGATAGATAGATAGATAGATAGATAGATAGATAGATAGAAACGAAGGAACAGACTGTATAGATAGATAGATAGATAGATAGATAGATAGATAGATAGATAGATAGATAGATAGATAGATAGATAAAAACGAAGGAACGGACGGAATAGATAGATAGATAGATAGATAGATAGATAGATAGATAGATAGATAGATAGAAACGAAGGAACGCACTGTATAGATAGATAGATAGATAGATAGATAGATAGATAGATAGATAGATAGATAGATACGAAGGAACGGACTGTATAGATAGATAGATAGATAGATAGATAGATAGATAGATAGATAGAAACGAAGGAACGGACTGAATAGATAGATAGATAGATAGATAGATAGATAGATAGATAGATAGATAGATAGATAAAAATGAGTAGACTGCGATAGATCGATGAAAGTAAAATGTGACTTATCTGCGTTAAATAATAGCTATAAATAGTATCACTCAGATAGATAAAGTGTCAATAACATTCGCTAAAACCCAAGAAAAACATATTTTTCCTGTCATCCGAGTTTAATTATTTCTGGGGGTCGGGAAAATTTGATTAAACACAAGATTATATTAAATTTGCATCTAAATTACTTTCACTTTGTTACAATAGGCAAGATTTATTTTTAAAATGGGATTGTCAGTGGAAGAAATATAGTGCAAACGTTACAAAGTAAAAACTTATATTTCTAATAGAAATATATAACTGAAGTATGTATTTGAAATCATTTTTCTGTAGACATTCGTTGTTAAATTATTTTACGATATAAATGCCTTTTTATGTAATAAGGCTTATTTTAATTTATAAGTACAGTGAAATTTAGTTTCCAAATGTTCGAAGATTTTCTATATTAATGTAAAAAGATTCCTTTTTATATAGACATGCATTTCAAATTATTATGCAAATAAGTTGCGAATGGTTCTCTATGCTAATGTAAGTAAATTTATTTCAGTATGGTAATACAGAGAAATTCATTATATAAATACATTGGGATTACTTTGACGTGGCGTTGATACTTACCTGGCACAGGGCTCCGTCCCCGTGACGGTGGTATCACGGCTACGACTAGCTTGGACCGGCTCTGACCAGTCTGGACCAGCTATGACAAGCCAAGAACAGCTATGACTAGCTTAGACCAGCTTGGATCAGTGGCCCGAGTGAAAACACTCGGGTCCCCACGTTAAAAACTGACCTTGTGTCACAACCTGACTCAGTGGGAGGGGAGGTCAAGTAAATATCTACTTCCCTGACACTGGGTCAGGGGTTATCACGGCTACGATTAGCTTAGACGAGCTCTGACCAACATAGACAACCTAAGACCAGCGCCCCGAGGGAAAACACTTAGATCCCCACGTTAAAAAAAAACACCTTGTGTCACAACCTGACACAGTGGGGGGAGGGGGGAGTAAATCTCTACTTCGACGTGGTGTAATGGTTAACAAGCTTGTTTCGCTAAATCAATTACGACCGAATAGTGAGTTCGATCCACATTGGATACCCCTTACTTTTGGCCTTGTGCCACATCAAAGCTACGCTTAGAAAATCGCCATTATGTAAATACATTGTGTGTACTTTACTGTAGTAATGTAATCAAATTTATTTTAATATAGAATTATATCGCAAATTAATTTATTATATAAAAACATTGGAAACGTTTTACTATATATTAATGTTATAAAAATAAGTTTAATGTAGATTTGCAATGCAAATTATTTTATTATATAAATAGACTGTGAATGTTTTTATATTAAAGTAAATTTATTTTAATATAGAAATACATTGTAAATTATTTTCTTTTATAAATTGATTGTGAAAGTTTTTCTCTCTTAACGTAATTTATTTTAATATAGAAATATATGGCAAATTATTTTCTTATATAAATTGTGAAATTTTTCCTCTATTAATGTAGTCAATTTATTTCATTATAGATATACATTGTAAATTATTTTCCTATACAGGGTGTCCATAAAGTTCGTGTGTACTTTAAAAAATTAATAACTTTATTTGTATTTGCGATAGAAATAATTTGTAAAAAGGATTAGAAAGAAGTAAATCTATATTTTTATTTAAGTTTCCACATGTCCTCCATCATTAGCAATACAAAGGGTAATACGATTTTGCAGTTCACGGAAAACATTTGCCAACTGATTTACAGTAATGCCTGAAATCACATTTGTTTATTTTAGCTATACTTAAAACTAGGGACATTAAACTTTATAGCACGTTTTACAGATTATTTCTATCGCAAATACAAATAAAGTTATAATTTTTTTTAAAGGACACACGAACTTTATGGAGACCCTGTATACATATCTATCTATCTATCTATCTATCCATCTGTCCGTCTGTCTGTCTCTCTCTCTCTCTCTCTCTCTCTCTATATATATATATATATATATATATATATATATATATATATATATATATATATATATATATAATACTTATTTAAACGTTTTTAGGAAACGAACTTTATGGACAGCCTGTATAAATGCATTGTGTATGGATTGGCATATTAATGTATTTTCTAAGAGAAAATAAATGTCAAATCTGGTAAAAA
>OZ038510.1:2180003-2212503 GCA_964036315.1 Acanthosepion esculentum
TTTACAAGTATTTAATTTACTTAAATACTTGTATCTATAAAAACAATGTTAAACATAAAGATGTCTTTAAATAATTGTCGGACTTTGTCCATTTCATTATATATATATATATATATATATATATATATATATATATATATATATATATATATATATATATATATATATATATATCCACTTGATATAAGTCTATGTGACTAATCCGGTTTTGATAGACAAAATGAAACAATGCGAATGTTGTGTCTCTTACTATTTTTTCATTACGCTTTTGTTTTTTGTTTTGTTTTTTTTTTCATTTTTCTTTTAAAAATATTTCCGTCTTGAAAATGTATTTTTGGATACGACCTTTGTTTTATTTTTATTTTGTTTCATTTTCACGTATATATGGAATGTTCGAATTTCTTGTGTAATTATATCTTCTTTCATATTCAAATTTTTGCTGTGTATGTCGCTGTCGGCGTTGAGAGTGAAACTGTATGATTCATGTGTTTTCGGAAGTTAACTTTACTAATAAGAACCTAACCACCTCCTGTGGCAAAATAGTCCATCGTATATTTAAGTTTCTTTTATTAGAAATCGGTTTCTGACCCGCACGAAATCCGACAGCTCAACGATCGTATCCAACTGTCATATTCTCTAAAAGCTGTTGGCTTACGGCCATATCACGTTGAAAGTCCGCTCCTCGTACGATCACCGAAGTTAAGCAGCACCCTACTTTCTCTATAGCTAGATGGGTGACCACTCGTGAATACTAAATGCTTGGATGTACAGGTGTTATGGCTGACGGCCATATCATGTTGAAACATCAGCTCTCTTATGATCACCGAAGTTAAGCAACGTTGGGCCTGGCCAGTACTTAGATGGGCAACTGCTTAGGAATACCAAGTGCTGTAAGATTAGATGTGCGGCTGGGGTTATGGATAACGCCTCGGAATTGGAACTCGGCTTTCCGAGTTCCAGTTCCTGTCGGGAATTCACTTACCCTTAGGAAATGTACGGATTAATCTCTTCTCCCTCCACCTATGGGTTAATTAGCAGAACTTGTATCAGTAAATCATTATTGTCTCCCAAAGTTCTTGCCATCTAAATCCATTTTCTGGCTTTAAATAATCTAAAAAAGGTAGATAAGCCGTAAAAATAAATCAGTTAAATTAAAAGCCGATATTTTTTCAAATATATTATCAGAAAAAATAAAATTAATAAAATAAACTTGGCAATGAAAAGATTAACGGCTGACTTTCCACTTATTATCTTTTTTTATGATTCGAGTAATATAGCTTCATGCTGCACCACTGAAAAAAATTCAGGTTCGTTTTTGTTATAAAAAGCAACATTTAAACGAAATCTTCTGGGCGTAAAGAGCGGTTAATTAGTTCAATCAATTGTTTAGCTTTCTGAAATCGTGAATTAAATAATCAAATAATACTTTTTTTACACATACATGTTGTTCAGTGCTTGTGTGATCTCAGCATATCGCACC
Source organism: Acanthosepion esculentum (assembly GCA_964036315.1). NCBI lineage: Eukaryota > Metazoa > Mollusca > Cephalopoda > Sepiida > Sepiidae > Acanthosepion > Acanthosepion esculentum. The sequence goes on from OZ038510.1 coordinate 2,181,484, forward strand.
GTTGGAAAAAGGCTGAAAACCATACCAATGGTAAACCAAAGCCTTTTTAAGTGAAATTGGGTAAAGTAATTGTTCGGAAGCCGTCAGTGGTTATGCTAGCACCAAATCCCAAGTCATCGTGACCGAGAGTTTAAGGGTACTAAATTTGTTCAGCTACTAATCACGCCAGATTAAGCGCTCTCTCTCTCTCTTAGAAATTATAAGTTCCTCTCAGCTTAGTTGCTGTATCAACCACACGTTGATTCTGTTCATGCTGAAGAAACACAAATGTTCCGGAGCGGGCGTCTGTAGTAGGGATTAGCTAGCCACATTAGTACGCTGGCATTATAGGAAAAGATTAGTCAGCGATTAAGTATTAAATAAAAAGAATGAAGTATTCGACACCTTTAAGTTGGATATTCGAATTTTATGTTTATTCTAAAGAGAAATTTAAGCTGTCATTATTTCAATTTAAAATAACTTTTATATTATTTCTCTGACATCGTTTGATGTCATTTTCTTTATGAATATTTTTATTCATAAAAACAGTATCAATTTTTTCTATATATGTAAAATATTAATTATATGAAATGTATACATTTCATGTCATTTCCTTTATATCGCTTGATTTGTGTCATTGACATAAAATAAATTTGATGTCATTGACATAAAATAAATTTGACATAAAAATAAAAATTGACATAAAATAAATTTGATATCATCATTCAGTTTGAAATAACTTTTATGACATTATTTCAATCGACAATCTGTCATCTGCATCAATTGAAAATGTCTCTCGTCGTCAAGAGTAAAATTTGAACCCGTAATCTTTACATCCAGAAATAACTTCTTTTCTCTAAGTACGCTTCGTAACGTACTCATCCCGTGTGAATCCATTAAAATGTCTTTTCCTCATTTATTTTCAATCACATGTGTAAAAGCATTACTCACATCTGCGCAAGTTCTCGAAACACACATTCATTCAATTACTCACAATACACGCCAAGGTTACTCACAAGTATAATTACTAAGACAGCGACTACAACGTCTGAATACAATCGTTATTACACTCACGCATTACTGATATATACCCCAATGCCTTAACTTACTTCTAATCATACTGAAACAAAGAAAAAGTACTCATCTATACTCGCTAACAACACTAAAATACGTGATACGAGTTCAAATCACGTCGGGGCTTACTTCTTTATTTCAAATCTATTCTGTTTAAGTTTGACAATGAACAGTCGATTTTACCGGCGCAAAAAAAAAGATATTTCAAATTTATCGCACAGGTAATATGGTGATTTTCTAAGCGTAGCTTAGATCTGACAGTCAGTTATGTGCCATGCGTGATATACGCTTAGGCGTTCATGTATCTTTCGATACATGACTGACGTTAATCGTTGCCTCTAATCAGTGCGAGGCTAAATTAGGACGGGAAAGACAAAGATGAGGGAACCCTATTTATTTGGGCAGAAATGACAGAACTGAGAAGGGTTCCCACAGGGAAGGAGAAAAGCTACATCTAAGCTTGTAATCCACATCTCTTGCAACATCTGACAATCTCGGTCCCACCATCGTCCGGGTTTTTAAAAAAAATAAGAGGCCTCCTTCACGATTGAACTAAGTAATAAAAGAGAGATATTTTTCTACGTATTGCCTTTGCCTTTTTCTTTCATTCGGAGCATATAAGGTCCGGTGCCCCCGCTATTTAATTATGCAAAAATCTAAATGCAATGTCAACGTTTTAGTAGCGGACTTGCCTGGGTCGATACCGATTAAAATATATATACGGGATGTAACAGCAAAATTATCGATCGCACAAAATGTTTAATATCTAAAAAAAACACTAAACTGAATGTTTTCCACGTTTTCAGATAATAAATACGTTTTGCCATCTCGATACCATTTGTCATAAGAATCACTGAAAAATCCTTTGAGTTATTCAGCTAAAAAGAGAGCAGGTCAAAATTGTTTTGTGTCAGCGCCACTGTCTTCCCAACTGAGCAATTGTGAGAGGAAAAAAGATCAGTCAGGCCTTCAGTAATGGTACCAACATTCATACTCTGGCTTCCATCTTCAAAGTCCATTCAAGAACCATCAACAGAACGGTAAATAAGTTTAAAAAAAGAGGGAACAGTGGAGAGGAAAACTGGATCAGGAGGTCACAGCAAGAAGAGGGATCATCATTTTCAACTTAGAACCAATTAGAAAAGATCCAACTCAATCCATAAGACGTTTGGCACGGGAGAGAGGAGTTTCAGCTATGACAGTCCGAAGAGCAGTGAAAAAAAGACTTGAAAATGAAATCGTAGGTGAAACGAGTGAGGCAATTTGTTACTCCAGGACAGAAAGTTAGAAGTTTAGAGAGGGCGAAGATCATCTTGAATAAGTAGTAAAATGATCCTGGAATAATATATATATGAACTTTATTTCAATATCTCATGAGTTTCCGATCCTTAGCTGTGATTAATTAATGATGAACATGTCATTTTCGTTTATGATCGATTTCATCTTGGAGAGTAATTATACATCCTTAGTGCTCAACGTAGAGTCCAAACCTCAAAGAATTCCAGTAAGATACGTTTATTTCTAAGATACAATGGTTCAGAGATTAATCTAATAATTGGACTGTTTTGCTGTTATATATATATATATATATATATATATATATATATATATAATTAAGTAATTCATTGAGTCTGAAAGAAACCTCAACAGAATGCAGAAAGCACTGGACGGCCGTTTAGTCCTATATTTCGGACTCAGAATTGAAGCCCTGACAGTTAAGTTATCAAGCAAACTTCATACCAACTGTTCCAACGGGCCTCGGTGACGAAGAGGTAGCAAATCAGACTCAATATAGCGCCGCTCGCTCACATATTCCGTGGTGGAACTCAATTGAAATTCTCTGTAACCATAGGACTGTGCCCACGGGAGCCACGACTACTATCACCAAGCCGCTCAAACTGAAGCATTAGAAGCCGGATCAAGCAATGATATACACATGATAGAAATTGTTAGGAGGATTTGATAATTATAATTAAGTAATTCATTGAGTCTGAAATATATATATATATATATATATATATATATATATATATATATATATATATATATTTGAAGATATTTTTAAAGGTACAAAATTTTATTATGGCGATAAAGGTATTCAGCTTAATATTACTAGACATATTAAAACGCGCGAAGTAACCGGTTTCGCTCCCGCTCATCAGGCTTGCAACGGGAGATTTTAATTTAAAAAACAGAAAATGTACACTAAAAAGAATTGTGTAGGGGGAAAAAAAAAAATGAGCAAAAGGAGCTAGAGGCAAATGACAGCGATCCCCAACAAACACTCACGTTGTTTACACAAGGAAGGTTTGCAGGACCCGATGTAAAGTGCCTCCAGCACCTTCAGGTGAAATAACGAGTGTGACCGGGACAATACGGTGAACCGGTCAACACTAGAATTCACTGCACACGATCTGCTATTTAATAAGTGCTCCCAAATGGCGGACCCGTAGGTGTTTGGGACGAGTCCATTCAGCGGCAAAGTGTGGTTCCTGATTTTGGTAGGAACGTGCTGCTTGATTCTCATGTCCAAGCGTTGTGTTGTCCTTCCTATGTAGTTAGCCCGGCAACTACAATTATATTCGTAAATTATAGAGTTAATTTGATGAGGAGGGGGGACGTCTTTACACACTGGACGAACCATGGGCCGGGTTTGAAAAACAATCCGTACCTCGGCAGAGAAAAAACAGTGACGAACCTTAGATGAAATTTGTCTGACCATACTTTCACATTTGGTTCCAACCCAAGGCAATCTTAGATAAACCGGGCACTTTTTAACGATACAGTGTTTGGCACTTCTGAACTCCTCAATTTTGTCCCGGATAACCGAATGAACAGTATTAGGTGGATAACCCATACCACATAGGGTATCCTTGACAAAATTGATCTCATCGTCCAAGAAGGGCTCTGAACAGATTTTTAGTGCCCTATGTACAAGGGTTCTAATTAAGTTTATCTTACGTTTGGAGGGGCAAAAGGAATCCCAACGCGTATACATTCCCGCAAAAGTTGGTTTCCTATAAATAGAAGTAAGAAAACTTGTTGCTGTACGATGTACTAATACATCCAAGAAGGCCAATTGATAATTGGATTCCTTCTCAACAGTGAACCTTAGCGCTGGATGGATACCATTTAGAAACGAAAGAAACTGATCGGCCTCAACTTCATTGTTAAATAAACAGAAAGTGTCGTCAACATACCGACGATATAGTTGAGGACGGAGTACATTATTCCGCATCTTTTGTTCGTGAAAGCCCACAAATATGCTGGCCAGAGCTGGACCCAAAGGGGAACCCATAGCGACCCCGTCAACTTGTCTAAACTTGGTGTTATTAAAACTAAATTCGACAAAAGACGTGGCAAATTTCATCAACTCAACAAAAGTTGCCTCCGGAATACTTGGTGGAGACAAAGTACTGCGATAAAGCATATCACGGCAAATATCGACAGTTTCCATCGAAGGAACACAAGTGTACAGAGAACAGATGTCAAAAGAACACATGAACTTGCCCGGAGAAGATAAACTTTGTATAAGGTCCACAAAGGAAAATGAATCTTTTATGCAAAATCCACTAAAACCTTTCAACACAGGATCCAAAAGCGTTGAAAGCCATTGGGCTACCTTGTGTTGGGCTGAACCAACCATTGATAAAATTGGTCTCAATGGTATGCCCTCCTAGTGGATTTTGGGGAGCCCATACAACCGTGGCCGAATTGACCCGGACGGACGGATTTCATTGGCAATTTCTGCTTGATTTTTCAAGGGGTGGTGAACCAGTGTGTTTTCACTTTTTGCTTTGAATTTTTAATTCAGGTTGAAAGACGTGAACCCATGTCACATCTTGAGTTACTAATCTGCGATGGGAATTCTCAGGGTCAACCTGGAAACGAGTCAGAAGTGTTCTGGAAATGTCAACCCTTTTCACCTTCTGCTCTGCTGTCAGCATTCTTGGGACACATTTTGCAGACAGCTTGTTCATCCCCAAGATCTCAGTTAAAACAGTATGGACCGAACCAGAACTAATGCTTATGGACTTAGCGATCTGCAGGACAGTAAGTCATCCAAAACCATAAAGTGAATGGCATCAACTTATTCATCAGTGATTGAGCTTTGGACGACTTGACTGAGGGTCATTTTCTGTACTGTTCCTACCAGTTTGAATTTCACACCCCAGTTCTTCACAGATGCATAGGAAGGGGTGTCCTCAGCAAATGTCTGTACTATGCTCTTATGGATTTCCTTCGGTGTCATATCTTTCTTTGAGATTGTTCGAGACACTGTTTTGCTTATTTTTTAGATTTGTCGCACATATCTCACCTTTATATGGGTCTCACCTTTGTATGGTGCTCACCTTTGAATGGGTCTCACCTTTGTACGGGGCTCACCTTTGTATGGTGCTCACCTTTGAATGGGTCTCACCTTTGTACGGGGCTCACCTTTGTATGGTGCTCACCTTTGAATGAGCCTCACTTTGTACGGAGCTCACCTTTGTACGGGGCTCACCTTTGTGTGGTACTCACCTTTGAATGCACCTCATTTTTGTACGGGTCTCACCTGCACAGAACCGAAGACAGAAATTCTAGTTTTATGAGAAGCGGTAGTTTGTTGCCGCAAGAAAAATGTCCAGCTATGACTCTTCTTCTCGGGTGAAACTTAGAACATTTTGAACGACTCTCGTATTAAGCGATAGGCTTGTGAAGTTTCGTCCGTGGGAAAGGTGTTGTAGGGTGGAAAATAATTCATCACCCACAAGGCCGCAAACTCGTTTATGAACTTTTTCAAAGTTTATTCGTATTAACGTTATTCAAGTAAATGAATCTTGCACATCTCTATGATAATATTATTCTAGGATTTTGATGTATAATGCTGGATCAATAAGACTGGAGCCTGAAGTTGTCATTAGCTGAATATCGATCTGAAATTTTCACTCTATAATGTTCAGTCAATGTGATTAATATTCAGAAACGGATTAAGTGCGCTGATAAGGAAAGAGATTATGTTTAAAATATTTATTGCGCAAAAATGTTTTCTCGGCATTAAGCTACGGATTTGATGTTCCTGTCTACGTGTATTCATCACGAAACTGAGAACATTTCAATTGATTGACTGATTTGTATTAACAACCTATCAGCCTTTTGCAGGTTATTTCAAGCTGGAAAATATTTTTAGATTGAAAGAATTGGGGGGGGGGGGTAATAATGATTTTATTTATACAAGTTTTACTAATTAACCCATAGCTGGGGGAGAAGAGGTGCATTTATAGCTTTCTCAAGAGTATTTGCGAATAAGTGAATATAATGAATCTGACTGGAATTGGAACTCGGCATCCAGATTTCCAATTCCGAGCTATTATCCGTTACACCACTCGCACACCCGAGCAACTGGTATTCCCAAACGGTCACCCAGCTAGGTAACTACTAAGTGCATTGACAAGAAATGATACTATTCAAAGAAATAAATATTTGTTGCGCAAAAGCAAGTCATGAATTTATTATTGTACCTACATATTCAGAACTGTATTAAGTGCATTGACAAGGAGTGAGATAACTGATAAAAAAAATAAGTACGTTGTGTAAAAAATGCTTTTTTCATCATTAAACTTCGGACTTACTGATGTGCCTGCATGTTCATTACTGAATTAAGTGCATTGACAAGGAAGAGGATTATGTTAAAAATAAATATTTGTTGTCTAAATGTTTTTCTTCTCCCTCAGCTATGGGTTAATTAGTAAAACTTGTATAAATAAAATCATTATTACCCCCCCAATTCTTTCAATCTAAAAATATTATCATCAGACCATAAATTTATTCATGAACTCACACACTCACCACTTAATTAAGCGCATTGACATTTGTTTTGTAAAATATTTTTTTCTCATTACGCTACAAACTTATTGATGTACTTACATATTCACAAATGAATGAAGGGCATTGACAATGAAGGAAATTATGTTCAAAAATACATATTCGTTCTGTAAAATATAATCCTTTTCCAAGCTAAATAATTATTTATATATATATATATATATATATATATATATATATATATATATATATATATATATATCTTTAAAAACAACTTTTCACTCCTGGTTCTTTATCCCGCTATAGGGAGCAGAAACTAAAGGGCGTGGTTCGAACACACAGACACACAAAATGAATCTGTGTTTCCTGTTGGTAGACAACTAGTGTTGGTATTTCTACTACTATTACTGGTACCGTTAAAGTTCCAATGTTTTCGTGTCTTATGAAGAAGAGACTTAAAGCAACAGAAATGTCGTTCTACAGAAGGATGCTGAGGATACCATGGACCGAGTATGGGAGCAACGAAGAGTTTTTGGAGAAAATGGAAATGAAAATGAAATTTATATTTATCATCAGGAAGAGGCTGTTGAAATTTCTAGGGCATGTAATGAGGAAAGAGGGCTTGGAAAATCTGATACTCAAAGGACAGATTGAGGGACAGAGGAAAGCAGCGTGTTATATACTTGATGAGCTTGAGTAAATGGATGTTAGAACAGGGTTTAAGAGAAATAACAAAAAACAAAACTTATTAAGAGCTGCAAGCAACAGGAAGATATGGAGGGCTATGATCGTCTACGTCCTGAAGGAACATGGCACACAAAAGAAGATACAGCCAGACTATCCTAAAGGAGTTTTTTTACAGTGAGGTTCACCCTATACAAGGCCCGGGGGCCACTCGAGGTAGAGGGTTACGTACGAATAGGAGGGGAAGCTAACGGTTAACTCTAGACTTGAACAGGTTACGATTGTAGTGATCGGGGAAGCATCCTCTTGGGAGTCTGTTCCACAGTTCACGGGAAGAAGCTGATGGAATCCGGAGGAAATGTGGGTGGTTTGCTAGTATGTAAGTGGCATGGTGGGTCCTAGTCGTGAAGGTTTGAACCGGCGGGACCAGGGAACATAATTCGTCCGTGAAAGTAATGGTACAGCAGTGAGGGGTTTGCCACATCTCGTCTATGGGAGTGAGGTTGGTGGGTGGAGAATATTTTATTATCCACAAGGACTCGGAGACGCTTTTGGACTCTAATGAGACTGGAAAGTAAGGTTTTGGCAGCTCTCGGCCAAATATGACCCGTCCTGGGCATGACAATAAAACTGACTCGAAATAACGTGCAAAGGGTTGATAAGTCATAAAAAAAACGATTCAATCAATCAATTTGAAGGCAAAAAGAACGCAGAGAAACGTCGAGTAACCTACATAACTAGCTTGTGTATGGATGGCAGAACATTAGCTGGAATGGATATGAGGAGGACAGCTTAGAGCTAAATGGGATAGGAAGCTGAGGAGAGACATGATCATCGTCCTGCTGAAGGTATACGATACATAAAAGAAGACTGTTTTACATTTATTTAAAAGATCACAACATAAGACGAGCTAAATATTTTCCATATCACTATATTTTCGTGGTGAATGTAGTTCACGTGGGGGCACGTGGAGGAATGGTGGAGGCACGTGGAGGCATGGTGGAGTAATGGATAGTGGCTCAGATTGAGGAATCGGAGAGCTGAGTTCGTGGCATTCATTTGCGTCCATCTCTTCTGCCCCCGCACCTAATCATCTATGGGTAAATAGCAGAACAGACTAGGTCTTATAAACTTGGATGTCAACCGGTCTAGGAGAAAGACAATTCTGAATTCGAAACTGGCAGCTATGGGCTAAATAACCTCACCAACCCGCAATTGGCCAAGCGCAGTTAGTACGGCTACATCCCGGAAGACTATTTACATCGTTCGGAGTGTTGTCCTCATCTTTATAGCCATATTCATGACGTTTCGACCGTTGTACGCTCCGGCCTTCTTCAGGATCTGTCTATATTTCTGAGATGATGTATTGTAAGTATTTACGTCCTTCAGACTGTTGTCCTCATCTTTATAGCCATATTCATGACGTTTCGGTGATTGTACGTACCTGCCTTCTTCAGGTTCTGTCTATAATTCTGAGATGAGGTATTGTCACTATTTACACTGTTTACATCGTTCGGACTGTTGTCCTCATCTTTAGTGCCATATTCATGACGTTTCGGCCATTGTACGCTCCGACATTCTTCAGGTGATATATGTTGGAAATTCGAACTGAAGTTCATTTAGTCCACGGGGTTAGATTGTTCTAATTCCACGTGCCTTTCCTCGTTTGGAATATCTTAGTTTCAGTTAATTTACCTTACTAATTCAACTCTCCAAGTTTTGGTCCCTCTGCTGTGGCCAAGTATTGAACTCCGACAGGAATGAGAAGGTCCTGCATTCGGTTTTCGGTAGATACTGATACGGGGCTAGATGTTGGATGCCTCATAGAATTGCTCAATCAGCTTAACTTAAAAGACAACAGTAGAGAAATAGAGTTATTTGGGAGTTAGTATTATAGATAGAAAAGTTTTAGATCTCTTTAAAGTTGATGATGGCGTCAAGAGAAATGCAGAGAATTATTGCAAGTTTTGGGGACAAGAGGTTTTTAGTGGGACATGTAACTTTAAGCTAATCTTATATTAATGTAAGAAAATTCTCTTTCAGTATCTGTCTATATTTATAGAAAAGCGATAATAACAACAAAAATTGCAATATGAGCTCTGGTAAAAGCATGAAATGATAATAGCAAAAATTGCAATATGAGCTCTGGTAAAAGCATGAAATGATAATAGCAAAAATTGCAATATGAGCTCCGGTAAAAGCATGATTGATAATAGCAAAAATTGCAATATGAGCTATGTAAAAGCATGAAATGATAATAGCAAAAATTGCAATATGAGTTCTGGTAAAAAAAATGTTACTGAAGACATTAGGCTTATAATACCCAGAAATTCATACACAGATGTCCTCAAGGATACATGGCACAGTTGGTTAGATCCAGTGACAGTTGGTTAGATCCCAAAGAGTGTGAGTTCAATACCCGGTTAAGGCAGTGGGGAACTTGGAGAGGGGAATTAACAGGAGATAACTGATAACTGACATCCATTAAAACATGGCACGTGGAACTAGAACAGTCTACCCCAGTGAGCGAAATAAAGGGTTCAATTCGACATTCCAACCACCTGAAGAAGGCTGGAGCGTACAACGGCCGAAACGTTGTAATAAATATGGCGACAAAGATGAGAACAATAGCCGGTCTTATTTAATTTTATACAGTGAGGCGATTCTGAGAAAAGCGGATTCATTATTAATGGCTCCAATGTTAACAACATTATATTTCCACATCCCCATGCAAGAGATACCTATCCCTCAGGTCAGTTCGGCACCCTTTAGCTTCCATGGCAGATTGAAGCGGAAAACTCATCAGGGTGCACAACCACGCTGACACAGCTCCTTGTCCGGCTTCACGGCGTCGGTAATTTGACCCTGAGTGCCGTCGCCCGATGAGTCATGGTTTCAAATGATTCTGGTTGAGAGTAGGGGGTCAGGTGCGGCGCAGACGCCACGAATCCAGGCAACATGTTGACTGGGGGTATTTCCATGGGGTGTTGTGTGTTCACATAGTATGGGTCAGCTGCTTTAACTAAACACGACACTAATCGATAAGGGATATGCTCACTGCTTCGTAGCTAATTGCATCCATTCATGGATTCTATGTAAGGAAACTATAATGGATTATTCCAGCGGGATAATTCATTGTATCAGGCCCGAGTTTTCTTGAATTAGTTTGAGGTATGCTGAATGGTATGGCTACCACTTTTGCCCAATATTAACCCAAACGAGCATTTAAGAGACTTGGTAGTGAGCTATGTTCGTCTACAAGAGTCTGCATCTAAAAATATCAGGAAACTGTAAACAGCTGTCGAGATGACACAGCTGAGAATTTCTCTCGAGTTCCTCCGACTGCTTGCGAAATCGATGTCACCGATGTGCCACCGATGTGCTCCAACTTTGCTAGAATAGAGTTTTTATTCCACTAGAATTTTAAAAAAATGCTATGTCCCTTCAAAACTATGATTATGACTCTCCACGGCTTCTTTTTCTTTATTATCTCTGAACGTCCAATTGGAGCGTTTTACCGTTGGCATTTGACGATTTGGAATCTAGCATGTTTCCCTTAGATTAGTTATTTAAGAAGAAGCTATAGATTTTTTCCAATGGTGCGAAAGTGAATGCAATAGATTAAGTTGGAATTTGAACTTGGCTTTCTGATTTTCCTTTCTGTGTCGACAACAGCTTAGTTGATTCAGTTATGAAATTTTGTGCGATAATCTTAAGTGCCACTTAAGACCCGCTAGTGATTTACAAAGGAGGCCACATATGGAACAGTTGGTATGAAGTTTGCTTGATAACCTAACTGTCAGGGTTTCAATTCTTGGTAGTGGATGCGCACTGCTGATGAGTCCCAAATATAGGACGAAACGGCCGTCCAGTGCTTCCTGCATTCTGTTGAGGTTTCTTTCAGACTCAATGAATTACTTAATTATATATATATATATATATATATATATATATATATATATATATATATATATATATATAACAGCAAAACAGTCCAATTATTAGATTAATCTCTGAACCATTGTATCTTAGAAATAAACGTATCTTACTAGAATTCTTTGAGGTTTGGACTCTACGTTGAGCACTAAGGATGTATAATTACTCTCCAAGATGAAATCGATCATAAACGAAAATGACATGTTCATCATTAATTAATCACAGCTAAGGATCGGAAACTCATGAGATATTGAAATAAAGTTCATATATATATTATTCCAGGATCATTTTACTACTTATTCAAGATGATCTTCGCCCTCTCTAAACTTCTAACTTTCTGTCCTGGAGTAACAAATTGCCTCACTCGTTTCACCTACGATTTCATTTTCAAGTCTTTTTTTCACTGCTCTTTGGACTGTCATAGCTGAAACTCCTCTCTCCCGTGCCAAACGTCTTATGGATTGAGTTGGATCTTTTCTAATTGGTTCTAAGTTGAAAATGATGATCCCTCTTCTTGTTGTGACCTCCTGTTCCTCTCCACTGTTCCCTCTATTTTTAAACTTATTTACCGTTCTGTTGATGGTTCTTGAATGGACTTTGAAGATGGAAGCCAGACTATGAATGTTGGTACCATTACTGAAGGCCTGACTGATATTTTTTCCTCTCACCATTGCTCAGTTGGGAAGACAGTGGCGCTGACGCAAAACAATTTTGACCTGCTCTCTTTTTAGCTGAATAACTCAAAGGATTTTTCAGTGATTCTTATGACAAATGGTATCGAGATGGCAAAATGTATTTATTATCTGAAAACGTCAATCTTATTCAACGCAGCTGGGTTGACTAAGACTGACGTATTCGGCGCCGGTTGAAATAGACTATACCCATGAGTTAAATTGGGATTTCTCTGTTGTGTAATTTAATATATATATATATATATATATATATATATATATATATATATATATATATATATATATATATATATATATATATATAATCTAACATTTTGTTACGAATTTACTGCCCGCTTCATTAAACCACTGACATTCTTAAATTCTATAACTCTTCTAAACAGTCTCTTTGTTCAAGATGGAGAACGCTGCCATAATCCTTACCTTCAGTTCATCTTTAGTTTTACAAGGAGTTTTGTTAGTCTCTCGTTCAACTTCGGCCCGCACATAATAATCAAGGGGTGTTTGAACTCTGGGGAGTTAGACGGACAGATGTAAGGGGTGATGTGGTTGCAGAAATTGTCTCTTGACTGAGTCCTGCTGCTTGTGTGGCATGGTGCTGAGTCCTGTTGTCAAACAAAGAATCTTCCAGAAGCTACTCTCTTGGCCCAGGGCAGCACTACCTCCTCAAGGCACTTGATGTAGGCTACCGTGTTGAGCTTAAAGCCCTGTGGGAAGATGAATGAGGGCATAACGTCGACATCATTAGAGATCACTTCAAACACCATCGTAATTATCTGTAGGGTCACCCAACTTTTTCCGAATCCTCTGCATTGTCACCCAAAGACTCTAAAACATTTGTATTAGAAACTCCGGTGCGAATGCCAAGCAGTACAGGATACCGTTTCCAAATTTCTGGCGGGTTAAATTGCGTCATGGCACTCTTTTTCTAACAGACGATGCCCAACTCACCTTACTATACTGCGCAGTCGACAAAGTCAAAAACAAACAAAGCGCATGCGTGAAATTAAAAATATATAATGGCGACAGTTTACCCATCGCACCCTGTATATATGCGTGTGTGCGTGTGTGTTCTTCACAGGTTTGCAACGTGTACATCTGAAAGGATTCCTCGCTAAAGAGAACTGCCATATGATCGGTGATCATTAGTCCCAGGATAGAAATATAAGATTGAATGTGTCATCTAATATGTCTGAAATACATATTTAATTGTAATTGCCGCCGCCATTACATGTTGTCTGCTATCTGATGAGAGCAGACGATTAATTTTTAGAATGATGACGTAAAGAGCCAAGAAAATCAGGGAATGTTTTCAGTAACTTCATTACCGATAATGATAATCATATTACCGATAATGATAATTATGAGATGTAACCATTCATTGGACGAAAAAAGAATCATAATCTTTGATGACCAATGACAAATATTAACAAGTTTTCGATTCAGTCGTATTTGTCATTGGCTAACATATTTTGAAATCGTTAATTTGATTGTGAAATTCTTTTATTTCATCTGCGTAATAATAATTTTCAGCAATTTTTGTAAAAAGAAAAGATTTTGATGGAAGCTGGTAGCAATTTACGTCGTAAAGGAAAAGAGAAAAATTCAGCTTGTGTCGACAATTTTTTCATTAAATGAAACACAGGACGTGTTTAGATCTTGCTTTATATCAAAGTTTTGTCGAATTAGTAGGCATAAAATTATATACCGGTTAAATGGAATTTCATATATCAAAAGCCTGAATCATGCTTTTATAATAAAATACCATATCTAGTATGAAGCAACAGTTTTTAACGAATATTTTCAAAGCTGATCGAATAGATGGAATTCGTCAGTCTGCAAGGCCAATCCATCTCAGAAAAGAAAAACTCTGATTCTACGCCTTCAATGCTTTGTGGCCAGAACCAAAGAAGAAAAAAGGCTTCGGAAGTAAACCCTGAGGTTAAATTCTGGGCCATCCATGTGCTATAACTTAAAATCGGAAAGTGAAACATCTTAGCTTGGGAGAGCTGTCCATCTGAAGTTATTATGCAAATCAAATGCCTATTTACATTATTCGGACTATTGGCCCCATCGCTGTCGCAATATTTATCACAACGTTTCGGCCGTTGTACGCACCGGCCTTCTTCAGGTGGTTGGAATGTCGAACTGAACCCTTTATTTCGCTCACTGAGGTAGACTGTTCTAGTTCCACGTGCCATGTTTAATGGATGTCAGTTATCAGTTATCTCCTGTTTAATTCCCCTCTCCAAGTTCTCCACTGCCTTAACCGGGTATTGGACTCACACTCTTTGGGTCCTGTCACTGGATCTAAGCAACGCCTTTATCCACTGTGCCATGTGTCCTGAAATCAAATGCCTATCTAAAATTATTATGCAAATCAAATAAACTTCAATAACTCAAAAAGTTCAGAACCAAATTTAAACACGTCTATTTCCATCCTTAGTCAAATATTTAACTAAATTTTCTGCCATTTTTAATAGATTTTTTAGATATTTGGAATTTACGAAAATGGACTGACAGAAGTTAATATGCAGTTTAAACTAATATTATCTTAAGACTTCTGAAATAAAACTATTTTTTTTTCTTTTTGTCCATAATATATGTTGAAACCTGGGCAAAGGGAAGGATCTAACAACTGCTGAAAAACAGAAAATAACAAAGTTATTGAGTGAGGAAATGTCCACAATGGAGATATCAAAGGAGCGATAGAGATCATTGAATGATATTGAAAATATAAATTGATAAATTTGAGCAAAGGAAAAAGATTTAAGACCTTGCTTCCTCGTGATGAAGGTAAACTAAAGCAAGTTATAGCGAAACAACCACTTTTGACCACTGCTCAGATCTTTAAAAAGGCTGGAATTGAGGCAGTCAAGAAGAACAAAAGATGGAGAAGACTTTGTGAATTGGGATCTGTAAAAAAATCTCCTCTCACTAAAGCAAGTACTTTAAAGCGTCAAAACTTGAAAATTGCCTTTTCTAAAGTAATTTTCCAGGGGCGAATCTCGAATGTCATTTGATGGACTTGATGGATGGGAGGAAGTACGGATTTTATCCAATTCGGACGTGCCTCTGGTTAAAAGAAGTCAACAAAGACGCGGTAGTCATATGATATAAACTGGAATTGTCGACCAAACAATTATTGGAACATTCAAAATCGAGTTAAACTGAACAATGCTAACTATTGCGATTTTATGAAGAAGATTTTCTTTGCATGCTGCAATTCCCAGTCTCACTGTTTCAAAGTGAAGTGTGTATTTATGCACGACAATGCACCTTCTCATGTATCCTAAGCTTACTCGTGAATTCTTTGAGCATAGAAGATTTGCAGGAGAGAAGATGATGGAATGGCCACCATCAAGTCCTGATCTGAATCCAATCGAAAATCTATGGTCAATTATGAAAATGAAATTCTATGAAGGTGACAAACAACATAACAGCAAAGCAGACCTATGGGAAGCAATTAAAACTACCATGTCGGAAACTGAACCTGATTAACTAAAGTAAATAAACAAAATCACTGGATGATAGATTACTGGTTGTTATTAAGAAGAAGGGTCACTATATTAAAATGTAAACGGTTCAAAAAATTATATTTTTATTTGTTCTAATTATAGGTGTTGATTAATTTTTGATGATTTTTATTGAAGTAAAATTTGATTATTTGGTTTTGCCTAATAACTTCAGACGGCAGCTTTTTCAAATACATCAAATAACTTCAATAAATCATATTTGATACTACGTCAAATTTGAGATCAGGCTTTGTTTTAACCTCAAAATTGATTGTTTAAAATTTGACGATTTTTTTCAAACCAAATTTGAATTATTGACGCTTATATGATTTGTTTATTAACTTCAGACAGGGTGTAAAAGAAGAAAAAAATATGATTTGAAACCTCCGCATCTTTGCATTCATGTTTCGAGAGTAAACCCCGAGGATTCATCAGAAGCCCTGAAGAATGTCCGACATTGCATCAAGCTTTGGTCTGTTAACTCTTTCTATAATGGTAACATGCTCTATTCCTAGGTTTTACACTGTTTTTTATCTTCATCATTGATATCCCAGATGGCATCAGCTTCCAACTCCATATTTATGCAAACGACACTGTCATTTATTCCTGTCTCTGTAGTAAATCCGACCGATCCAACAAAGTAAACCTACTTTTGAAACGGACCTCCAATCAATTGTTAATGGGGGCGACAAATGGCATGTAAATTTCAACGCCTTCAAAACAAAACTGCTTTCATTTAACAATCATATCTCTGGCTTGTTCACTTTCCCTGGCTTCCCATAAAATCCCTCAGATTGGCGTCATAGACACTAAGCGAAATCTGAAGGCTGTGCTCCTGCACAATGGGAATAAATACTCCAGATTCCCCATTGCCCACTCCGTCCATTTGAAAGCGCCATATGACAATATGGAGCTCCTTTTGGAATCTGTCAAGTAAAAGTAGTACCAGGAGAGCCTCTGTGGCGATCTTAAGGTAATTGGGCTCCTCGTAGGTTTAGGAATGGGCTTCACGAAGTACTTTCTCTGTCTCTATGACAGTCGGGATGTGTCCAAGCATTAGAAGCAGAATGGCTGGAGGTGCCCAGGAGCACTTTCCTGCTTGGTGTAAACAGTGTCAAAGAAAATCCTTTGGTGGACATGAACAAGGTTCTTTAAGAACGGCGAAGATCAGTCTGTGCCTCTTACATATCTCGATATCTGTTTCTGATCTCCATCAAATGATCCCCCAGATGTCATCAGTTTCCAACTCCAACTCCATATTTATAGTAGCAAATCCGACAGATCTGTAACAGTAAACCTGCCAACTGCTTTTGAAAAGGGCCTCCAATCAGTTGTTAACTGGGGCAACAAGTGGCTTGTAAAGTTTAAGGCCACCGAAACAAAACTGCTTTCATTTGACCACCACAGATAACATTTTTATGAATGATGCTAAAAACCAGGACAACAACTTGGCCTCACGTTTTCCACTGACATAAAGTGGAGCGACTATATATATATATATATATATATATATATATATATATAGATAGATAGATAGATAGATAGATAGATAGATAGATAGATAGATAGATAATATTAGTAGTAAATATACACATACATATGCAATTATATATACACATACATATATGTATAAAAATAATTCCAAGAGGATATGATCCAGGTAGAACTCAATGTCCAGGACAGAGTAAGGATATAATATATAAGGATTATATATATATATATATATATATATATATATATATATATATATATATATATATATATATATAATCAATTGCTTCGTCTACTGCAAGAAAATTTGGGTCGCTGTGTCTACCATTCGTCAGAATCCGTTTACAAATCTACCATTCGTCCGACTAAATAAAGAAAATATATCTTCAATGACGAACACAGGAAAAATCACCTTCTTCTTCTTCTTCTTCTTTGTGCCGTGTCCCTTCACGGCTTTAGTTATCATGACTCTCCACAATTTCCTCTTTTGTGTAGCTCTTATTAACTTTTGTCTTTTTTATTTCTCCTAAGTTTCTGGAACACTTAATAAGGAAGGAAAAACAACTTATTAAGAGTTACAAGGGACGGGAAGATGTGGAGGGCCATGATTGCCTACGTCCTGAAGGAACATGGTAAGTAAAAGAAGAATCCTTATTCTACCAACAGTTTACACAAGACCGCTTAGGTAGGTTGCGCGTTGTGTTCCTCTGTCCCACTTGCCTCCAGTATGTCTCGTCAGTGTCAAACTTTCCAAGCCCGCTTTCCTCATTATGTGGCCTAGAATTTTCAACTATCTCTATCTGATATTTAGCATGAGTATCCTTTTTGTTTCCAAAAACTTCGTTTTCCTTTTTCTCTAAAACTTCAATGGTATTCTCAGCATTTCTATCGCCTCAATTATTTTCTTCGTCTGTGAAAAGATTGTCTAGAATTCACTGCCATATAGAAGGACTGATATTACATAACAGTCCAGCACCCTTCTAGTTGGGTTTCTTTTAAGGGCTGATATTACATAACAGTTCAGCACCCTTCCAGTTGGGTTTCTTTCAAGGGATGATATTACATAACAGTTCAGTACCCTTCTAGTTGTGGCCTAGAATTTTCAACTATCTCTATCTGATATTTAGCATGAGTATCCTTTTTGTTTCCAAAAACTTCGTTTTCCTTTTTCTCTAAAACTTCAATGGTATTCTCAGCATTTCTATCGCCTCAATTATTTTCTTCGTCTGTGAAAAGATTGTCTAGAATTCACTGCCATATAGAAGGACTGATATTACATAACAGTCCAGCACCCTTCTAGTTGGGTTTCTTTTAAGGGCTGATATTACATAACAGTTCAGCACCCTTCCAGTTGGGTTTCTTTCAAGGGATGATATTACATAACAGTTCAGTACCCTTCTAGTTGGGTTTCTTTCAAGGGCTAATATTACATAACAGTCCAGCACCCTTTCAGTTGGGTTTCTTTCAAGGGATTATATTACATAACAGTCCAGCACCCTTTCAGTTGGGTTTCTTTCAAGGGCTAATATTACATAACAGTTCAGTACCCTTTCAGTTGGGTTTCTTTCAAGGGCTAATATTACATAACAGGTCAGCACCCTTCCAGTTGGGTTTCTTTCAAGGGCTGATATTACATAACAGTTCAGCACCCTTCCAGTTGGGTTTCTTTTAAGGGCTGATATTACATAACAGTTCAGCACCCTTCCAGTTGGGTTTCTTTTAAGGGCTGATATTACATAACAGTTCAGCACCCTTCCAGTTGGGTTTCTTTTAAGGGCTGATATTACATAACAGTTCAGCACCCTTCCAGTTGGGTTTCTTTTAAGGGATGATATTACATAACAGTTCAGCACCCTTCCAGTTGGGTTTCTTTTAAGGGCTGATATTACATAACAGTTCAGCACCCTTCCAGTTGGGTTTCTTTTAAGGGCTGATATTACATAACAGTTCAGCACCCTTCCAGTTGGGTTTCTTTTAAGGGCTGATATTACATAACAGTTCAGCACCCTTCCAGTTGGGTTTCTTTTAAGGGATGATATTACATAACAGTTCAGCACCCTTCCAGTTGGGTTTCTTTTAAGGGATGATATTACATAACAGTTCAGCACCCTTCCAGTTGGGTTTCTTTCAAGGGCTGATATTACATAACAGTTCAGCACCCTTCCAGTTGGGTTTCTTTTAAGGGCTGATATTACATAACAGTTCAGCACCCTTCCAGTTGGGTTTCTTTTAAGGGCTGATATTACATAACAGTTCAGCACCCTTCCAGTTGGGTTTCTTTTAAGGGCTGATATTACATAACAGTTCAGCACCCTTCCAGTTGGGTTTCTTTCAAGGGATGATATTACATAACAGTTCAGCACCCTTCCAGTTGGGTTTCTTTTAAGGGCTGATATTACATAACAGTTCAGCACCCTTCCAGTTGGGTTTCTTTCAAGGGCTGATATTACATAACAGTTCAGCACCCTTCCAGTTGGGTTTCTTTCAAGGGCTGATATTACATAACAGTTCAGCACCCTTCCAGTTGGGTTTCTTTTAAGAACTGATATTACATAACAGTTCAGCACCCTTCCAGTTGGGTTTCTTTCAAGGGCTGATATTACATAACAGTTCAGCACCCTTCCAGTTGGGTTTCTTTCAAGGGCTGATATTACATAACAGTTCAGCACCCTTCCAGTTGGGTTTCTTTCAAGGGATGATATTACATAACAGTCCAGCACCCTTTCAGTTGGGTTTCTTTCAAGGGCTAATATTACATAACAGTCCAGCACTCTTCCAGTTGGGTTTCTTTTAAGGGCTGATATTACATAACAGTTCAGCACCCTTCCAGTTGGGTTTCTTTTAAGGGCTGATATTACATAACAGTTCAGCACCCTTCCAGTTGGGTTTCTTTTAAGGGATGATATTACATAACAGTTCAGCACCCTTCCAGTTGGGTTTCTTTCAAGGGCTGATATTACATAACAGTTCAGCACCCTTCCAGTTGGGTTTCTTTTAAGGGCTGATATTACATAACAGTTCAGCACCCTTCCAGTTGGGTTTCTTTCAAGGGATGATATTACATAACAGTCCAGCACCCTTTCAGTTGGGTTTCTTTTAAGGGCTGATATTACATAACAGTTCAGCACCCTTCCAGTTGGGTTTCTTTTAAGGGCTGATATTACATAACAGTTCAGCACCCTTCCAGTTGGGTTTCTTTTAAGGGCTGATATTACATAACAGTTCAGCACCCTTCCAGTTGGGTTTCTTTTAAGGGATGATATTACATAACAGTTCAGCACCCTTCCAGTTGGGTTTCTTTCAAGGGCTGATATTACATAACAGTTCAGCACCCTTCCAGTTGGGTTTCTTTTAAGGGCTGATATTACATAACAGTTCAGCACCCTTCCAGTTGGGTTTCTTTTAAGGGCTGATATTACATAACAGTTCAGCACCCTTCCAGTTGGGTTTCTTTTAAGGGCTGATATTACATAACAGTTCAGCACCCTTCCAGTTGGGTTTCTTTTAAGGGCTGATATTACATAACAGTCCAGCACCCTTCCAGTTGGGTTTCTTTCAAGGGATGATATTACATAACAGTTCAGCACCCTTCCAGTTGGGTTTCTTTCAAGGGATGATATTACATAACAGTTCAGTACCCTTCCAGTTGGGTTTCTTTCAAGGGATGATATTACATAACAGTCCAGCACCCTTTCAGTTGGGTTTCTTTCAAGGGCTAATATTACATAACAGTCCAGCACTCTTCCAGTTGGGTTTCTTTCAAGGGATGATATTACATAACAGTCCAGCACCCTTTCAGTTGGGTTTCTTTCAAGGGCTAATATTACATAACAGTTCAGCACCCTTTCAGTTGGGTTTCTTTAAGGGCTGATATTACATAACAGTCCAGCACCCTTCCAGTTGGGTTTCTTTCAAGGGATGATATTACATAACAGTTCAGCACCCTTCCAGTTGGCTTTCTTTTAAGGGCTGATATTACATAACAGTTCAGCACCCTTCCAGTTGGGTTTCTTTCAAGGGATGATATTACATAACAGTTCAGTACCCTTCCAGTTGGGTTTCTTTCAAGGGATGATATTACATAACAGTCCAGCACCCTTTCAGTTGGGTTTCTTTCAAGGGCTAATATTATATAACAGTCCAGCACTCCTCCAGTTGGGTTTCTTTCAAGGGATGATATTACATAACAGTTCAGTACCCTTCCAGTTGGGTTTCTTTCAAGGGATGATATTACATAACAGTCCAGCACCCTTTCAGTTGGGTTTCTTTCAAGGGATTATATTACATAACAGTCCAGCACCCTTTCAGTTGGGTTTCTTTCAAGGGCTAATATTACATAACAGTCCAGCACTCTTCCAGTTGGGTTTCTTTCAAGGGATGATATTACATAACAGTTCAGCACCCTTCCAGTTGGGTTTCTTTTAAGGGCTGATATTACATAACAGTTCAGCACCCTTCCAGTTGGGTTTCTTTCAAGGGCTAATATTACATAACAGTCCAGCACCCTTCCAGTTGGGTTTCTTTCAAGGGATGATATTACATAACAGTCCAGCACCCTTTCAGTTGGGTTTCTTTCAAGGGCTAATATTACATAACAGTTCAGCACCCTTTCAGTTGGGTTTCTTTAAGGGCTGATATTACATAACAGTCCAGCACCCTTCCAGTTGGGTTTCTTTTAAGGGCTGATATTACATAACAGTTCAGCACCCTTCCAGTTGGGTTTCTTTCAAGGGATGATATTACATAACAGTTCAGTACCCTTCCAGTTGGGTTTCTTTCAAGGGATGATATTACATAACAGTCCAGCACCCTTTCAGTTGGGTTTCTTTCAAGGGCTAATATTACATAACAGTTCAGCACCCTTCCAGTTGGGTTTCTTTCAAGGGCTGATATTACATAACAGTTCAGCACCCTTCCAGTTGGGTTTCTTTTAAGGGCTGATATTACATAACAGTTCAGCACCCTTCCAGTTGGGTTTCTTTTAAGGGCTGATATTACATAACAGTTCAGCACCCTTCCAGTTGGGTTTCTTTTAAGGGCTGATATTACATAACAGTTCAGCACCCTTCCAGTTGGGTTTCTTTCAAGGGATGATATTACATAACAGTTCAGCACCCTTCCAGTTGGGTTTCTTTTAAGGGATGATATTACATAACAGTTCAGCACCCTTTCGGTTGGGTTTCTTTAAGGGCTGATATTACATAACAGTCCAGCACCCTTCCAGTTGGGTGTCTTTCAAGGGATGATATTACATAACAGTTCAGCACCCTTCCAGTTGGGTTTCTTTTAAGGGCTGATATTACATAACAGTCCAGCACCCTTTCAGTTGGGTTTCTTTCAAGGGCTAATATTATATAACAGTTCAGCACTCTTCCAGTTGGGTTTCTTTTAAGGGCTGATATTACATAACAGTTCAGCACCCTTCCAGTTGGGTTTCTTTTAAGGGCTGATATTACATAACAGTTCAGCACCCTTCCAGTTGGGTTTCTTTCAAGGGATGATATTACATAACAGTTCAGTACCCTTCCAGTTGGGTTTCTTTCAAGGGATGATATTACATAACAGTCCAGCACCCTTTCAGTTGGGTTTCTTTCAAGGGCTAATATTACATAACAGTCCAGCACTCTTCCAGTTGGGTTTCTTTCAAGGGATGATATTACATAACAGTCCAGCACCCTTTCAGTTGGGTTTCTTTCAAGGGCTAATATTACATAACAGTTCAGCACCCTTTCAGTTGGGTTTCTTTAAGGGCTGATATTACATAACAGTCCAGCACCCTTCCAGTTGGGTTTCTTTCAAGGGATGATATTACATAACAGTTCAGCACCCTTCCAGTTGGGTTTCTTTTAAGGGCTGATATTACATAACAGTTCAGCACCCTTCCAGTTGGGTTTCTTTCAAGGGATGATATTACATAACAGTTCAGTACCCTTCCAGTTGGGTTTCTTTCAAGGGATGATATTACATAACAGTCCAGCACCCTTCCAGTTGGGTTTCTTTCAAGGGATGATATTACATAACAGTTCAGTACCCTTCCAGTTGGGTTTCTTTCAAGGGATGATATTACATAACAGTCCAGCACCCTTTCAGTTGGGTTTCTTTCAAGAGCTAATATTATATAACAGTTCAGCACCCTTTCAGTTGGGTTTCTTTCAAGGGCTAATATTACATAACAGTTCAGCACCCTTCCAGTTGGGTTTCTTTTAAGGGCTGATATTACATAACAGTTCAGCACCCTTCCAGTTGGGTTTCTTTTAAGGGCTGATATTACATAACAGTCCAGCACCCTTTCAGTTGGGTTTCTTTCAAGGGCTAATATTATATAACAGTTCAGCACCCTTTCAGTTGGGTTTCTTTCAAGGGCTAATATTACATAACAGTCCAGCACCCTTTCAGTTGGGTTGCTTTCAAGGGCTAATATTACATAACAGTCCAGCACCCTTTCAGTTGGGTTTCTTTCAAGGGCTAATATTATATAACAGTTCAGCACCCTTTCAGTTGGGTTTCTTTCAAGGGCTAATATTACATAACAGTCCAGCACCCTTTCAGTTGGGTTTCTTTCAAGGGCTAATATTACATAACAGTCCAGCACTCTTCCAGTTGGGTTTCTTTCAAGGGATGATATTACATAACAGTCCAGCACCCTTTCAGTTGGGTTTCTTTCAAGGGCTAATATTACATAACAGTTCAGCACCCTTTCAGTTGGGTTTCTTTAAAGGCTGATATTACATAACAGTCCAGCACCCTTCCAGTTGGGTTTCTTTCAAGGGATGATATTACATAACAGTTCAGCACCCTTCCAGTTGGGTTTCTTTTAAGGGCTGATATTACATAACAGTTCAGCACCCTTCCAGTTGGGTTTCTTTCAAGGGATGATATTACATAACAGTTCAGTACCCTTCCAGTTGGGTTTCTTTCAAGGGATGATATTACATAACAGTCCAGCACCCTTTCAGTTGGGTTTCTTTCAAGGGCTAATATTATATAACAGTTCAGCACCCTTTCAGTTGGGTTTCTTTCAAGGGCTAATATTACATAACAGTCCAGCACCCTTTCAGTTGGGTTTCTTTCAAGGGCTAATATTACATAACAGTCCAGCACTCTTCCAGTTGGGTTTCTTTCAAGGGATGATATTACATAACAGTCCAGCACCCTTTCAGTTGGGTTTCTTTCAAGGGCTAATATTACTTAACAGTTCAGCACCCTTCCAGTTGGGTTTCTTTCAAGGGATGATATTACATAACAGTTCAGCACCCTTCCAGTTGGGTTTCTTTTAAGGGCTGATATTACATAACAGTTCAGCACCCTTCCAGTTGGGTTTCTTTCAAGGGATGATATTACATAACAGTTCAGTACCCTTCCAGTTGGGTTTCTTTCAAGGGATGATATTACATAACAGTCCAGCACCCTTTCAGTTGGGTTTCTTTCAAGGGCTAATATTACATAACAGTCCAGCACCCTTCCAGTTGGGTTTCTTTCAAGGGCTAATATTACATAACAGTTCAGCACCCTTTCAGTTGGGTTTCTTTCAAGGGCTAATATTACATAACAGTCCAGCACTCTTCCAGTTGGGTTTCTTTCAAGGGATGATATTACATAACAGTCCAGCACCCTTTCAGTTGGGTTTCTTTCAAGGGCTAATATTACATAACAGTCCAGCACCCTTCCAGTTGGGTTTCTTTCAAGGGCTAATATTACATAACAGTCCAGCACCCTTTCAGTTGGGTTTCTTTCAAGGGCTAATATTACATAACAGTCCAGCACTCTTCCAGTTGGGTTTCTTTCAAGGGATGATATTACATAACAGTCCAGCACCCTTTCAGTTGGGTTTCTTTCAAGGGCTAATATTACATAACAGTCCAGCACCCTTCCAGTTCGGTTTCTTTCAAGGGATGATATTACATAACAGTTCAGCACCCTTTCAGTTGGGTTTCTTTAAGGGCTGATATTACATAACAGTCCAGCACCCTTCCAGTTGGGTTTCTTTCAAGGGATGATATTACATAACAGTTCAGCACCCTTCCAGTTGGGTTTCTTTTAAGGGCTGATATTACATAACAGTTCAGCACCCTTCCAGTTGGGTTTCTTTCAAGGGATGATATTACATAACAGTTCAGTACCCTTCCAGTTGGGTTTCTTTCAAGGGATGATATTACATAACAGTCCAGCACTCTTCCAGTTGGGTTTCTTTCAAGGGATGATATTACATAACAGTCCAGCACCCTTTCAGTTGGGTTTCTTTCAAGGGCTAATATTACATAACAGTCCAGCACCCTTCCAGTTGGGTTTCTTTCAAGGGCTAATATTACATAACAGTCCAGCACCCTTCCAGTAGGGTTTCTTTCAAGGGCTAATATTACATAACAGTCCGGCACCCTTTCAGTTGGGTTTCTTTCAAGGGCTGATATTACATAACAGTCCAGCACCCTTCCAGTTGGGTTTCTTTCAAGGGCTAATATTACATAACAGTCCGGCACCCTTCCAGTAGGGTCTCTTTCAAGGGCTAATATTACATAACAGTCCAGCACCCTTCCAGTAGGGTTTCTTTCAAGGGCTAATATTACATAACAGTCCAGCACCCTTTCAGTTGGGTTTCTTTCAAGGGCTAATATTACATAACAGTCCAGCACCCTTCCAGTTGGGTTTCTTTCAAGGGCTAATATTACATAACAGTCCAGCACCCTTTCAGTTGGGTTTCTTTCAAGGGCTAATATTACATAACAGTCCAGCACCCTTTCAGTTGGGTTTCTTTCAAGGGCTAATATTACATAACAGTCCAGCACCCTTCCAGTAGGGTTTCTTTCAAGGGGTAATATTACATAACAGTTCAGTACCCTTCCAGTTGGGTTTCTTTCAAGGGATGATATTACATAACAGTCCAGCACCCTTCCAGTTGGGTTTCTTTCAAGGGATGATATTACATAACAGTTCAGTACCCTTCCAGTTGGGTTTCTTTCAAGGGATGATATTACATAACAGTCCAGCACCCTTTCAGTTGGGTTTCTTTCAAGAGCTAATATTATATAACAGTTCAGCACCCTTTCAGTTGGGTTTCTTTCAAGGGCTAATATTACATAACAGTTCAGCACCCTTCCAGTTGGGTTTCTTTTAAGGGCTGATATTACATAACAGTTCAGCACCCTTCCAGTTGGGTTTTTTTAAGGGCTGATATTACATAACAGTCCAGCACCCTTTCAGTTGGGTTTCTTTCAAGGGCTAATATTATATAACAGTTCAGCACTCTTTCAGTTGGGTTTCTTTCAAGGGCTAATATTACATAACAGTCCAGCACCCTTTCAGTTGGGTTTCTTTCAAGGGCTAATATTACATAACAGTCCAGCACCCTTTCAGTTGGGTTTCTTTCAAGGGCTAATATTATATAACAGTTCAGCACCCTTTCAGTTGGGTTTCTTTCAAGGGCTAATATTACATAACAGTCCAGCACCCTTTCAGTTGGGTTTCTTTCAAGGGCTAATATTACATAACAGTCCAGCACTCTTCCAGTTGGGTTTCTTTCAAGGGATGATATTACATAACAGTCCAGCACCCTTTCAGTTGGGTTTCTTTCAAGGGCTAATATTACATAACAGTTCAGCACCCTTTCAGTTGGGTTTCTTTAAAGGCTGATATTACATAACAGTCCAGCACCCTTCCAGTTGGGTTTCTTTCAAGGGATGATATTACATAACAGTTCAGCACCCTTCCAGTTGGGTTTCTTTTAAGGGCTGATATTACATAACAGTTCAGCACCCTTCCAGTTGGGTTTCTTTCAAGGGATGATATTACATAACAGTTCAGTACCCTTCCAGTTGGGTTTCTTTCAAGGGATGATATTACATAACAGTCCAGCACCCTTTCAGTTGGGTTTCTTTCAAGGGCTAATATTATATAACAGTTCAGCACCCTTTCAGTTGGGTTTCTTTCAAGGGCTAATATTACATAACAGTCCAGCACCCTTTCAGTTGGGTTTCTTTCAAGGGCTAATATTACATAACAGTCCAGCACCCTTCCAGTTGGGTTTCTTTCAAGGGATGATATTACATAACAGTCCAGCACCCTTTCAGTTGGGTTTCTTTCAAGGGCTAATATTACTTAACAGTTCAGCACCCTTCCAGTTGGGTTTCTTTCAAGGGATGATATTACATAACAGTTCAGCACCCTTCCAGTTGGGTTTCTTTTAAGGGCTGATATTACATAACAGTTCAGCACCCTTCCAGTTGGGTTTCTTTCAAGGGATGATATTACATAACAGTTCAGTACCCTTCCAGTTGGGATTCTTTCAAGGGATGATATTACATAACAGTCCAGCACCCTTTCAGTTGGGTTTCTTTCAAGGGCTAATATTACATAACAGTCCAGCACCCTTCCAGTTGGGTTTCTTTCAAGGGCTAATATTACATAACAGTTCAGCACCCTTTCAGTTGGGTTTCTTTCAAGGGCTAATATTACATAACAGTCCAGCACTCTTCCAGTTGGGTTTCTTTCAAGGGATGATATTACATAACAGTCCAGCACCCTTTCAGTTGGGTTTCTTTCAAGGGCTAATATTACATAACAGTCCAGCACCCTTCCAGTTGGGTTTCTTTCAAGGGCTAATATTACATAACAGTCCAGCACCCTTTCAGTTGGGTTTCTTTCAAGGGCTAATATTACATAACAGTCCAGCACTCTTCCAGTTGGGTTTCTTTCAAGGGATGATATTACATAACAGTCCAGCACCCTTTCAGTTGGGTTTCTTTCAAGGGCTAATATTACATAACAGTCCAGCACCCTTCCAGTTCGGTTTCTTTCAAGGGATGATATTACATAACAGTTCAGCACCCTTTCAGTTGGGTTTCTTTAAGGGCTGATATTACATAACAGTCCAGCACCCTTCCAGTTGGGTTTCTTTCAAGGGATGATATTACATAACAGTTCAGCACCCTTCCAGTTGGGTTTCTTTTAAGGGCTGATATTACATAACAGTTCAGCACCCTTCCAGTTGGGTTTCTTTCAAGGGATGATATTACATAACAGTTCAGTACCCTTCCAGTTGGGTTTCTTTCAAGGGATGATATTACATAACAGTCCAGCACTCTTCCAGTTGGGTTTCTTTCAAGGGATGATATTACATAACAGTCCAGCACCCTTTCAGTTGGGTTTCTTTCAAGGGCTAATATTACATAACAGTCCAGCACCCTTCCAGTTGGGTTTCTTTCAAGGGCTAATATTACATAACAGTCCAGCACCCTTCCAGTAGGGTTTCTTTCAAGGGCTAATATTACATAACAGTCCAGCACCCTTCCAGTAGGGTTTCTTTCAAGGGCTAATATTACATAACAGTCCGGCACCCTTTCAGTTGGGTTTCTTTCAAGGGCTAATATTACATAACAGTCCAGCACCCTTCCAGTTGGGTTTCTTTCAAGGGCTAATATTACATAACAGTCCAGCACCCTTTCAGTTGGGTTTCTTTCAAGGGCTAATATTACATAACAGTCCAGCACCCTTTCAGTTGGGTTTCTTTCAAGGGCTAATATTACATAACAGTCCAGCACCCTTCCAGTAGGGTTTCTTTCAAGGGGTAATATTACATAACAGTCCAGCACCCTTCCAGTTGGGTTTCTTTCAAGGGCTAATATTACTTAACAGTCCAGCACCCTTCCAGTAGGGTTTCTTTCAAGGGCTAATATTACATAACAGTCCAGCACCCTTCCAGTTGGGTTTCTTTCAAGGGCTAATATTACATAACAGTCCAGCACCCTTTCAGTTGGGTTTCTTTCAAGGGCTAATATTACATAACAGTCCAGCACCCTTCCAGTTGGGTTTCTTTCAAGGGCTAATATTACATAACAGTCCAGCACCCTTCCAGTAGGGTTTCTTTCAAGGGCTAATATTACATAACAGTCCGGCACCCTTTCAGTTGGGTTTCTTTCAAGGGCTAATATTACATAACAGTCCAGCACCCTTCCAGTAGGGTTTCTTTCAAGGGGTAATATTACATAACAGTCCAGCACCCTTTCAGTTGGGTTTCTTTCAAGGGATGATATTACATAACAGTCCAGCACCCTTCCAGTTGGGTTTCTTTCAAGGGCTGATATTACATAACAGTCCGGCACCCTTTCAGTTGGGTTTCTTTCAAGGGCTGATATTACATAACAGTCCAGCACCCTTCCAGTTGGGTTTCTTTCAAGGGCTAATATTACATAACAGTCCAGCACCCTTCCAGTAGGGTTTCTTTCAAGGGCTAATATTACATAACATTCCGGCACCCTTTCAGTTGGGTTTCTTTCAAGGGCTGATATTACATAACAGTCCAGCACCCTTCCAGTTGGGTTTCTTTCAAGGGCTAATATTACATAACAGTCCAGCACCCTTCCAGTAGGGTTTCTTTCAAGGGGTAATATTACATAACAGTCCAGCACCCTTTCAGTTGGGTTTCTTTCAAGGGATGATATTACATAACAGTCCAGCACCCTTCCAGTTGGGTTTCTTTCAAGGGGTAATATTATATAACAGTCCAGCACCCTTCCAGTTGGGTTTCTTTCAAGGGCTAATATTACATAACAGTCCAGCACCCTTCCAGTATGGTTTCTTTCAAGGGGTAATATTACATAACAGTCCAATACCCTTTCAGTTGGGTTTCTTTCAAGGGATGATATTACATAACAGTCCAGCACCCTTCCAGTTGGGTTTCTTTCAAGGGCTAATATTATATAACAGTCCAGCACCCTTCCAGTTGGGTTTCTTTCAAGGGCTAATATTACATAACAGTCCAGCACCCTTTCAGTTGGGTTTCTTTCAAGGGCTAATATTACATAACAGTCCAGCACCCTTCCAGTTGTTTTTTTTTTCAGGGCTGATATTACATAACAGTACAGCACCCTTCTAGTTGGGTTTCTTTTAAGGGCTGATATTACATAACAGTTCAGCACCCTTCCAGTTCGGTTTCTTTCTTTCACTTACGCTCAAATACCCTTCGGAATGGTATGAATCTGTTTCTTCTTTATTTATTATTATTATTCCTTAATCCTGGCACTTATAATATCAAAAAGTAGAAGAGGATTATACTAAAACCAAACATCTACTATAGACGAAATATTTGTTGCATCTGTGAGAAAATCGTCCATTGACATATAGAAGGACTGATATTACATAACGAGTAGTCACACTTCCACTCGGGTTCCTTACATACACTTACGCTCAAATAGCCTTGGATTAATCTTGTAGGGTCAACAGCCATCCAGCCACATTGAGTAGACTGGTTTCTATAGCTAAGAAACAGCCGGTGGGACTATGACACAACATCGTTTGGCTGAGATCTTCTGAGAGAAGTCAACTGCCATTGTGGAGGGTAACCCGAATGAAATCAATGGTTACGTATCCATGACCAAGGTGAGTCTTCAAGTTGGGGGAAATTGCTTATGATTTGACACAAAGTGAGATGGGCGCCGCCAGGTTTACTTGCCCAATTATTATTATTATTATTATTATTATTTCCTTTGTTATCTGGCGTTTACACATTTCTTTCCAGGTTCCGCCCAGGGACCTAAGGTTAGAAATGTCATCATGACACTTTCCGCTGCAAAAAAAATAAAATAAAATAAAAAAAATATTTACATAGATAAAGCCCTTCGTAAAGTGTGGGCTGTACTTGTCAGAACAATTTTTTGTATCTCTTTGAGGCATGGACTTCCAGGGATCCCTTCAATCAGCCTACTGGAATCTTTTCCAACCATTCCAAGGGCTCCAACTACAACAGGAATTGTTGATGTTCCCATGTGCCACATTTTTGAGATTTCTATTTCAAGGTCCTTGTATTTTGACAGTTTTTCGAATATCTTCAAAGATACATTGCAGACTGCAGG
>OZ038510.1:2217503-2230003 GCA_964036315.1 Acanthosepion esculentum
TTGAATTCAAACCCTACCTCGTAAATAATAAGATAGACTGGGATCTTTTAGCCTTGGTATGGCAACCGGTTTAATTCAAAACTCGATCGGTTACGCTGCATTGAACTAGACACACCCATTTCTGCTACAGTTCTGCGCATGCTACCCCTGTGTCCATAATGGGTTCCGTGATCACGAATTGATGGCGATGTAGCTATGGGTAGAAAATGTATTGAATCCAAAATGGCGGTGATCAAGGCTCACACCAAAATCCGTTGATTGTCACTCTGATGTAAGTATGGATGTGCATAGGCAAAATAATAGCATGATGAGAAATCCACGGGTGTCATTTTTTAAACGAAAGATTTCGTTGACAAAGGACACAAGCGTGCCCAAAATTTCCGATTTTTAACGTTTTTCTCATCATTCTTCTACAAGGTAACCAAGAAAGTCCTTGCCGTTTTTTATTTATTAGAAAAAAAAAATGTATACAACAACTTTGACATACCTTTCGTCCTCAAAGTAATCACCATAGACATTCAGAACCTTTTACTAACACGCCTCCAGCTGCGCTATGCCCTGGCGATAAACATAAGGCGTCTTGGACGCAGAGATATCTGTAAATACCTGCCACAGGTCTGCATCATTTGCGAAGGATTTCGCCCGAAGGTGGTTGTCCAGAGAATGGAAGAGGTGGTAATCTGTTGGCGCAAGTTCCGGAGAGTAAGGTGAATGGTACAGTGTCTTCCAACCAAGTCGGTGTATGGTATCACTGGCCACGCGTGCAACATGAGGTCTGGCATTGTCATGAAGGAACAGTAAACCCTTACGATTACCTAATACTGGCTCCTTCTGCTTCAGTGCCGATTACACACGTTCCGACCGCTGTGAGTGCAGAGCTGCACTGAGTTTCGTCCGTTGGTAGCAGCTCTTAGTGCACCACTTGTAGACTAGTCAACCATATACAGAGCATGGTCTTGCGTGTGGGTGGAGGCGGTATTGTGGAGTGGGGGACAGGGTTCCATGGTAACAAATGATATCTGGCATTGCTTACGAGTGTCATACAGGTCCTACTTTTCGTCACTGGTGACCACTCGATCAAATATGGATACGTTGCAGTACCGAGAAAGCAACGGAAAACAGGCTGTCACTCGTTGTTGCTTGCTGGCTTCCGACAGTGTGTAGAGTACCCACTTGCTCAACTTGTGCATTCTCTCTATACGGTGAAGTTGAAGCCTGGCCGTTTCCTCAGAAACCTGGAAGCGTTCGGCAAGGTCACTACACGTTTGGTTGTTATTTTCCTCTATGGCCGCCCTCATGGACTCATCATCCAGGACCTGTGACCGGCCATTGTGGGGGTTCATCGCAAAGGGACAGATCTCCTGACCTGAACCTGGTACTAAGGCATGGGGTGCGTTCATTCACAACATTATCCTGAGATGCTTGATGTATTCGGCGACTTGAAGCCCGCCTTAAAAACATAAAGCAGACAACCACGAACGGTCAGCTTCGACACCGCCATGTTTCCTCGCCGCTACTCGGGCTATGACTGGTGCGTGTGCGCAACACACCTGCATTGGTTAAGAGGCACCCCACCCTTTCCCCGGCACGGGACGCACCCATTTGCGTATCAGTGATCACTTCTTGCCCCACACGACGTTAAAAACGGCAAGGCGTTTTTTGGTTAACTTATATTTTGTCCATTGGCTTAATAATATGCAATAAATATTATTATTATTGTCTTTTTTCGAATTTCTTTCATCGGCCTACCATACCTACACACACACACACACACACACACACACACATATATATATATATATATATATATATATATATATATATATATATACTATTTACATTGTTCGGACTATCGTCCTTATCTTTGTTGCTATATTTATAGTCCAATAATACCTCATCTCAGAAATATAGACAGATACATATATGTGTGTGCGCGCGTGTGTGTGTGTGTGCACGCTTACGTGCGTGTGTGCCATTTTACCTAGATAAATCTAAATATATTACCTCGATAGATATAAATGATGCATAAATTGCTATCTACACTCATAATTACAACGGAAGCCTGAAAAAAACACTTGTATTTACTTCACACAAAAGCAGGTTAATGTTTTTATGGAAAAATGTTTAATTAAAAAATCAATTTAAATCATTTAAAAATATTCAATGTCGTTTTAATTAATTATTTTGAATTATTTATTTTTACATGAATTTTAATAAATTAAGATTTACTTAAAATTTAAAAAAAAAATTTCTAATACTTACGTTGGAAACCTAAACATTTTAAAATGCGTTTTAGTTCGAAGACACGCAATTGATCAAAGTGTGTGTGTGTGTGTGTGTGTGTGTGTGTGTGTGTGTGTGTGTGTGTGTGTGTGTGCCCGCGCACGCGCGTGCACGTGTGCGTGTGTGTGGTATGTGTGTCTGTGTGTTAGTGTGTGTGTGATGTGTGTGTGGTATGTGTGTGTCTGTGTGTGGTGTGTGTGGTATGTGTGTGTGTGGTGTGTGTGTGTGTGTGGTGTGTGTGTGCGCGTGCGTGCGTTTGATTTTTACACACGCAAGTAGATAGATAGATAGATAGATAGATAGATAGATAGATAGATAGATAGATAGATAGATATGAACAGAAGGAGATAGATAGATAGATAGATAGATAGATAGATAGATAGATAGATAGATAGATAGATAGATAGATAGATATGAACAGAAGGAGATAGATAGATAGATAGATAGATAGATAGATAGATAGATAGATAGATAGATAGATAGATAGATAGATATGAACAGAAGGAGATAGATAGATAGATAGATAGATAGATAGATAGATAGATAGGTAGATAGATAGATAGATAGATATGAACAGAAGGAGATAGATAGATAGATAGATAGATAGATAGATAGATAGATAGATAGATAGATAGAAGTGCATATGCTGAGATGTGCAATCATGATGCATTGAAAACTGGAAAAGCTTATTGCACTTAGATACAAACAATGACAGTTTAACAATTTGCAATTCAAAGAATGGTTGCAGTTGCAATGATGACCCTTGAGCAAGGCCGGATTATTACCTTTTATTAATTATAATTTTAATAACATCGGGTCCTTAAAAGGGGACCCGATGTTATTAAAATTATGAGGTTCCCCTCATACGAAGTCAACCTCTAACTCGCCGGCACCCAACTTGAATATTTTTTATTCGTAATATATTTTGGTGACATTTACATCGTTTGAAGTCAACTCATTGTAAATCCTTTAATAAAGTAGAGTAGCTACCATTTGTTTGTTAATAAAAAATACTCTTTCAAAAATGCAACTATTTTACTATTTATTGCAAACCAAATTAGCACTTATTTTAACAGAAGCGTAGAAAAAAAATAAAAAAACATTTTTTATAACCAGCATAACAATAAAACAATCAAAATAAATGATTGTCATATTGACATCATTTCAGTTTATGAAACTATAGAAGTTGTAACATCGAGAATATGAAAATCACTGCTTTATAAACATTTCTAAGATTTAAACCTTCTGAACTAAAATCAAATATGTTATCGACTCGAAAAACAGTGACATAAAACTAAAACCTTTTCTTTGCTTTACTTCCTCCCAGCTCAAATAAATATTTTTGTCATTTTGATATCATTTCAATTTATGAAACTGTAAAATAAAATCATTTCTTTTTATACTTTGAGGGACAGCTTAAAGGATAATCCCGTTCTGCCCTTGACACTTTATTAACTAGTTTTCTTCTTGAGTTTTTTTTTTTTAATTCATTATAATCCAAGAATCAATTGTGAAATTAATATTTATGCAAAAACAACAACAAAAACAAAAAGAAAATATCATTTTCCCCTCGCAACCCGATTCTCGTCAGAATATAATGAATTAATCGAGGTATTTATTTATTATTTGCGTTTCGTTAAATGCCTGTTAAACAATGCAAAAACGATAAAACACGACAGAAAAGTTATTGGTTGCAAAATTTAAAATATCACAACAATCGGATCGTATATAATAAGTGACCCCATCGTATTATTGCTGAAGCTGCACTTGAATATAAATAAATCCACACGTTTCTCACCCATTTGTATACAAGCGCGCGGTTGTGGACAGAAACTTAACGATCGTAGTAAATTACAAATCAAGTACAACTAAAAGCGACAGTGGTCCTTTTTTTTTTTTAACAGCCTCGATTACGCTGACAATGATAAAGTTAAGCTGTTATGCGAGAAAGAGATGGAAAGAAAGGAAAAAACGCAACAACAAAGGCAAAGACGAACTAAAAAGAACGGAAAAACCCGAGCACCTCCGGAGCCGGCCAACTGACGTCATTGTGTTTAGATTTCGTCGTGGCGGTAAGAGTAATAAAAAGCGTGGTAGTGGAAGTGGGAGTGGCCATGAATAATCAAAACTTCCAGCAATGACATCATTGCTTGCCGCTTCCGGTGATGACGTATTTGCTCTGCCGTATATTGCTTTTACTATACGACAGCCCATTCATGGTTTCGAGAGTGAATGCTATTATGAGCGCGCGTGTGTGCAGAGAGACGGGGGAAAAAGAGAAACTGTGAGTCAAATACAGAAAGCCTGAGTGGTGAGTAACAGTCAGCCACGGGGAGAGGGAGAGTGAATGCAGTTCCTCTCTCTTTTCACTTGTTTCTCCTCTTCCCTCACTTAAGTTTTAAGCTGTGGTTTTACCACGGAGAGTCAGTCTACGCCAGGCTAGCGATGCGTCCGGCTGCACGCTTCTTAACGTAAAAAGTGAAGCATTGAAAAAAAAAATTATATACATACATATATATATATATGTATATATACATTTACACGCGCGACAATTGCTAAATTATAGCAGCCCAATATTTTTTAATGCAAAATAGCCATATTTTTTATATATACTAACCATTTTATAGCGGAAAATTTGAACGGTTCTTAACAAAGTTTTTTTTTATATATATATATATACGAGTAAAAACATATCGAACTACACTGGCAAAAAATATTACAACGTATTGTTTGGTTTGATATTTGTATTGCTAAGATTTGTAGGGCATTTTTTTTTTTAAAGTCACTTATTTATTGAAAAATTAATATTTATTAATGTTGTATAACGTGTTTCGTGTGTCGTTAAACGAAACAGTTCTTTTTAGTCATTCGTGATATTGACATTTTTGACGTCATCCAATCATTGTAATACACTTTTCATCTGCTACTGAGACATTCACCGGTGCTTAGGCTATGGATCGAACCAAGGCATCTGTTATTTAAACGCGAAACGTACCAGTGATGCTACGAGTTGGATGTCAGGAGATATTATTTTAACCATAAAACGTGACAACGATACGACAACAAATAACAACACTGGGTTTGTTTTGTTTTGTTTTTCCTTTGAAAAAGTTAGACCCAGTGCTTGTAGTCATGAAGAAAGATAATCGTTAGAAAAAGGTGGGGTTTACACCCCATCACCTACGTTAAAAGAAGCTGTTTTTTTTTTTCTCTCAAAAGGATATTTAAGGATCTTGCTCTTCGCGTTCACACATTTTTTGTGTTGGATTTTTAAAAACTTGGATCACTTACCATAAGAAGTTTCACAACATTATCTGTTTTTACCAATTGATTTAACTTGCAGAAGAATCGTGATTTTTATTTGTTTATATCCTTTCTTCAAGCATTTTTTTTGCGGTGCACTCAAAAAGTGCATTAAACAAAAGGCAAACATTTTAAAAGGTTTGCTACTTTTTTTTGTTTAATCCACACACATTCACAAATACATTATTTATTAATTAACAATAACACAAAGTGTTTTGTTTTGTTTTTTTTACCGCAAAAGATTAACAAAATGCCTGATTCAGGTCAAATAGATATTCTCACACCGACTCTGAGTTTGCCGGAACGACGACGGGCTGGTCTTAAACTTGAATTCGGATCGTTAAACGTTGTGGCCAAAAAATGCAAACTCGAAACCCTGTCGTCTTTCGACCTTAACTCTGAAGATGGACTTTCCGAAGTGTCGTCTAGTCCTTTTCCAGCACGGACCATCACATCACACGAACTTGCAAATCGTTTATCTAACGGACGGGCCAAACACATGCTGATTGTGGACTGTCGACCTTTCTTGGACTATAGTAAGGCCCACATTCGGGGTTCCATCAATGTTAACTGCATTGACAGGCAAAACCGGAAAAAATTACAACAAAAGGGTAAAGTAGCCCTTGTCGATTTAGTAACGACTAAAGAAGGAAAAGATATATTTCGGAGACGGGCTTCAAAAGAAATCATCGTTTATGACGACACGACGGACGATACACACTTTAATTCGGACAACGCGATAGCATCTGTACTGAGTTTATTGTTCTGGGAGGGCAGAGATGCTTTTGTACTGAAAGGTGAGTCATACTTTTATTATTCTTTAAGAGCGATAATTTACAGTGATGCTATTTAAATATAGTGGTCCACTCGTAAAAAGAAAAACTATTTTTGGGGGAGGGGGGGAATAACTTTTTTTCGGCATTAGCATTCTAGACCTTCCTGAAGCCCCATTTGTCAACGTCGAAAATAATTAATTTTTTATCGACTTAGAGAAGGGGTAGTGTTTATTATATAAATACAGTCACAAATCGATCACTGCCTTTTTATAGAGTTATCGGGACCTAGTTATTTACGAATGTCAATTTTAAAACTGATTACGTGATTGATATCTGTATATAAGTTTCTGAAGTTTTTTTAAACTTTATAAAAAAACTTTTCGAAGTATTTTTTTTTTCAGAAGCACATTCAAAAATATTAGGGGATAATAGTGATTTATCTTAAACGAAGAATGAACGGATATATACTTTTATTAATTTATGTACATTTTTTTTTATTTAATTAAAAATGTACATATACGTTTATTCTTTATTTAAAATAAATCTTTGTTTTTGTAACTAGGTCCAACTGACAAATGTCGTTTCTCCAGGAAGGTCTAAGGAATGCTAATCTTGAACGTGGGCGATCATGGCTCTCCACAATTTGGAGTTCTTACATAAGCTCACTAGGTGGTTATGCATTGTTTTCCTCTGTTCCCCTTGCCTTCAATCTGTCTTGTGAGTATCAAATTTTCCAAGCCCTCTTTCCTCATTATATGCCCTAGAAATGTCAACTGCTCTTCCTGATGATAAATATCTGTCTTTTCTTTTTCTATCTTATCTAAAACTTCCATGCTCCCATGTTCGGTTTATGGCATTCTCAGCATCCTTCTGTAGAACTATATTTCTGTTGTTTCAAGCCTCTTCTTGCTATGAGAATCGATTGTCCTGCATTCACTGCTATATAGGGGAACTGATATTACATAAAACTTCAGTACTCTTTTCTTTGTTTCTAACGAAATCTGCATGCTTCTTAATACTTGGCTTAGCTTTTGGAAGGCATCTTTCGCTATCCAAAAACTCTTTTGGGTTTCAGTGTTAACCTTCTGTCCTGTGTTAAAACACTTCTCAGATATTTAAATTATTGTAATCGCTTGATCTTGTTATCTCTAATTTGTAAGTTTCATGTTGGGCCTTTCCCTTTGCTAACAAATATGCCTTCCGTCTTCTTACAATTGATGCTTAGTCCGTTCTTCTCGCTTTCCTTCACTGCCTTCTGTAGGAGTTTTTGTATTTTCCTTTCTGTGCCTGCTATCAACATTGTGTCACCTGCATATCCTATGTTAAGATTGTGACCGTCAATAATAAATTTTGATAGGACTTCTAATTCTCTGACATTTCTCCCTATGGTCTTAACAATATAAAGCTAATCTACAAAAATTATTTTCCCTTTGTTTACAAGTGAATCAGTTTACTGAAGTTGTGACATTTAAACTTTTTGTTACATTTGCAACTTGTCAACTCATTTGAGTGACTGTCGCAATTTTTCCATTTAGAAATATATCGATTTCAATCGTTGATGTTAATGATCTGTCACTGCCGACCGATACCAATCTGACCCCAACTCTGGCCATTGTAGCCAGATTAATGACAACTGTTTCTAAATTTTCTGTAACTATTGTAAGTTAGTTTACTTTTAATATGGTTACTAGTGTCTACAACTTTTGTGCCTTATTGTGGAATAATCTAGCAAGCTGTTTTTGCTGTTCATTATTAATAGTGAGTTCGATCCTCACTATGGCGCTCTGTGCGCCTGGCCTTGTGTCAAAACTAAGTTGCGTTTAGCAAATGACCACTTCCGTCAAAGCTATTTATCTCTGTTGCTATTAATAACTTTACGACATGATGTCATACTTATTATTATAAGTAATGAGTATTGTTATCTAAATACTTACATGAAAAGTACCTTTGATATAAGTTTTACGATGTTGCTTTTTATGCTTGGTGCTTTCAGGCCGTATGTGATCATG
Organism: Acanthosepion esculentum; assembly: GCA_964036315.1. Classification (NCBI taxonomy): domain Eukaryota; kingdom Metazoa; phylum Mollusca; class Cephalopoda; order Sepiida; family Sepiidae; genus Acanthosepion; species Acanthosepion esculentum. The sequence goes on from OZ038510.1 coordinate 2,225,875, forward strand.
ACCCCCCACAAATTCCTTTCTTCTTTCAGATTTCTTCTTTTTTTTTTCTTTATTATCTGGAAATTGCCGTGACTTCATGGGAACGATAATGTAATGTTTTCCTGTTTCTTTCACGGGTTTTGAATTCAGTGTTGCCTACACTGGATACCAACCAAGGCTAGAAATCCTAGCCTACCTTGCTAACATTAGATTCGTGCCTTCCCCCAAGAGATCAGTACGGAAGGGAATCGGACAGAATTCGAACTCGGTCCACGTAGTTTACTTGAACTCACCAATAACCGCAACTTTTCTTCGGTTTAGTTCAGTCGTGCTACAAATAGCAACTGTGAGTAATCAGGGTGTTGTCGGTTTTAGCGTTTCAAACGATTTTTTTTTAATTATTTTAATAAATGAATTACTTCCTTACGAGCAATTCCAAGTTGGTTAATATTTTCAGATGTCAAATAACAAATTTACTAATGATGAACATGATTTTAGTAATTAACCTTACAGCTGATAGGATTTTTTCCTTATGCAATCACAGCTTCTTCTTTTTTATTTTCAATAGTTTTCTCTCTATAGCTGTAGCTATATTGTTGTTTAAGTTCTGTGTGTAAGAGAGAAGGAGAAACGAAAAGAAAAAGAAAAACCAGATGTCGGCTGCTGCTGCTGCTGCTGCTGCTTCTACTGTAGGTCAGAAAGTTTTGACGATGACTAATGCTTTCAACCAAGCAAAGAGAATAACAAGTATGCTACTAAACGTACGATATTACTTACTGTCACATGTTCAGCTAAATACGGACAGATATAGAGAAAGATGAGGAATTCGAGAGAGAGAAAAAAAGAGGATGTCTTAAACCCCCCCCCCTTTTTAGGTTAATTGATCATCTCATTTTTGTGACTAGTTTCGGAATCAGAATAACATTTTTAAATAAAACTGAAATTCTTTTTATCGTTTTACACGAAAACCAAAAAGTATAAACATTTTTTGCTAACTAAACACATTTATACACGCACACATACACACACGCATATATATATATATATATAAGATATAGTTTTAAGATATGCTATATAGGGTAACAGTGTTTGCACAATGTAAATATAAGTAGAGGTGGTCACAAGGATCAACACCGACTGGCGAAGGTCTGTTTCTTGCTTGACCGCAATGTTCAGAGACCTGAGGTTGATGACCTGAATATTGCGATCTAACATGAAACACACTGTCACCATTCGGTGTTGATCTCTGTGACCACCACTACTTATATTAACATATTGAGCGAGCACCTTTACCCTTTAAATCTAGCATACCTTAAAAATCTATTTCATCATACACACGCATACATATATCATTTATATATATATATATATATATATATATATATATATATACGCACACACGTATGCATATATATATGTGTGTGTGTTTATCATTTATCCAGAAATATAAAATGCACTGTGCAGCAAAGAAGCTAAATGCAATAACATGCACACTCGTTTTTCGCTGCAAGCGATAAATCGTAAAAGTGCATACAACAAACAAAGATGCACTCCCACGCATAGATGAAAAAAAATGATGCCAATGTTGCTGCCAGAAACTCTGATGTGCAGGCAATATGCATTGATGCAATATGTCGCTATTTTATTCCAGTGTGCATTTTCGGGACAAAAAAATAATGAAATAGTGTTCCCAGACAGATCTGCAGGCATATGTGCAGATGGAAATGCATTTGTTTTGCAGTTGCCTAAAAGAAAAACAGGTGCACGAGTATTGGCGAGTAAATAAACAAATAGCAACATAGGTAAGTGCATCTTTCGTGTTCACTTTGCATTTGCAAAAGTGAGGTCGGTAGAATGACATAATTTTTTAAAGTGGTCATCGTAGTAATTTAGGCCTGCACGAATGCGCGCGCATTCCTCGGCTGGTCACTTGAGATGTACGCATGCGTGCGCGTGTAAGGAACAGGATTAGGGATGATGTGCGTATTTGTCCGCTTATATCTATGCGTGTAATGATTATTTATGCGCGTCTCTGCGCAGGTGAGGAACAGATGCAACTAGATTAAAATGATTATCAATATGTATAAAAAAAATATATTTACTTTCGATAACAGTGAGTCAGTTTCAGAAATAAAGCAAACACCAGAACAAAAAAAACTTTGGATTTAAAGCTTTGGTTCGTGAGTTTGTTGACATCATAATTGTAAGTTCAATCCCTATGCCGGGCAGTGTGTACTTGATCTCAGTGGAAACGGCTAGCACTAACGTACTAGAATTATGAACTAGACGAGATATCCCGAGATATAAGCAGTGGAACGAGAACTGTCTACCGATGTAGATTAAATAAAGGGCTCAATTCGAAATTGCTTGTGGGCTGCCCGGATTGATATACACCTGATGAAAGCTGGAGGGTACAACAGCCGAAATGTTATAGCAACAAAGATGAGGATAATAGTCCGTATGGAAATAGTGCAAATAATCAGAATAAACAGCTGAAACTTTCGAAGAATCAATATAAAACCTCAAAAATCAACGCTCAAGCAAAATCATTTTCTTCTCCCTCGTTAGTGTTCTTGATTTGAATAATAGTTTTAATCGGTTTTTGATTATAACAAAAAGCTTTCCAGAAAGCGAGGAACAAGAATTTTCAGGAAGGTCTAAAAATCAAATTTTGGTGCATAAATTCCTTCCACACAGAAAAGCAAATGTAACAGTTGTGGGCGGTGCAATTTCAAATGACATCATTTTTTATAAGTAGTTGTAAGTTGTAATTGCGAACGTAAAAACACTACCTGAACGTGCAGTTGTAACCTTGTCAAATAAAAAAAAATAAAAAATAAATGTTTTAGTCTTGCGTTGTGCAAAAGAAATCGACGTAATGATTAATGGAGTTTGTATTTTAATCGACATTTGCATATTTTTATCATTGGTGCAGTTAACAAACAAAAAGAGTTTTATGTCATGAAGCTGCAAACTGCAAATTTATGTTGTGATCTTTTTTTGTTTTTGGTTGGCAGGTGTTGTCAGTATTAACATGTTAGCACCTTTGCTATTGCCTCTCGCAAACAAAAATCTTGCCTCGTGATTTCCAAATAAAAATCGCTCATCAGAACGGCCTTTGTACCTCGTGTACGCAAAATATTAGTCGAATAAAAAAATATGAAGAATGAAAACATGCAAAAAAAAGGGGGGGGAAGATAATGAGATATCAGTCCAATGCGTTTATTTTAAAATTTAGATTATAAAGTGTGGCCTGAAAATACCGAAACGTTAAAACCGAAGCAGTGGAATCGGCTGACCTCCCAATTTTCTATACTTGAAAGATCTCCATGTTAATTTTTTATTTTTTATATGTGTATTGAGCACTTTTTAATACTACTGTTCCCTGGTCTAATTCAACTCCGATCATTAACTTCTTTATTTTTATAATATATATATATATATATATATATATATATATATAGCGTAGACTATAGCATATGAAGTAGAAAAGTAAGGAAAATTTAAATTTTAATCATAAAACGTAGTTCAATTCAGTTTTGAGGCACTGTAACAGAGCTGAAGTATGCAGGAAAAAGTTAGTGCGTTTTTTCACAGGTGTGTTGATAGTCAAAGAAAAAAACAGTTTAAGGTAAATTTTGAGAACCTCTGCTCCAAAAGCGTTCATTTTAGATTGAATTGTGACATGTTCTAATTGGGAACATTGACAGTAGACTTGCAACTTGAACTATATATATATATATATATATATATATATATATATACATGTACGTATGTATGTATAGATAGATAGATAGATAGATATGAACAGAAGGAGATAGATAGATAGATAGTAGATAGATAGATAGATATGAACAGAAGGAGATAGATAGATAGATAGTAGATAGATAGATAGATAGATAGATAGATAGATAGATAGATCAATCCGTCAGCAAATGGTCAATCCAGACAAACTTTCTAGTCGGAGCGCCACGCTTGGGTGGCCAAAATATTAAATAAATCTATTATCCACTGGAGGCAGAGTCTTGAGACTCTCAGTGAAGATGAACTCATTACTATATTCGCTCATGGTCTGCGATCTTACTAAGCATTACGCAACGGTAGGCGTCCAATTTACTTGAATAAATAATTATCAATATTTTTTATGTTT
>OZ038510.1:2232503-2287503 GCA_964036315.1 Acanthosepion esculentum
CCCCTTTGCGTCTTAGTGACATCATCACCTTTTGATTGGGGGTGAATTGATTATAAACACGCATGCATAACACAAGCATCTGTTTACGCATTCGAACTTTGCAACATGTAAACAAAAAGTTTACATATAATGATTTTCCAAGCGTGGCACATGGCCGAAAGTATGGGGCACCCAGTGAGGATCGAACTCACTATTCAGTTGTAAATTGTTCTAGCGAGACAAGCTTGCTCCATTTTTTTAAATTATTTTTGTGTTTCATTATCTACATATACCCAAATTGAAATAGAGAATTGTGATATGTACTGTTAATTCATATATTGTCCCGCTCCCACCATTACCACCACCCCAAGTGCTTCACTCCCCACGGTTTTTTTTTTGGGGGGGGGGTTACAGAAAGGGAGAGGAGTGAAAAAAAATGGGGAAAGACTTGCAAAGCGTTTTTACACTTAATGCTAGCCTGTATCTGGGTAGTCCGTCTTCTAATTCTAAATAAGCCTTCAGCCTTCAGTTGACCTATATTCCGCAACAGTAGCAGCTGTCCGCGATGAGTCATATGTTTATGGGGAACTCAAGTCGCAGTTCAACACACTTCTCCTGCCTTACCACCCACTGTTATAATCACTTTTATAATAAATCTCTACCAAGAATAACGACTTTTGGCTTAACGATTGTACAGCCAAACTTCGTGTGTGTGTGTGTGTGTGTGTGTCTGTATCTGTGTGTATGTGTGTGTGTCTGTATCTGTGTGTATGTGTGTGTCTGTATCTGTGTGTGTGTCTCTCTGTGTGTGTGTCTCTGTGTGTGTGTGTGTGTGTGTGTGTGTGTGTGTGTGTGTGTGTGTGTGTGTGTGTGTGTGTTCCGTTATAGACGACTAACAAGGTACTGCGATTAAGTCATTTTTTTTTATATAATATTTCTTGTGTTCGTAACAATGTTTTCTTTTCTGGACACAATGTGTGTAAAAAAAACTGTTGAAAAGACTTTGAACACATACATAAAAAAAAAAAAAAAATACACATTCAGTTAAAAATCAAAATCAAAATCGCCCTTGATAACGGCTAAAAGAATAGCCGAAAGCGCTTGGATATGCGGAACTTTTGAACAGTTTTTACTCAATTGGTTTTCAGACTAGAAAACACGTATACGAAGCTTAAACGTAGTACCTTGTTAGTCGCCTTTAACGAAATATGTATAAAAGAAGGATTGCTGCCCAAATATACACTATATATATATATATTACCATAAAGTATATATACAAATATATATATATATATATATATATATATATATATATATATATATACAATATATTACTATAAAGTATATATAATATATACAGTATATTACTATAAATATATATATATATATATATATATATATAATATATTACTATGAAGTATATATAATATATACAGTATATTACTATAATATATATATATATATATATATATATATATATATATATATATATATATATATATATATATATATATAAAGAAAATTTGGTCTGTTTAATGGAAATAAACACTGAACGCTTTTTTTGAGTCAGTTTTAACACATTTCAAATTCTATGTTGTGTTAATAGGACTTGCCTGGATTATACCAACGGATTACTACATATATATATATACATATATATATATATATATATATATATTACTATAAAGTTTATAAATGTTATTTTTTAGTAGGTAGATGTGTTTGAGTTGTATGTGGTGTGGTTTACTTCTGCCTACTTAAAATATATGATACTCAAAAGTTATTTCATCACAGTCAAATTATCTTAGCCTTTCAAAAATCCTAAAATAACACGAATTTTTATTTTGTAATAATGGTTGACAAAATTAATTGGGACATGATTTTAATCTTTACATTTAACTACAATATCTCCATCCATCTATCAAGCTAAAATTTGTAATCGCCAAGTCGAGTTCAAATTCCGAGCTAATCTGTTACGTCCACTTTCACACAAATACTATTTTGAAAGAAAAAAAACTCCATGAATTCCACTCGTCTCCCAAAATCTTTGGATTAAATAAAAGTGTAAAACGGACCCTCCAGTCTTTGTTGGCAACCAGTCTAAGAGAAGAAAAAGTTGAATTCCAAACCGTGGAGAAAGCTAAAGAAAACCATTTTCCTATCTTTGTCAAGAATGCATGACAAATCACAAAAATTAACGAAGAGGAAACTGTGGAGAGCCATGATCGCTTACGTCCTGAAGCGATATAGCATTATGAAAAAAGAAAGAAAATTCAACAGTGACATACGAAAATATCGATGGAAAAAAACAAGTGTTGAAAGGCTATTTATTATTTCATCTCTTCTATGACAGTAAATGCACAATCTCTTCAAAGATGAAGAAAAGACTTAAAGCGAGGAAGATGTTGTTTTACGAACGAACGCTAAGAACGCTACAGGTAGAACATTTGTACAAGAAAATTTTAAGAAAAATAAGAACCACAGTTTAAATAATGCTTATAATCAGTGAGTTGTAATTTCTAGGACACATGATGAGAAAAGAGGGCTTGGAGAATCTAACACTTACTGGGTATACTAAAGGCAAAAAAAACGCATGGAGGAAAAAGCGAGTAACCCATTAGCGAGGTTGCTCGAATGGATTACAGAGACAAGGAGAGATAGTAAATGGACAAAAATAGCTTGGAGAAACAAAAGAGGGGAAATTGTGAAGAGCCATGATCATCTACGTCCTGAAAGAGCTTGCTAGAGAAAAGAAGACCTATTATTACCGGTTAGAAACCACGTGATGCTCACTATTGCCTAGATGTAGTTGATGAAAAGGAAAAACCCTATGTTTGTTAACCTCATCCCAGAAAATTTGCGCTGCCGAAAAAGGTAAATTATGGAAAACCATCTCCTGCCCTCCAAGAAAGTTGCAAAATATGATTCGATTTCTTTTAGGATTTAGTATTTGGAATGAAAACGAAAATGGTGCACTTGAAAATTATACATATATATATATATATATATATATATATATATATATATATATATATATATATATATATATAAAAGTGTTCAAATTCCATCAGCTGGCCCATAAAATTAAAATTGGGTGAGATGATAGCTCGCTTCTGTTTCACGTATCTGTAGGCGTCTGTCATGGTGAGCGTGGAGTGCTTAAGCAGGTAAGCAATGGTCACAGTTGCCGAACGGGAAACGCCTGCTTGACAATGGATAAGGATATTCGCACCGTTCTTCCGAGCTTCATCTGGAAAAATAATAATAATAAAAATATTTAATAATAATAATAATAATAATCAGTCCAGTTGGATATTTAGATAGATACGTATATACGCATAGACTAGGATTATATATATATATATATATATATATATATATATATATATATATATATATATATATATATATATATATATATATAAAAGTGAACATAGAAGTCAACACTTAGAGAGCATGAAACAGACTGTCGCCTCTAAGTGTTGACTTCTATGTTCACTTTTATATTTACACACGCTCTATCTCTGATATTGAGCACTTTATCCCATAAATATAGCACACTTTAAGACTATATTTCTTCATATATATATAGAAACGTTGAAAATTAACGAGAAACTTCGTTAGCAAGTTTTTTCTTTTACAAAATGTTCAACAAATAAAAGGCCCAAGAGCCACTCAAGGTGAAGTCTTAATGAGTGATGTTGTATGAACATAAGAAGAGTAAGTAAGTGCAGATTATGAGGATAAGTAGGATAGATAATGATAAACTTAAAAAGATCAAGATTACGATGATCATAGAAATGCATTTCAGGTGTCTGTTGCAAAAAGTTCTCCGGAGGAAAGTGTCAGACTGGAACTGTCTTCTTGCCAATCAGATACGATGAGGATGATTCGACTGGTTGTAAAGGTCTGAACTGGTGGAACTAAGGAAAACATTTTCCATGGAAATAACGATAGAGTAGAGAGAGGCTTAGCTGTAAAGGTCTGAACTGGTGGATCTAAGGAATGGAGCTCATCTGAACATCTTCCATGCAAATAAAAATTTAGTAGACGGAGGCTTAGCTGTAATGGTCTGTAAAGACAGAAAGAAAGAAAGAAAGAAAGAAAGAAAAGGAATGCTATAAATAAATGATGACATCAAGAAAAATCTCTGATAGTCATATTCCCCTTTAGTCCATTGCCAAACTTAATTAAAATTCTGTCCAAATGTGTGTCTGCATGTGCGTGCGTGTATGTTCCTGTTTAACGAAAGTCATTTTCACCTGCTTTTTTCTTTTCTCTTTCTTTGAAATTATACTCATCTTTACTGACATATCAACTATCAGGGAATATTTCTCGTCTCCTCTTAAAAATAGACTCAGATAGCCCCCAATGGATTCGCTCGACATACCAACACAGTGAGGTCACCAATTAATTAGTGACAAAGCGTTCAAAGGTCACCATTTTGACACCAACATCCCACCGGCTCTCGAGATTTCAACAAAGTATCGTACGGCTCAAGATTACTTGTGTCTTCTCTTTTTCTTCTTCTATGTGCAGTGTCTCCTCAGAGCGAGACCGATCAAGGTTCTCCACAACTTCCTATCCTTCGTAGTGCTTTCCACCCCTCCTACTCCTCATTCTTCCATCCTTTCACACAAGCTCATCAGATAGTGGCCCGCTACCCTCTGTCCGTTTTACCTTTGTACTACGTGTGTCAAATTTTCCAAGCTCTCTTTCCCCAGTATGTTTGCCACAAATATCAGCTGCGCAAAAACAAAAGTTTGTATTTTCCTTAAAATTTCCTTTTTACTCAAAATCTCACATTCTCAGTATCCTTCTGTAGAATCACATTTTAGTGGTACCCCTGTCTTATTTTTTCATCTGTGAGGGAATTGTCCAGCATTTACTGCCATATACGAGGACAGATATTACATAAGAGGTCAGCATTCTTTTCTGTGTTTGCAACAAAATTTTCTTATTTCTTAATAATTTGTTTAGCTTTTTGAAGGCATCTTTCGCTACTCCAATGCGTGTTTGGATTTACATTTTCTATTCTCTGTTAAAACACATCCCATATAAGTATTTTTTAATTTTTTTATTTTATTTTTTTATTTTTTTTGCTTCTTTGATTTTAACATTTCCAGTTCGTAGTTCCCGTATTGGGTCTTCTCTACATATATTAGAGACCCAAAGAAAAGAGAGACTAATTTTTCAAAGAAACACACTTTGTGGTCATTGTTTCAATAAGTTTAACAAGTAGCGCTATAATGCCCCAAGTGTGGGGTCTCCAGTTAAACATTTAACATACTGGAGGTGATTTTAATTGCAAAGTAAAAATGTTATCCTTCCACTGCAAGTAGCTCAGATGAATGAAAGATAGAGTGTTTGAATTTTGCATTTGTGTTGTCATATCCTGCTATGGCAACAGAAACTAACCATGACTGAAATTAAGTAGTGTATTAGAGGAGCCCTGAAAAATAACGCAATGGAAAGGAAAGTAGTGAATAATGCAATGTCTTAAAGGTTAATGTGAAACTCACTCCAGCTGACTAAACACCGCTCCATGTCAAAACACCCTCTAATATCTTTTTTAGGGGTAAGCTTATAGCTTTATTAGCATTTTAGTCACTACTAATAAGATTGGTCACTTTACCAAACTTATTAGTAGTCACTAAAATATGTGATGTGCGTTATGGTATAATGGATATCGAAGTGAGAACTCGGAGAGCCGAGTTCGAATTCCAGTCGAGTTTGTTAAATTCACTTACGCACACATATCCTTAGAAAAGGCATGAATCCATCTCTTCTTCTCCAGTTTGAATAGCAGGACAGACTGGGTTCTTTAGCCTTGGTTGGCAACCAGTCTACCGCAGAAAGAAATGGCAACTTGCTGCGGGAAAAATCTGCCTCGTCAGTCACGTATCGAAAAATACATGATCGGCCAAGCGTGTATCACTTGTGGCACTTAACTGACTGAAATTTACGAGGACAATGTGGATATAGTGTAACGGTCATCGGCGCTGGAATTGAAACGCGCAAGTCGAGTTCAAATTCGCACAAATGACCTTTGTGAAAGGCATGAAGCCATCAACGAGAAACCACTCCACTATCCTTCCTTGGGAACGATGGCAGTTCGCCGAATCAGTGGAGTCATGACGTCCTGAAAGAAAATCTTCCGATTAATACTAAGTTTTGATTAGTCTGGCACAAGGCCTTAAGAGCGGAGTGCCAGCGAGAATTGAAGTTAATTTAGCAGTAATGGCATGAGAAAAAAAATTAACAACGCTTTTACTAGTTTTTCCTTGCTGTCAAAAAACGAGCTTTTCAATCAGGTAATTGCGTCGTGCATCATACTTATAAAATATTAAAAACCAAAAACTTCACATTGCTCTGTGTTTTGTGTCTCGTCCAATGCCCAGTAATTCTTGAATTTGCAACTAAAAATAAAGACAACAATTAACCCACTGTCTTGTCTCCAGGATACTTTTTATCTTACACACACACACACGTGCGCGCGTACGCGCGTCAATATTTCCTGAAACGTTTGTTGGTCTATAGAGAGAGTCGTAATTTAAGAATCCAATTAGCACATTATTTCTGTTACATGCTATGGTATGTCCAAGACATTACTAGTAGAGACGACGACATAGAGACTGGCAATACATTTATCTTTGCGTAGTGTATTCTTCTGGTGATATGGAAATATTTTTATTACATACACAATAGATAGATAGATAGATAGAAAGAAATGAACAGACTGTGATAGATAGATAGATAGATAGATAGATAGATAGATAGAAATGAACAGGCTGTGATAGATAGAAAGAAATGAACAGGCTGTGATAGATAGATAGATAGATAGATAGATAGATAGATAGATAGAAATGAACAGGCTGTGATAGATAGAAAGAAATGAACAGGCTGTGATAGATAGATAGATAGATAGATAGATAGATAGATAGATAGATAGATAGACAGACAGAAAGAAAGAAATGAACAAGCTGTGATAGATAAATAGATAGATAGATAGATAGAAAGATAGAAAGAATGAAAGAAAGAAAGAAAGAAAGAAATGAACAGGCTGTGATAGATAGATAGATAGATAGATAGATAGATAGATAGATAGATAGATAGATAACGCTGATAGAAAGTGGTTTGGTGAATTCATGGTAAATATTAAACGAGAAAAGTATAAAAATTCTTCAAGTATCTGAATGGGGGAAAAAAACTATCCACTCTATGCATTTCTTCAATGCGATGTTTTGACCAGTCAGTTTTCCGGTTATCTTTGGGCGATATTGATATGGATATTAATTTAAACATTCAGTCTGCAAGAACGCACAGCACATTCATGCATTCGCGCACTTAAATGACTGAATGCTTTAAAAATGAGTATTTCCCTTTGAATAGACTTATAGGGGAAAAAAGGCGAGATCAAAGTTGATCATCTCGTTCACATGTTTTTCCTCCATTACTTTTTCACTTCCATTCACACGGCAACAGAAAAGCTAATACGTAAACATAAATAATAAGTCAATACATAAAACCGTATTACGTCATCGATCATTTGACTTGATAAGAGTCGCTTTACTTATTCCCTTACTTTAACTGTCGTTAATAACTTTCACCTAGACTCATATTGTGAAAATATAACTTTTCTCTGTTTATTAGCAATAACAATAATAATCTTGAGGTGATAAGAAAACTTAATATTTATAAAATTCGTCACTGAACTGTTCTTTTTGAGAGGACAAAGGTAGGAATGAACGAGCACGTGTCAAAACCGAGATCAACTATTTTTGTTGGAGTCGAGACCAAAGAAACATTGATCGTCGTTAATATTCTAAATTCTGTCCACGTGCGATTTTTCTCTCTTTGCTTTTTTGCGTGCCTTCAGTCAAATGAGCTGCGATCTGAGGTTGCGTCTCAATAGCTATGGTCATTAGAAAAATGGGTGCGTATGACGCTATATTGTAAAGAGATGAGATTAAAAAAAAATATTACTCATTTTTCTTTCGTTCTTTGTTTCTTTCGTTCCGTCGCTTCAAATCCAGAATTGTCAGTCTTTTCATATCTATCTATCTATCTATCTATCTCTGTTTGTGTGGAGCTATCTATCTCAGTCTGTTTGTCTCTATATACCTACCTATCTCAGTCTATGCATATCTATCTATCTTTTCATTTCTATCTATCTGTTCATTTCTTTCTTTCTATCTATCCATCTATCTATCTATCTATCTATATATATATATATATATATATATATATATATATATATATATATATATGTATGTATATATATGTATACAGATAGATAGATAGATATAGATAGATATATATAAGCTTGTTCTTACCTATCTCAGCCTATTCGCATCTATGCTTCTATCTATATATCTATCTATCTGTTCATTTCTTATCTACATATCTATTCAGTCTGTTGGTATATTTCTAACTCTCTATCTCAGCCTATTCGTATCTATCTATCTATCTATCTATCTATCTCAGTGCATATCTATCTATATGAGACTATTATCTCTTTAAATATATATATATATCAGTCTATCCATATCTATTTCAGTTTGTTCATATCTATCTCTAGATCTATCTATGTTAATATGTCTCTGTCTTAGTCTCTCTCTCTCTCCCTCTCCCTCTCTCCCTCTCTCTCTCTCTCTCTCTCATTTTCCCTTTTCATTTGATCTCGTTTACTTCTGGGGAGCCTAGACCTTATGTTTTGTGCAGGATTTCCATCTACGTTAATAATTTTGCTAGACGTTACTCGCTACCTCCTTGAAAGCGTCTTCTTTGTGGTCCCAGCCATGCAATTTGAAACTCACCCCCCCCACCTCTACTATCGTATTTACCTCTTTAAATAATTGCCATCACCAATTACTCGCCTTTTACACTATTGTTTCTTTGTTTTTTTCTTCTCTTCTTCAGCATATCGTCATTTATGTGTGTTTCCTTTTCAATGTCGCTCTACCTGCTTTCATCCCAGTCTTCGTTACTGGCGTTTTAGGGACAAGGTAAATTGGTTGATTTCATGATCTGGGAGATTTCCAGGTGGATATCACCTTAGTTTTTTATATGGTATATAACATTAAAAAAAATCAAATCGTTTTTAAACGGCTACTGAAGAAAAACCACAACCAACAGATATTTAAACATGAAAGAGGCAGTTGCCATTCAGCGTTGATAACTATGTCTACACTGCTTATATTGTGACAATATACACTTATGTAATCACTATAATAGATAAAAGTTACTAAAAGAAGAAAGAAAAGGGGAACCTTCTTCTTCTTCTTCTTCTTCTTCTTCTTCTTCTTCTTCTTCTTCTTCTTCTTCTTCTTCTTCTTCTTCAACGGTGACGACAGCTCCATCTTTTCCTCCTCTTCCTTTTCCTTCTTCTCCTTCAACTGATCTTTCCTTTTTTTTTCTTTTTCTCTTTTCCTTATGTCTCTCCTCTTTCTCTTTTCTTCTCTGCCTTCTCTTTTCCTTCTCCTCTTCTTTCCCTTTCCTTCTCCTCTTCTTTCCCTTTCCTTCTCCTCTTCTTTCCCTTTCCTTCTCCTCTTCTTTCCCTTTCCTTCTCCTCTTCTTTCCCTTTCCTTCTCCTCTTCTTTCCCTTTCCTTCTCCTCTTCTTTCCCTTTCCTTCTCCTCTTCTTTCCCTTTCCTTCTCCTCTTCTTTCCCTTTCCTTCTCCTCTTCTTTCCCTTTCCTTCTCCTCTTCTTTCCCTTTCCTTCTCCTCTTCTTTCCCTTTCCTTCTCCTCCTGGTCCTTCTCGTTTTCTTTTTCTCCTCTTTCCTTCCCCACTCCCACTTTTTCCTTCTCCCTCTTCTCTTTTCTTTCTCCTCCGCCTCTTTTCCTTCTCCTTCTCCTCTTTCTCCTCCTCCTTCCCTTTTATTTCTCCTCCTCTTCCTCCTTTCATGTTTATTCTTCAGTAAATGAACCAAAACCCATTAAAATAAATAGCAAAATACAAAACTTTCATTCACATTTGGATGTCATGAAACCGATTTCCCTGCATATGTATCTGTGTGTGGGTGTATATGTGAGTATGGATGGGTGTGTGCGTGAAGATCAGGGGGGAGGGAACAGAGGACAATCGTATTAAGCACTGATTAGTCCAATAATACAAATGGATTTTCAAATTGACGAGAATAAAATCAGCGAAATATTTTACAATGAAGCAGAAGCCATACAACTTCAGGTGCTACCTAAAAATATTTAATCCTGCCGATTTTAAGTTGCCGTCAAAAAGCAGCCTTCTGACTGACTCATCGCGAGCAATTATCGACTTGAGCGCCTTGAACCGAACTACCTTGAGCTGAACCACACAGAGCCAGATTGCGTTGAGCTTTGATAGGCTCTGAGATTTATCGCTAATAGTCAGGGAGGAAATTTGAACGTCTAAAAATAAGAAACAAATCTCAAAGATAGATAGATAGATAGATAATGAAGAAACTCAGCTAACTAGATAGATAGATAGATACATACATACATACATACATACATACATAGATAATGAAGAATCGATAGATAGATAGATAGATAGATAGATAGATAGATAGATAGATAGATAATGAAGAAACTCAGATAGATAGATAGATAGATAGATAGATAGATAGATAGATAGATAGATAGATAGATAGATAGATAATGAAGAAACTCAGATAGATAGATAGATAGATAGATAGATAGATAGATAGATAATGAAGAAACTCAGATAAGTAGATAGATAGATAGATAGATAGATAGATAGATAGATAGATAGATAGATAGATAGATAGATATGAACAGACTGAGATAGATAGATATGAACAGACTGAGATAGATAGATAGATAGATAGATAGATAGATAGATAGATAGATAGATAGATATGAACAGACTGGGATAGATAGATAGATAGATAGATAGATAGATAGATAGATAGATAGATAGATAGATAGATAGATAGATATGAACAGACTGGGTTAGATAGATAGATAGATAGATAGATAGATAGATAGATAGATAGATAGATAGATAGATAGATAGATAGATAGATAAATGCGGGTTGTTGTATTCTACATGCCCCTAAATCCCAGAAAGACCAAAAAATACGCGACAGAAAAAAGCTAAGTAGTTTCAAAACAATTTTAAATGTTTATCAACCTCTTCCTTGTCGGCCAATTCCTAGAAGCAGTCAATTGATTTAATTACGAATCAGTCAACTAAATAAATGATATGCATGTTACATAACGGATGTCGACGAACCAATTTCAAATTCCGGCCGAAATCGGTTGCGTTCACTTTCATATTGATTCATGCCCTTGGGAAAGACATAAACCATCTCTGCCCACTCCCTGTATATGGGTTAAATTTCAGGGTAGACTGGGTTCTAGGTTGCGACCTGTCTAATTCCCAGATATTCAAAATAAGAGTTACTATAACAGGAAAATAAAACTGGAAACTTGTGGAGGGTCATAATCGCCTCAGGAATATCACATTAAAAAAATCTAAATAAAAAAGAATCAAATTTTAATAAATATCAAACCTAAAATATTTTGCAAAATAAAAATGTCAAGAAAATCATTTTGACCTCAGCCCCCTTTTTTATTTTTATCTTCCATAATTCTTAGCCATTGCCTTAATCTTTTCAAACCTGTATACATTAAGTCTTATTGTATTTTACTTGTTATTTTCTGCCCCTATTGGTGAAGTGCGGATCAGAAGCAAATAAAATCCAATATGGAGTCTGAACAAAAACAAAAATGACGTTTGTAAACGAGGCTACTATTTTTTTTCTGTGACTTAAGCGATTTAACTATTAAATAAAATTTACTGCCTCTGTATCTGGTTGTAAAATTAAAAGATGATTTAGAGATTACATCAAGATTCACCGAGATTAATAATTCTAATCAAAAATTGTCTTTTTTTTTTCTGTCACCTATTGTTTCATTTACACTCCAATTTTATCAACTAATTCTGAAGTTGAAAGAATTGTAAAATATGTCTGATGAAATAATTACGACGTATTGATTTACTGGAAAATTAGTACTTTGAGAAAACTAGTTCCTTTCACACAAATATCATCCCCCCAAAATAAGTTTTCATCATATTTTGTTAGATTTAATTTTCCTATTCAATGATTATATAAATAGATCAAAAGACTTTCTACAAGTTTGATAGATAGATAGATAGATAGATAGATAGATAGATAGATAGATAGATAGATACATGAAGAGACTAAGATAGATAGATAGATAGATAGATAGATAGATAGATAGATAGATAGATAGATAGATAGATAGATAGATAGATAGATAGATGGGAACCGCGAGGTGGTGTGATGGTTAGCAAGCTTGTCTCGCTAGAATAATTACGACTAAGTAGTGAGTTCGATCCTCACTGGGTGCCCCATACTTTCGGCCTTGTGCCACATCTGGGCTACGCTTGGAAAATCAGTAGATAAATAGATAGATACGAACAGGCTGAGATATATAAATTTATAGAGACGAACAGAATGAGATAGATAGCTATGAACAGAGTGTGATAGATAGATAATTCAAATTGGGTATATCTGGGCTGCGAATTTTCATTTATACAATTTTTCTTAAAGTCCAAAGAAAGACATTTGTTAAAAATCTTTTTGTTTATGTAAGCCGAAACTCATTGGCTATTTTTATTTAAATTTTCATGAGAAATCAGGAAAATGATAGACAGACTTGGGGTTAGATATAGGAATTTATTGTTTGTTCATTTTTTTGTTCCGTTAATTTCTTTTTCCTTTAGTTTAAAAGAATTTAGGTGTGACGCCAGACTCCAGACATCATGACTGGAGAAATTAACTTCGTCTCTTGCTTGGTATTCTGATCATATTTTTCACGTTAGTCATTTAATTCGTCCTCCGTAAAGGACAGCCACTGTACATAAATCGCTCACTCACCATTCGTGCCAACAAACAGATAGATAGATAGATAGATAGATAGATAGATAGATAGATAGATAGATAGATAGATAGAAATAATGTATTTTCATACATGCGGACTATTGTCCTCATCTTTGTTTTTGCTATCACAGCGTTTCAACTGTTGATATAACAACAACAAGGATGAGGATATTAGTTCACTTGTAAATAACATAAATAATAACTCCTCATCCCAGAATTTCAGAAAGAAATTCTATCACAATAGATTTTATTTAGACTCGACGCTTTATCAATCTGAGAATACAAAGGTGTCACGCTATGATTTCCTATTTTTATCGTAAACTGTCGTCTGGTTTAATAGACGACCAATCAAATAACAGAATTACTATAATTTCACTCTTTTCTGTGTACACCTGATTCAGGAGGTATTTATCAACTGAACCACAGATATATTTGTTTTCTATGACGTTAGTAATTTCCCGGATTTGACAACTCTGCGGCGGTCAGATTCTGAAAAATTTCCTGTTAAAAAAATGTAGCCTCGTTTTCGTGAACTAATCAAGACCCATTATTAATCTAACCTACCACAACGCGGACTTTGGTGTACGGCGTGATGGTTTTATTAACGGAACTAGCGGCTGTGATGAAAACTCTTCAATAATGAGCTATCACCGGGAAGTAGCTGTGACCTGCTCACGCTAGTGATGTTTACAAATTTTGAAATACGTATTTGCTATATTTAGTTTTATACGCATATGTGTCCGTATGCGCATGCGTACATCTGAGTATAGTTAATAGCAGAAGAGAAAAAGGAAAAGATTTAAAGAAATAAAAAGTATAAAACTTTCTCTAGTATTTTTTAACTGAATAACAATTGCAATAATGATTGACATAACAAGTGATATCTTGCGTAGCATCAAGGCATTTATTATTATTATTATTATTTTTATTTTTATTTTTATTTCCTTTGATATCTGTCGTTTACACATTTCTTTCCGGGTCCCGCCCAGGGACCTATGGTTAAAAATGGTATCATGACACTTTCCACTGACAAAAAAAAAAAAAAAAAAAATTACATAGATAAAGCCCTTCGTAAAGTGTGGGCTGTACTTGTGAGAACAATTTTTTGTATTTCTTTGAGGCATGGACTTCCAGGGATCCCTTCAATTAGTCTACTGGAATCTTTTCCAACCGATCCGAGGGCTCCAACTACAACGGGGATTGTTGATGTTCCCATGTGCCACATTTTCGAGATTTCTATAACAAGGTCCTTGTATTTTGACACTATTTCAAGGTTCTTGTATTATTATTATTATTATTATTATTATTATTATTATTATTATTATTATTATTATTATTTACTTTGATTTTTGTTCTATATTCATTTCCTTCTGGGTCCCAACCAGAAAGTTAAGGGCATTGGGGTCACCATTTTTTCCACTGAATATTTTTGTAAAAGAAATAAAAATATAAACAAAACTAAAACAAACTAAGATAACACATAGAAAAAAAACTTTCCGTAAGGTGTGACCTGAACTTGTGAGAACAATTCTTTGTATTTCTTTAAGGCATAGGCTACCAGGGATCCCTTCAATGACTCTATCAGAACCTTTTCCAATTAAAGCCAGGGCCCGAAACCACAACTGGAATTATTGATGTTCTCATGTCCCACATTTATTATAATTATTATTATTAGTAGTAGTAGTAGTAGTAGTAGTAGTAGTAGTAGTAGTAGTATTTCCTTTGATTTCTGGTGTATACTGATTTCTTTCTGGGTCCCAACAAGAGACCTAAGGTCAGTAATGGCGTCATGACATTTTCCACCGAGCAATTTTGAAACAAAATCACACATATTTTACATTTATAAAGAAGCCCTTCGTAAAGTGTGGGCTGTATTTGTGAGAACAATTTTTGTGTTTCTTTGGGGCATGGGCTTCCAGGAATCCCTTCAATGAGTCTATTGAAATCTTTTCCAATCAATCTGAGAGCTCCAACTACAACTGGAATTGTTAATGTCCTCATGTGTCACATTTTTGAAATTTTGATTTCAAGGTCCTTGTATTTTGATAGTTTTTTGAAGATCTTCAAAGATACATTGCAGTCTGCAGGGACTGCAATATCAATAAGGAGGCACATTTTGTCTTTGTGCTCTCTAATCATAATGTCAGGGCGATTAGCTTTGATTGTTCTGTCTGTGTGTATTGTAAAGTCCTATATTCTTCTTCTTCTTCTTCTTCTTCTTCTTTTTCTTCTTTTCATTTTTATTATTATTATTATTATTATTTATTATTATTATTATTATTATTATTATTACGTAGTTTAAATTGCATCTAACCCCAATATCTTTACATTCTTTGTTTTTTTCAGGTGGTCTGCGAGAGTTCAAGTCAAAACACGAAAGTTTGTGTGACTGTGTCCTACGGATTTCTGACAGTCGACCAGTACATAGTCCTTTGACGCCATTGGTTGAACAACAAATTGAAGGGGCACAAATGTCGCAAATTCTTCCTTTTCTGTATTTAGGTAAGACTTTTTTTTTGGCAGACATTCAAATTACGATCTTAAGAAGACTTGGTCATCTGTTAAGAATACTGGCAACTGACTCTGTTATTTTTGTCTCCCCAAATTACCACATTCATTCACTTCGTATCCATTTTCCAGTAAATTCGGAATTCATTATTGTCAGATTTTTATTGCCTGAAACTGAAATGATTTCGTATGGCCAGATTAAATAACAAGAATTAACTTCCACAACTAAATACAAATTAAGATAAATAAATTTAGCTTATTTGTCTTGTTTTGTTTTACGGAATATCAAGCTGAATGGGTTATTTAATGCCGACAAGATTTTTATTGCTGATAATATTTTTTTTCAAAAATATATTACTGGTAATATTTTTTCCTTTCAAAAATATATATTGCTGGTAAAAAATTTTCCAAAAATATATTGCTGGTATTAAAACCTATTTTTATACTTTCATAGTGTTTTGACCCTTTTTGGGTGTTAACTATTTACCCAAAGCTGGGACCTTGACAGTTGTTGTCACCCCAAGTCAGGGTGGACCTGGAAACACCAGCAATGAAGAGGTGGTTCCACGCTCCTCAAAACCTCCTGATCAGAGGCCTTGCAGCCGGATGTAGTTTATCGTCTTACCCAGGACACGGATGTAGTTTATCGTCATACCCAAGACGGAATAAATTTAGTCCTACCACTTCAGATCTTTACAGCTGGGGTCTCGCCATACTCCATCCACGGAGTCATATTCCCTACATTTCCTCCGTATTCCATTTTTAAGGAAAAAGTTCCATTCAGCTTTTTTTCCGATAACTGATACTTTGTGGAACAGCCTCCCGTGTGTATGCTTTCCTGAACACTGCAATCTTAACCTCCTCAAGTCAAGGATCAATCGCCATCTCCCTTATCCTCATAATCCTTATTTCTTTCCACATCTTCTTGCGTTCACATCACGCACCTCATTCAATAACTAGCTTCCTTGAGTGGCTTTTGAGTTTTGGATCGGATAAACTTTCATATAAAAAGTCGAGTTTATTCCTATACATTCTGTATATTAAAATACAAAATGACAGACATATGTAAGTAATTTTACAATCGCACCGGTTGTATACTCCGCATGAATAGGATTTTTATCTGTTGTACAAAGAATTCTGTTTTTAGAATCCTTAAAACGTATAAACATATATATATATCATTTCATTTTTCGTTTCAACTTTTGGAAGTATTGTTTGATGATCCAACGTCCTTTAAAAGGGCTATGGTGAAATAAATTATTACATGGAGCCTTAAAGTGGTCTGTTTTTCTTTAATATTATATGACATGAAACAAAAGAAATAAGAAAAAACATTCTGATCTTCCATACTTAATAATGGTATATATTTTTTACTGTAACAAGAAATACATTCACATCGATTAATGCCTCTTGTTATTATAACAATGGAATATATCATTACTAAAAAAGGGGGGATCAGGATGCGTAACCGATAAGTATATACAATATATATATTGCTTATGATTGGGCACCTCGGCGTGGTGTAAGGTTAGAAAGCTTGTCTCGCTAAAACGAATAGTAAGTTCGATTCTCACTGGATGCCCCATACTTTCGGCCTTGTGCCACATCTAAGCTACGCTTAGAAAATCAATACATTGCTTATTATTATCATTATTATTATTATCGTAAATATTGTAGTAAATATATTTTCCCTTCTCTCTCTCTCTCTCTCTCTCTCTCTCTCTCTCTCTCTCTCTCTCGCACACACACACACACACACACACACACACATACACACCATTTTCTTCCCTCAACGGAACAAAATTAAACTTTAAAGAATAAATATATATAAAATACTTATATTTGCTGAGACTCTAATCTTGATTATCTTTCTCTTCGCAGGGAATGAACGCGATGCGTCTAATTTACAAACACTTAAAGATCTCAAGATAACTTATATTTTAAATGTGACGTCACACCTCCGGCCTCATTTTGAAAGCCATGGAATTCACTATAAAACGATACCAGTAACGGATAGCGGCCACCAAAACCTTCGGAAATACTTTGACGATGCAATAGAATATATTGGTAAGTAACTGGAATTCTTATATACATACATGTATATATATATATATATATATATATATATATTTGTGTGTGTGTGTGTGTGTTGTGTTACTTTTTTATTAAATTCGATCGATCGGGTCTGTCTGTTTAATCTTTCTATTGCATTTGACCAATTTTCGAATAAGATGTTGTATATCAGGATCGAAATTCTGATGAAATGGTCGAAGTTCATGTTTCTTCCGTTGTTTTTTGTTCAACTCAGTTATTATCTATAACCATGTGTTGTCAATGTCGTTTCGGGTATTTTGTAGGGAGCGAGACCGCACCAGAAAAATGCATGGACATATATATATATATATATATATAGAGAGAGAGAGAGAGAGAGAGAGAGAGACTGAGTATAGATAGTTAGATATGAATCGACTGAGATAGATAGATAATGAACAGAAGACGATAGATAGATAGATAGATAGATAGATAGATAATGAACAGAAGATAGATAGATATATATATATATAGATAGATAGATAGATATAAATAGAGTGAGATAGATAGATATGTGTGCGTGTTTACCCATGCACCTAATACCTGTCCCTATACTCTCATAACTCGATATGTGCGTAAGACGCATATGCTGTATTTTAAGCGACGCTTTTGCTCTCCTTTTAACTTTTACGCGGGCACATAAAACACACTCGAAAAGTAATGGCTATACACATACATGGGTTCGAGTGCACGCACGCACACACACGCACACACACACATACACACGCACGCATGCACACGCACACACACACATCTACCGTATTACATATGAAGCATGGCGATAGAATGCGAGCAGACGCAACTTCAAATTAAAGCTTCCCCTATGACAATTATATGACTCATCATAACGATATCCCCTGGGTAGTCAAGGTTCGAGGAAGAATAGTTGACACACAATGGGTGGGGCTGGAAGGTAATTTTTAAGGTAAGGCAGAACTGAGAGAAGAATGAAAAAGTTTAGATAGCTTGTGATTGTGGTGTGGGGACAAGGCGTAAACATAGCCTGGGGTGGGAGGAGGGAGAGTAAATGAAAGGAGGATATTGAAGGGGTCAATGTTTTAAAAAGTAAAAACCTTTTTTTTTTCTTTTTTTTTTGGGGGGGACGGGCAGGTTGTTGTTTTGTTTTTGTTGTTTTTTTTATAAAGCTCAAGGAACTTTATTAAAACCATGAAAAGGAGAAAAAAAAACTTAAGGGAGAAAATGAAAACTAGTAAAATAAAACAAAAAAAAACAACACGAATTGAAACTCTGAAAAGTTTTCGTCTCCAGCAAAAAGGCCCTTTCCAAATCATTTGGCCAGATTTTGGGGAGTGGGAGGCGATAAGTTTTCAGTGGCCCTCCTTAAATTTTTAAAAATTTCTGGTGCAAAAGGCGAGATTTGTCACAGATGAAGAAAAGACTTGAGGCAACAAAAAATTGGTTCTACAGAAGGATGATGAGAATACCATCGACTGAACATGTGAGCAACGATGAAGTTGTGGAGAAAATTGAAACAAAAAGGACATTATACGTAGGACCAGAAAGATAGATTTGAAATTTCTAAGTCAAATAATGAGGAAAGCTAGCTTGGAAAATTTGACACTCGCAAGACATATTGAAAACAAGAGGGACAGAGGAAAGCAGCGCTTGTGTAAATGGTTGGCGGGACAGAGATTAGGAGAGATAGCAAAAAGACAAACATTACTAAAGGGGTTCAAAGGACAGGGATTTGTGGAAGTTATTGATCACTAGAAGAAGAAGAAGAAGAAGAAAATAATATTAACTTACTCGGTGTTCGGAAAAAAGAAAAAGAGAGCCATACTTAGTGTATAGCCAATCTCTCTCTGTGTTTTCCTTATACTCCTCTGTAGAGTATAGGGTCACACAGCCTTAACCCTAGAACACTAACCATCAATTAAAGTTACACCACTACTACCCGATTTTGAAAATATCACCAAAAGATTATTAAATGTAAATCTTTATTTGAAATATTTTACATGCAGGCACTTCAAACTTTGTACTTTGAGTTAACATTCATAGGAACTGAAAAATATATTATATAGGTAAGAAAATCAGGTACTGAAAATTGTAATTAAAAACAGGAAAATTTGCGCTGGGTACTATATACCCATAGTTAGTGTTCTAGGGTTTTTGTAAAGCTTGTACCTGAATTTCGTATCTAAGACTTGGGAGATTTTATTTTTAAGGAGGGGTCACTATCTGCTAAGTAAGTAGGGTATGTTTTTATTTGTCTATATTTCTGAGATGAGGTATTATGTACACTACTTACATTGAACTCAAGGACACATGGCACAGTGGATAAAGGCGTTAGTTAGATCAAGTGACAGGACCCAAAGAGTGTGAGTTCAATATCCGGTTAAGGCAGTGGAGAACTTGGAGAGGGGAATTAACAGGAGATAACAGATAACTGACATCCATTAAACATGGCACGTTGAACTAGAAGTTTACCCCAGTGAGCGAAATAAAGGGTTCAGTTCCACATTCCAACCACCTGAAGAAGGCCGGAGCGTACAACGGCCGAAACGTTGTAATAAATATGGCGACAAAGATGAGGACAATAGTTCGAATAATGTAAATAGTGTACATAATACCTCATCTCAGAAATATAGACAGATACTGGAAGGCCGAAACGTTGTAATAAATATGGCGACAAAGATGAAGACAATACTCCGAATAATGTAAATAGTGTACATAATACCTCATCTCAGAAATATAGACAGATACTGAAGGGCCGAAACGTTGTAATAAATATGGCGACAAAGATGAGGACAATAGTCCGAATAATGTAAATAGTGTACATAATACGTCATCTCAGAAATATAGACAGATACTGAAGGGCCGAAACGTTGTAATAAATATGGCGACAAAGATGAGGACAATAGTCCGAATAATGTAAATAGTGTACATAATACGTCATCTCAGAAATATAGACAGATACTGAAGGGCCGAAACGTTGTAATAAATATGGCGACAAAGATGAGGACAATAGTCCGAATAATGTAAATAGTGTACATAATACGTCATCTCAGAAATATAGACAGATACTGAAGGGCCGAAACGTTGTAATAAATATGGCGACAAAGATGAGGACAATAGTCCGAATAATGTAAATAGTGTACATAATACGTCATCTCAGAAATATAGACAGATACTGAAGGGCCGAAACGCTGTAATAAATATG
Organism: Acanthosepion esculentum; assembly: GCA_964036315.1. NCBI lineage: Eukaryota > Metazoa > Mollusca > Cephalopoda > Sepiida > Sepiidae > Acanthosepion > Acanthosepion esculentum. The sequence goes on from OZ038510.1 coordinate 2,253,174, forward strand.
ACGTCAAAGATGAGGACAATAGTCCGAATAAGGTAAATAATGTTTTTATTTATCGGAAATAATAGTGCCAGTAGAAAGGAAGATCTAGGAATTGTTTTCCAAACACCGTTTCTACCAAAGTACAACGAGTAGTTGTCAGAAAGGCATAAATCAGGTTTTTGTTTTCTTCCTTTTCTTTTGTCAACTTCGAACGTAAGATATTAATGCTGTCGACATTTTTAAAGCAAAGGCTGATTTGCAACATTACGCAAATTGAAAGAAAATACTCTTTTTCATTGTTGCTGACATTTGAAATCAATAAAGACAACAACAACAAAAAGAAGAGAACAAAATTCTGCCGCCAGCCTGTGTCAGCGAAAAAAGCAGGCCGCGGGACACGTAATCAGTCTCGCAACACATGCTGTCTATCGGTAACTTGTTACGGATAAATAGTGAAGCTTGAAGTGAACACTTACGATAGAATGTTGCAAAGCTCCCAGCCCGACCCGCTGCCAAAAATCTGACCAAATGAGAAAAACCTCAGTATGTTCTTTTTAATCCCTTCTTGGTTAGACTGACAACTTTTCAGCAAGCCTTCATCGTAATCGAAAATTTATAACCTTTGTTTTTAATAAATTCAACATGTCGACGATCATAATAGCAACAGAAATGATAGTTGTAAACTTATTGTGGATGTAATGGCGCCTCGGTGTGGGGTAAAGTTTAACAAGATTGAGTATTACTATTAAATCGTAATGTCGATCCTCAATGAAGACTCCATAATTATGTCCTTCTGCCAAACAGCTGATGTAATATGTACTTGGGAATATAAAACTCAATTGCAAAAAACATTATTTTGATTAAAAAACTGATATTTTATGCATTATACTTTTAATTTGAAACTTTAATTTTTTATAAATGTATAAATTAGCATATATATATATATATATATATATATATATATATATATATATATATATATATATATATATATATATATACTAAAGAAAAAGTAAAACCGTTGATAGAACCAACGGACAACTTGCCAAATTATTCTCGAAGAAAAACGACAGTAAGAAAAAAAGAAAAAAAGTCTAAAAGCAAACCTACCTACTTAGCAAAGTGCTCGAAGCCAAGACTGCCTAAACAAACCCCAAAACTATATATATATATATATATATATATATATATATATATATATATATATATATATATATATATATATATATATATAAATACATGAGTAAACAAAAGTTTCTAAACATAAAAGGGAAGGGGAATATTCGTTGTATAAAAATATACATGTGAATTTTTTCCGTCAATATGTTCGGATTTAATTTAATTAGTCTATTAGGTCATTTGAAATCGATAAGGCAAATGTGGGATTTGTTCAGGTGAATGTGATAATTTTTGAAAAACAAAACGCATTCTTTTTAAGGCAAAAGGGATAAGTGTTAAAATGAAAAGAAAGCATTTTAAGGCAAAATGTGTTATTCTTAAAACAAGCGTAATATTTTAAATGCAATAATGACGTGTTTTTAAGGCAAAGTCATATTTTTAAGGTGAAAGTGATCAGTTTCGAGTGTAAGATTTAATAATCACTCTCACCTGGACAAATCCCACATTTATTGATTTCAAATAATCTAATAGACTAATTTAATTAAATTAAATCCGAACATTTTGAAGAAAAAATACACATGTATACTTTTATTTTTTTATAACAAAAGCTCTATTTTGAAGCAAAAGTGCTAATTTTAAATCCAAAATTCATTTAAAAAAAGTGTAAATTTTTAAGAAAACAACTTTTAAGAGACAAAAATGATATTTCTTCAGCAAAGGCAATAAATTTTAAGGCAAAACTGATTAGGTTTAAAAGGCAAAAAGTAATTTTTAGCTTTTAACTGATGTTAATAATAAAACCAAATATTCCAGTTGATGCTTTTTATAATAATAAATTATTATTTACCCGGATAACAATTGCAATAATGATCGACATAGCAACAAGTGAGGCGGTATAGGACGTAAACTGCAACGCTATGGTTAACAAGCCACTCTCGTTAAACCATTAGCTGGTCCAATAAGTTCAAATGTCACAAGAGAACTCATTTTATATGGCAATGTGTCAGAATTGCTAGCTTTGTACACAAAATATTAGTGAATTATATCTTAAGTGCCTTTACATTAGTAATATTGTACCGTTGAAAGCCAAACATATCTTCATATTATTCACTTCCTACCATCTACTCTATCATTCGTGTCAGACACCTTGTTCATCATAACAATTTTAACAGTAACCCTCTACATTGAGTAGCTCTCGAGGCTAGTATTGTGTGAACTTTAGTATAAAAAAGAAACAACTGGAAAGAAACTAGCCTGGAGTAATTGGTTCGTCTCTTAGTGACGTTATTTCAAATACTCTGCATTGTGGCCTTGTGTCAGACATTTTATTAGCCGCCATTTTTTTTCTTTCTTATTTATGTTTCTTTCATCCTCAGTTGTATTTCTACGTCTCCTCTTCTCTTTCCATCTCTTTATCTACTTTTTTTTCTCCTTTCTCACCACCCTCTGTATTTCTCACTTCCTTTCTTTCAACCATTTGCCGTTAACTCTCTTGAACAAGGAACTACGAAGGCAAACGAATCTGGTTCCTTTTTCGAATGCACGTTAAAGATGGATGACTCATTCGCAAGCGATCGCTTCCTCCTCGCCCCCCACCTTCCACTAATCTCTCATATTAACACCCCCCCTTAAAACTCCTTCCCTATCTTCTCACTCGATTCTCTTGTCTCTCTCTCTTTCTTTTTGTCACCTTTTCTTTACGACATACTTTTATTCTTTGATTCAATTACACGCATCTGGCGACCTCTTCTTCAGTTTAAGGTGCGCATGCGTTCCTCCTTCAAAGCCGTAGCGACTTTAGGCAGTTTATTACTGTTTTGTAGTACTAAAAAAACAAACAGTTGTAAAATGAAAAAAAATAAATAAATAAAATTCTTGTAAAATATTCTCATGCACAAAAATGGCATTAAACTTTACCATTTTCCATTCCTTAAGCACATCTTTATTTTATGTCAGGTTTTTCAGCAACAAATAAAATTTTATAGTTTTAATAATAATAATAATAATAGTATTAATAATTAATGCAAACCAATTTTTCACAAAGATAACAGAGATTTTTTCTTCATGTGAAAAGTAAAAATATGCAACATATTTTATCTAAGGTATAAGCAAAAAGAACACAAAAATAAATTTTGGGTTTTTACTGGATTATTTTATTTAAGGTTTTGGACCATATTTCACGATGGTTATTTATTTTTTAATGTTAGTTATATCTTCGGAGATTTATCGTTATAAAAATACAAAAATAGGGACAAAAACAGAATTCATTAATACGAATTAGCCGCGAGTTAAATAAAGAGAAGGTTTAACTGAATTAAAAAAAAATACTTCCTTAAAACTTTAAAAAGTTTATTCATTAGCCAATAGATACTGAAAATTCAAACGAACTCGAAAAAATTCCCTGACATTTTGGTATTATTTTTTAAAAAAAACCAAAGGTAGCGTTTTTTGTTTTTTTTTTTATTATTATTATTTTTTACATGTCGAAAGTGCACATGTTCTTGACAGTACCTAGTTTAATAATGAGTACATATTACCCATGTCATTACAATTGTGTATACGGGGGTTCTTTAGCTAGGGATCTCGCTACTAAAAACAAATGGAAACGTTGTGGTTGGAGAGATAAAAATAAAGCGCTTTTAAAAATTGTCGGGATTTCATCTCAGATTTGAACATCAAAATCAGAATCGAAAAAACGTGTAAATTGTTTTTATTTTCCTCATTTCATCCAAAACAAAGCAATTAAACCACCAAGATTCAAAAGGGGTTACTGAGTGTAAGAGAATATGAGAAGAAAAAAAACATTATTGCAGAAAGAGAACAACAGAAGAACAAGAATTAAGAAGACAACGATTGATATTACATTTAGATTTTAAAAGATCAAAGTTGACTGAAAAGAAAGAAGCCGGAAGTTTGTTCCAGAAACGAAAAGTGTGAGAGAAGAAAACCTTAGCATAGAACTTACGGTTACATCTAGCCATTTCAACAATATATTACGTTTTATTCAGAGTTTTCCTTCTCCTAGACCGGTTGTCACCCACGGCTATAAAACACAGTTTGTCCTACTATTTTACCCATAGTTGGGTGGAGAAGAGTTGGATTCATACCTCGCCCATACAAGAGTACATATGATTTATTCTTATATACATATGTATATAATAATATATTCATACTAAGGACTTAGTTTTTTTAGTTTGCTCATGGAACGAAATTATGCATAATATTGTTTCTTTTCTTATATAAGTCATATAGTCCTTTGATAGTGATAAGTAAAAGTTAGAATACGGTTATGAAAGCGAGAGAGAGAGAGAGAGAAATTGTGTGTGTATGTCCGAGTTTTAGCTCCCCGCACCTCACCCGCGGGCTTTAGACCCCCCCCCCCTTCAGCTCACTTCTATCTCCTGCCAATGACTCATTATAGCGTGGGTGTTACTTGGAAAAAGAAAGTTGGCCAGGAAAAAGATTTCATTTCTTGGCTGGTGATTACGAGTAATGATTTACTAAGCGTAGCTTAGATGTGGCACAAGGTTACAGGTATGGAGCACCCAGTGGGGATCGAACTCACACTACTAGTTGTAACTGTACTAACGAGACAAGCTTGCTAGCCATTACACGGCGACAAGCATATGATGAGCACGCGCACTTGTGTGGATAAATACTTACTTGCAACCTTATATAATATCTATCTATCTATCTATGCTTATTCATATCTGTCTATGTATTTTTATGTCTTTATATCTATCTATCTATCTATCTATCTATCTATCGATATATATATATATATATATATATATATATATATATATATATATATATATATATATATATATATATATATATATAATCCTGGTGTATGCGTATATATGTCTCTATCTAAATATCCAACTGGACTGATTATTATTATTATTATTAAATATTTTTATTATTATTATTTTTCCAGATGAAGCTCGGAAGAACGGTGCGAATATCCTTATCCATTGTCAAGCAGGCGTTTCCCGTTCGGCGACTGTGACCATTGCTTACCTGCTTAAGCACTCCACGCTCACCATGACAGACGCCTACAGATACGTGAAACAGAAGCGAGCTATCATCTCACCCAATTTTAATTTTATGGGCCAGCTAATGGAATTTGAACAGGCACTAAACGAGGGACAGTCACCCAGATTTAACGAGAAATCACAAATCGATGAGATCTTATAGCAATGACATTTAAACAGTTGGCAAAAAAATAAAATGAAATAAAAAATAACGGAATTCCATCTTCGTCGCTGCCGATATAAAACTTCCTGTGTTGCATTCTGGTAGCGAGACTATCAACGCCAACAGCAACATCCACACCAAAAATTTGAATATGAAACAAAATATAATTACACAAGAGATTCGAACATTCCATATATACGCGAAAATGAAAAAAAAAAAAGCAAAAAGGACGTATAAAAAAAAAACTTTTTTAAAAGTAAATATTTTTAAAAGAAAAATGAAAAAAAATCCAATTGCTTAATGAAAAAATAATAAGCGACACAACATTCGTATTGTTTCATTTTGTCTATCAAAAACGATTTAGTCATATAGACTTATATCAAGTGGATATATATATATATATATATATATATATATATATATATATATATATATATATATATATATATATATATATACAAATAGTTTTTTTATGACCACAAGGAAGACATTTTAACTTATTTTTTATTTATTTTTCCGTGAAAGTTGAGCGCCATTGGTTCCGATAAAAAAAAGTGACAAGATGTGATGATCACTTCAAAGTAATAATAATAATAATAATAATAATAATAATTAATTAATTAATTAATTAATTAACAAATAATAACCACGCCGTGTGCCTTTTCGGTACCGAAATCTTGTTTCAACACACGAACTGAATATTGCACAAAAAAACAAATAAACAAAAACAATTTTATTTAAACAAAATCCATAAACAAATCCACTTCAGATGAATGTTTCCAATTGATAAACAAACGTATCAAAAAACCTCTGTGAAACACTAAACGCTCCCATGTCAACACAGTATTCTGTAATATCCGCAAGATAACGTCTTATGTCATAATGATATCATACCAAAATATATGACCTCAAACTCAATGTTATATCTCAAATGGGAGTAATGACAAATGTGCTTTATTTTCAATTTTTCATGTCATTTGCTTTCTTTTGTAAATTATATATTCTTTGAAGTGCCCTACTTAAGTCAAGTATATTACGAAAGTTATCTCTGCGAGACGAATTTAAATTATAAGTCGTAAGCAGACACAAGACTATCTTAAACCATTTTTTAATCACATTGATACAAAAACCTTCATTTTTACGGCCTTGCTGTCAGCGTACATGCAAACTTTGCAATTTAATAACTTACAACCATAAACATACACACAATATGCCCACACATTCATTATCCAGGATTTTGTGTCAAGGAATGCCCTTCTCATTTTTTTTCACGGCACGTGTACGCCCAGCTGGTTTGAATTCCGTCATTCTTCTTCTAGACGCTGCCATCCAAGGCTAGAGAGTCCAGTTTACTCTGCTATTTAATATATAACGAGGAGAGGGGAGAGAAGTAACGGATTAATTCCTTTGGCAATGGCATTCGTACCGGAATTTAACCTCAGCTCGCCGATACGCTATGGGCATTTCTGTGTGCATATTATACATATATATATATATATATATATATATATATATATATAAGCTCCACGTCATTGGTGACACCTGAAAAACCAATAAATTCGCTCATAAAATAAGTTGACGATAAGTTCCAGAAATTTTTTTTTTAATGTAAGCTAAAAATAATGCTGCTTTTTTAAATGTAATATAAAGATCAAATATGGCGAGTACTCTCTCACTCACACTGAATTTCGGTAACCAAAATCATATCCGACATAAACTCGTTTTTATATTTATTATTTTCTTCCACGTTCCTTTTCTCATTTAAGGAATGTGATTCATCAGTCAAAACATTGGTTATTTCATCAACATTATTCATTAAAACCGTAATTCATCATACAGATTTTGGTCACCTCTTCTCGTCCCAGTAGCCAACCGTGCGGTCAGTATATAATGTGTTGCGTTTCAAATATGCCATAACCGATTGTCTTCTTTAGGACACTTACTGGCCATTTATTTCATTAAAAAAAAATGTCTTTCACAAATATATTAGTTAAAGTGAATACCTTTTACGTGTATCTCATATATAATTCCTATTAAAACATCTGCCCCTCAATATTTTATATGAGGAGAGGATCGGGCGAGTAAAAAAAAAAAGGCAAAAAGAGAATTTTTTTTTTTTTTGTTTGAAAAATGGCAAAAAAAAAAGAGGAGGAGGAGATAAAATGAAGAAAAAAAGGAAGGAGAAAAGAAGAAAACAATAAAAGCAAACAGCCGTTGGTGCCTCGTAAGAACTTATATAAATATATCTATGTAAAATAAACTTTATAAAACAATGAATTAAAAGCATTAGATATTAAAAAAAAAAAGAAAACATTTTTATAAAATTTCCATTTTCACGCGCAATATAATTCATTCCCTTATCCGCGAATTTTCAACCGAGAAAAATAGAAACCCAAATGTTATAACAACGCATGCGCTCACAGACACGCGCACGCATGCGCACACATTATATGAACAGTACTATTTTTATCAACTTCCTGTACAAATACACACATACTTACCTTTTATTTTTCTTAAACCACGGGTGATGATGTCTTTTTCGATTCTTTATAAGTTTATGCTTGTTAGGGCACCTAAACGCAATTCGCAGGTATTATTACTTTTTTTTTTTTTTTTTTTTAAATAAGTTTCATTTTAGACGAGGGAATATTTCACTCTCCGCTAAGAGTGAATTCTTACACTCCCCCCTCCATTATTACCGGTTTTATTATCTAGCCAATCAAAATCCGAATTTCAAAATTAATTGACCAATACTTCATCCGGAAATAATAAAGGCCTTTCTGGTTATTTTATTATATGCTGTTGTACTCAAACTAGTTTCATTGTCTTTTTTTTTTTTTTTGCTTTTATCACGGTTGCTAGTCTTGGAAAGATATATAAAGGAAGAGTTGCAAAACTTCTTCTCCTAAAGAAAGCCGGAGACTTCAGCTGCCGAAACGTTGTGATAAAAAAGCAATAAAAACTGAGGAAACTACTTCGAAAGAATCAATGTATAATAGTTACAAATTATCGTCTTATAAATTCAGTTTTTTTTTCCCCAAAGCAAAACCATTGAGACTGAGTATGGCTTAAAATATTCGTTGGGGTTCAAACACCGTGGGCGCTATTATACACTTGCCACCCCCCATCCCTACCGCAAACACTGGTGCAACCGCAAATCGCGTGGAACCTATGTGGCAAAAATTCAAACGAAAAATTAAAGCTATAGACCAGAAAATCGTGATATATGATTACTTTGCAGAGTTTACATTGAATCAAAGATTAAAATATTTGATATTTTACCATTTTTGGCATCAAATCACCAGGGATTTTTACCCTGTTTATTATTGGTTCTTGAATTTATATTAAATTGAAAGCCCTTTTACTGATGTTAGTTTTCTGGCCTGAAAACATAACCATTTCCAGACATTCAATTTAAATTCAATAATGCACATTTTAATGCAAGATAAATATAGTAATATTATATGGTCATGCCGTAATATTATATAGTCAGTAAATATATGACATTTTGAGCAAGGTACAAAAAGTATAATAGCGTCACATTGTTTATATATTGATGTCTAAAAATGCAATATTGTTCCAATAATATATTCCAGAGGCATAAACTACATTTGCTAACCTTAGTCAAGCATAAGGCTACTGAAAAGACCAAGTCTTAACCAATCAAATCATGCCATTTTGAAACAGAAGATTTTATTGGCTAAACCACCTACGCACCGAGTTGCCTGTTTCTCCTTTCTCCCTTCTTTTTTAAATCTTCTCTTCTCCTCATAAAAAAATAATGGAACGACTGTTTACTTATGTAAATTATCCCTTTGTACTTTAGCCGACAAAACCACGCTATTATTGATGTATATCTATACTTATATCATGGTATATAACACAGAAACTTTATATGACAAGTCATTTTTATATTTCCTCTAGAACCTTTCTTGAAGTTACTATATTTCTATATTTTTAGTACGATTATTGTTAAATCTCGAACTGGGCAGTGTAGCTAATCGGATTAAAGACGCCTATTGCTTAGTGAATTATCTTAAGAAAAAGATTATCTTCTGGTATCGACCCAGAAGCGGTTATCTTGAGCAAGTCTTTCATCCCGAACGCCTACCGTAGCCCACCGTTAGGTGTATCTGTAAAGTCCACAATACTTAGATATATGTTAAAATTGATATTATTTTATTTTTGTACGTCTTGTGTTCGTCTATATTCTATGTTTAAAAAACACACGTGAAACACCAAACACAAAACACGAATACACTTCTACAAATATATATATATATATATATATATATATATATATATATATATATATATATATATAGGCATGTAATCAGCCTATACCATAATTTATTTCATCATAAATACTTCCCAAGCAAGTGCCATGCCATGACTTCACTTCTCGACCAAACTGACCAATTTAATATTTAAAATCAATGGGCACTCTGTAGAAAACATGCCTCCGCCAACTCTTATCACCGTCTTAATCCTCCCAGACGTCAGATCTCTCCCCCACTCTCTCTTTCTTTCTTGTTTTCTGTAACATTTCTCTTCAGAACATGTGTGTTCATGGCTCTCCACAACATCCTTTCTTTTGTTGCTCCAAGTAACCCTTTCCCCCTTTATCGTTCCTCTTCGTCTTTGTGGCCCTTGTTCTGTTATCCATTCGTTCAAACATGTTACTCGCTGTTTTTCCTTGCTTCTCACATGCTATAGTCCTTGTGAGTGTTAAATTCTCAAAGCCTTCTTTCGTGAATATATGTCCCCAAAATCCTCTTTCTGATTGGTAACAAAAAATTACCACCAGTTCCTATTTTCTTTAAATCTTCTTCATTCATTAGATTCTCAAAATTCGTCAGTAGAACCACATCTCTGTTGCTTGATGTCTCTTCTTCATCTGGAGGAGATTGTCCAGTTTTCACTGCCGTATAAAAGATTATACCTTACCTAGCAGTCCAATACTCTGTTCTTTGTCTCTAAAGACATTTTCCTATCTCCTAATACTCAAAAACTATTTCTCAAGCGCATCTTTCGTTATTCCTATAATTTTTCTGCTTCGACTTTCCCCCCAGGTAGTTAATTATCCGATTTTGCTTGATTTTAACGTTCCCAGTATGTAACTTCTACGTTGGGTTATCTCTTTTGCTGACAACCATGTATTCTGTCTTCTTACAGACCTTTATCTTTAATCGAAATCAAAGAACTAAATTTGTTCCTTTCTACTTGTTTCTTGTTATAAAGAAATAAGTCAGCCATCACAAATAAAAATGGCGAAACTGAATAATTTCATTTTATTCACTAGTTTCCAGTAAAGTCAGAAATTACATTTGGTACCTTGTGTGTGTGCGTGTGTGTGTGCGTGTGTGTGTGTAGAAAATGTCGTACAGCATTGTGGCAACAATGTTTAAATTGTTTACCACAACGCATTAATTAAAAAGTTCCAAACCAGCATTTAATTATATAATCCTAACCGTTGTTGCGTAAAAGGACCTAGTCCCGATTCTTATAATTTCCTAAGTTTTAAAATTGGGGCTTCCACTCATGGATCAGCGCGTTTTCTAAATTATAAGTTTCAAAATGAAAATAACGTTAGCCACCATTTTTAGTCTTGAAAAAAAAAATTTTTTTTTTTTACTGTTAGGTGAGGTGTAAATATACTTATTATTAGTAGTAAATTTTGTATTAGTTTTGATATTTACTAAGTCCAAAAAGTTTAGCCTATTACAGTACTAGGTCAGTTTTATTATTCCCATGTGACCTTGAGCTATTTTAAGCTTTGTTTCGGTGTCAAAACGACTGACGTCACTGTTATCACCATCTGCTTGTTAAGATAATCTATTTTTAGCCAAGTGATTCAAATATATGGATTAATATGTAAACGTCTACTTTTAAAACTTATTTGCTCTTGCTGATTTTTTTTATTATTAATTATTTTAAATTGAAAGGTATTGTTGAGGTCTGTTAACCCCAAAATCGTATAGATGGTTATCGACAGAAATTTCATGAAAAGAATATTGTTGGCGGAGGCAGACATTTTTTTTTTTTCAATAAGTCAACTTCAGAAATATACTGAAATACTTTACGCTTGATCTCCAAGGTAATGCTACTTATTCTACGTGATTTAAAAGCATCTTACTGCATATCAGGGAATAAAAGACGATCCCACCTTAAAAAAGAAAGAACAAATCCGATGGATTTGGAAGTAAAATCAATCAAACAATCCCCTCTTTTCTATTAATTTATTATCTCCTTTTAACATCATTGTCTTTTTAAAAAAGAAAAAAAAACTTGTCAAAAGATCAAAATGACAGTTTGACTGACAGACCAGGGAATGTGTGCAACAAACATAACACAAAAAAGAAAAAACAAACGAACAAAAAATATATACTCCATTTTTTATAAAAAAAAAATCTTGTTCTTGTTTTTATTTTTTATTTTGTTTTTATTTTTGTTTTGAAGAAACAATAACTTGCTTAAAGATTCACTTATAAAAAATAAAAAAGTGAATTTGTCGACGGCATAAATATTAATGACACATGTTTATTTTTAATGAGGCAATCCATCGACTGGAGATGCCACACAATTCAAGGATACGGACAAAAAGATCACCCATTCCATTTGTTAATATCAAAATACATTCTTGACCGGGTCCCTCTTATTGAACTTGGGGAGGCACTGCCTGGATAAATGGATCTCTGTTCACGGGAAATCAATTTCGATTCTATGTCTGAAATGATCAGAAAACGATAAACCCTTAAAAAATTTATTTTATTTTTGTTATTAATTCTGATTCCCAAAGCGAAAAAGGGATATTTTTCAAACAAAACATTAACTGTGATCCTGCCATCAAAGCATGTGTCCAGTGGGGGAAAAAGACGCAAAAGATAACTGAGTCGATAAGCAAGTTATTGTTTTTCAAATTATTCAGTGTTGATATATATATATATATATATATATATATATATATATATATATATTTGAATTGGACAGAGTCCGACAATTTATTTAAAGACATTTATATATATTATGTTTAACGTTCTTTTTATAGATACAAGTATTTAAGCAAATGCTCTGTTTTATAATAAACAGTATTAAATACTTATTTAATACTGTTTATTATAAAAACAGAGTATTTGCTTAAATACTTGTATCTATAAAAAGAACGTTAAACATATTATATAAATGTCTTTAAATATATATATATATATGTGTGTGTGTGAGAGAGAGAGATAGTATGTGTGTGTATATGTGTGTATGTGTATATGTGCGTATATGTGTGAGTATGTGTGTGTATATGCGTATGTGTATATGTGCGTATATGTGTGTGTATGTGTGTATTTGTGTGTATGTATGTGCATGTGTGTATATGTGTGTGTATGTGTATATGTGTGTGTATGTGTATATGTGTGTGTGTGTGTGTGTGTGCGCGCGCGCACGCGCGTGGGTGTCGAGATAATAAGTCTCTCCTGCCTCTTCTAATTGGCGTCGTTAAGCGGGAATGAAAATACAAATTCGCATGGAAGAAGAGGCTTTTGGAATATGCGAGAAAACAAATGGAGGTCTTTATCAAACCCCGTGGGCAGAGAATTGGTTTAACAGAAGGGACTAAATTCGCTGCCGAATAGTTTTGACATCCGTCTTGTTAAATCATCTTCTGTTCAGATATTATTCTACAACCTAATATATATATATATATATATATATATATATATATATATATATATATATATATATATATATATCTGTCTAGATTTCTGAGATGAGGTATTATGTATATTATTAACATTATTTGGACTATTGTCCTCATCTTTGTCGCTATATTTATTACAACGTTTCGGCCGTTGTACGCTCCGGCCTTCTTCAGGTGATTGGAATGTGGAGAACTTTCAGATGGGAATTAACACGAAATAACTAACATCCATTAAAAACATGGCTCGTGGAACTAGAACAGTCTACCCCAGTGAGCGAAATAAAGGTTTCAGTTCTACATTCCAAACACCTGAAGAAGATCGGAGCGTACAACGACCGAAACGTTGTAATAAATATGTCGACAAAAATGAAGACAGTAGTCCGAATAATATAAATAATATATATATATATATATATGGACATTGAAGTCAACACCCAGTGACGACAGTCTGTTTCATGCTAAACCCAGTCGTGACGCCATCACGCACGTTTCCGCAAGTGGAGAGCAAGGTCTGCTTTACTGCAGGTGACAAAGCTACAGCGGCAGTTAAGGCTCTCATTCAGAGGAGCAGCATGCTCCCAACTTACTTTAATATTTGCACGCAGTTGATCCCGATGTTCAATTCGGCCTCCGCTCAAACCGTTGTATAGAAGAGAAACAGGACAAGCACCCAGTTCCTTCGATCTGGGGCTTTGAATTCCAAGGAAGAAAAGGGAATACTGCATCGCTTTAGATTGACGCGTAAGAGTGACCTTCCAATATATACATATATATATATATATATATATATATATATATATATACGTTTTTCAATTAAATTTGCATGAAAGAAGGATTGCTGCCTAAATACACACACACACACACACACACACATATATATATATATATATATGTATATATATATATATAATTATTTATTTGAAAATTCAACATCATCACTTGATAAGACACCAGAGGTATTGAAACAAAATGGCTAATTTTGTAGTGATTTTATAACATATTTATGTTATAATTTTTAAATAAATAATTATATTTGCTCTACTCTGTATTGAGCACTCTTTTAAGAATAGTAATTGTTGCTTATTGGAATTTATTCATTCCGTATAAACCAATCCTATACTTGGGTATATATATATATATATATATATATATATATATATATATATATATATATATATATATATATATATATATATATATATAATTATTCATTTGAAAATTCAACATCATCACTTGATAAGACACCAGATATATATATATATATATATATATATATATATATATATATATATATATATATATATATATAGAGACACTGTTGGTGAAATTTCTCCAGTTTTCTCATGTCTCTAGTGACAAAGGTTTTACATGCGTACAACAATGAAGACAAAAGAAATGTATTGTAAACCTTCAAATTCGACTCAATAGAAATTCCATGTTGAGACGTTCATCCCGTTTTCTTGATCTGGCGGGAGATTTGAAAATCCGGGTTATCTGTCATATTTACAGTACTACCTAAATACACAACCTGCAATTTCTGGCCATACATATAAATGTTAATGGTTGTATGAGCCGTTTCCCTATAAGGAAACATTTGACATTCATTGAGCGAGAAGCCAGGACCGCTTTCGGTTGAAATCTATAAAATCTTTCAATTAAAACAATTTTTCAGGAAAACAGGTCTCTCAAGTCCATCAGCTGTTATTACTCTTCCCGGTATAAATAGCAGTTGCCTTCCTAACCTTTTGTTAGAAGTAGTTTGGAAAGTTGATGTTGTAGGATACCTGCGGACGATACGAACCATTCACATAAATATAGTAGCAAATACTGTATGTTGGTCTGCAATTAGACATTCGTCTCCAACTGTGTTGGTCAAACTCATCTCGGGAATTAGTTACCCGACCCCGTTTTATACAGGGTCTACGAGGAACTTTGGTCGAGCTTACGGGCTCGGATACCCCACATTAATTTCGGCCTTGTGCCACATCTGACCGCGTGGGGCGGTTGGTAGATATTCTGCAGTTGGAGATTCGTCTCCAGCTGTGCTGGTCAAACTCTCTGCCTTCGAGGAGAGAGGATCCCAAACGAGGCTATGTCAAAAGCCAGACTCTCGTCTCGGGAAACAGCTAACCTACCCCGTTTTATACGGGGTCCACGGGGAATTTTTTAACCGAAACTACGAGCTCGGATACTCCACATTAAATTCTGCCTTTTGATGCATCTGACTGCCTGGGGCGGGTGGTAGTTATCCTGCAGTTGGAGATTCATTGTGGAATTCACTTCACAGTTGACTATTCTTCTACGCGCCGCTGGCGAATCTTTTACGCGTTGTTCTTGTCCTAAGTATTATCGTTCATTATCAACCTTCGTTTGATTATTCTATTCAGTAACCTTCCATAGGTCACAACAGTCGACATCTTGATTATGTTACTATTCTCTCTTCTAGCTACATGTGCTATCCATTTTAGTTGTTGCCGCGGTTGGTTGTCCCCTCAAGTGATGTGGTTTCTGTTATTTGGTACAGTTCTTTGTTTGTGATTCTGTAGCACCAGTCCACAAGGTTCAAAGAGCGATAAGGTTTCACTCGCTTGAAGCTTTTTTAGCCATTGACCTCAGGAAACGGCTGTATACATCTAATAGTTTAAATATTTCTGAAGTGGAACGGCGCCATACATCACTTCCATATGAATGTCTCGATCTGACGAAGCTATTCAAGAACATGATGTCTCGGTATAAGTTATCTCCCTTTAACTCAACTCTTCAAGTTTTTGTTCACCTGTAGCCAGGTGTTGTGGGGCAGACCCCTTTTACACAAGATGGGCTCTTCCAAAGTATACTTATACTGACAGAGAGAATACCTGCAGGTTGAGATACGTTGTAGTCAGAGTGAGAGATACGGAGACAGTACACAGGGTGTTCACAGAGAGTTATACCAGAGTCCAGAGAGAGAGAGATAATTACTGCTTCACTTAGAGACTTGTACATATACTTTCTACTAACCCGCATTCCTGGACTACTAATCTTCACTTCAACTCTGTATTCTTACATTTAATACACTTATTTTTCTATCTCAATTACTGGCATTGTGTATTTATTTGTGCAGGATTCCATTCCCGGAATCCACAACACCAGGTATTGAACTCACAACTGTTTGGGTCAAGTCACTGGATTCAACCAGTGATCTTATCCTCTGGACCATGTGTCCTATGCAACAAAGATGAATACAGCAGTCCGAACAACGTAAGTAGTGTAAATGATTACAATAACTCATCTCTGAAATATAGACAGATCCTGAAGAAGGCCGTAGCGTACAACAGCCGAAACATCGTGAATACGGCAATAAAGATGAGAACAACAGTCCGAACGATGTAAATAGTGTAAATAATTACAACACCTCATCTCAGAAATATAGACAGATTCTGAAGAAGGCCGGAACGTACAACGGCCGAAACATCGTGAATACGGGAATAAAGGTGAGAACAACAGTCCGAACGATGTAAATAGTGTAAATAATTACAACACCTCATTTCAGAAATATAGACAGATATCAGTGGTGTTCTTGAGAAGTCTATCCATCAGGCTGCTAGATAACGCCTGCTAACAACGGAGAAAAGAGGTATCTCTCGGTAATTCCCACAGTCATCCTCTTGTAAGCCGTGTTAACAATCGTCCTTCCCTTCATAGAGAACAACAATGCCCCAATCGTCATACACACTCTCTTCTATCCTAAACTATTGTATTTTTAATTAGAAGTTGAACCAAATTTTCAGTTTCAGATTTTAAGATTTCAGCAGAGATTTTATCTTCTATGAAAGGCGAACTACCACTATTCAGTTGTTGTACATCATTGTTTAATTCCTCAAGTGAATGAAATTCTGACACATGTTCTTTGGTGGGATTGCCGAAAATCGTGTTAACAAACACATTATTAACTTGAAAAGGTCTATTTAAAAATTCATTAAAGTGTTCTCCATACCAGAGAATGTCATTGGCAGCTCAGAGTAACTCTTTACCATGCATATTTCTTTGGTAGGATTGCCGTGGATCATGTTAACAAATTCATCATTAACTTGAGAAGGTCTATTTACAAAATTCGTTAAAGTGTTCTCGACACCAGAGAATGTATTTGGGAGCTCAGAGTAACTCTTTACCATCAAATTTTCTTTGGTAGGATTGCCGTGAATCGTGTTAGCAGAATCAATATAAACTCGAGAAGGTCTATTTAAAAATTCGTTAAAGTGTTCTTGATACCAGAGAAAGTCATTGGGAGCTCAGAGTAACTATTTACCATCCAAATTTCTTTGTGAGGGTTGCCGTGAATCGTGTTAACAAATTCATCATTAATTGAAAAGGTCTATTTACAAATTCGTTAAAGTGTTCTCGATACCAAACAATGTCTGTGGGAGCTCAGAGTAACTCTTTACCATCCAAATTTCTTTGGTAGGATTGCTATGAATCGTGTAAAGTAACTCATCATAAACTTGAGAATGTCTATTTACAAATTCGCTAAAGTGTTTCATTTACGGGAGAATGGCATTGGCAGCTCAGAGTAACTATTTACCATCCAAATTTCTTTGGTAGGATTGCCGTGAATCGTGTTAACAAACTCATCATAAATTTGAGAAGGACTATTTACAAATTTGTTAAAGTGTTCTCGATATCAGACAATGTCATTAGGAGTTCAGAGTAACACTTTACCATCAAAATGACTTTGGTAGAATTGCCGTGAATCGTGTTAACGAACTCATCATAAACTGGAGAAGGTCTATTTACAAATTCGTTAAAATGTTCTCGACCACATTCAATGTCATTGGAAGCACAGAGTAACACTTTACAATCCAAATTTCGTAAAGTGGCAACCGGAGCGGAAGACTGTCCATAAACTACCCGTAGCAAATTATACCCGTTTTCTATTGTTGGAATCAAACAAAGATTGAATCTAGTCTCCGTTTGTTTTCCACCACGTTTCATCTATGTTATGGAGCTTACGCTATAGTTTACACTTACCTTCTCGTCATAATGTTTCATTCTTTCTTGCTAGGTTTTTCCTTATATTAACGATCTGCCCAAAATCATTCTCAGATCATTAGTAAATATCTATGCTGGATCAACAGTTTATGGATAC
The DNA here is from genome assembly GCA_964036315.1 of Acanthosepion esculentum. NCBI lineage: Eukaryota > Metazoa > Mollusca > Cephalopoda > Sepiida > Sepiidae > Acanthosepion > Acanthosepion esculentum. Next base: position 2,271,287 of record OZ038510.1, read on the forward strand.
ACCACAAAAAATCGAGAATGATGTTTATACACAAAAGGTATACAGTCAAATGATTATAGCATACTAACTTCAAAACTAGAAAAAAAAATATGGCGGATGACACTGAGAAATGCTTATTGGCTCGGAAGTAATCCCAGCATTCATCTAGTGCGATTTGTTTATAAATTTAGGGAAGGGAAGGATTTTGAAATCATCCCTGTAAGGATGAAACAGCAATACATATATATATATATATATATATATATATATATATATATATATATATATATATAAGCAAGACAAAAGTAGGCAAAACAACGGTGATAAGGCAAAACGTTCCACAAAGATTGGTGTGAACACACCAATGGGTATACGGACAAGAGATCGCAACGTTCTAAATCCAAAACGAAAAATAACAGAACCAAGTCGGATGAGACCGAGAATTAGTCTATCCTACTGGCTAAAAAGAAATCCCAACATGCATCTGTGTGTTTTGTCTATAAATGTGGGGAGAGGGGAAGTTTTTGAAATCATTCCCATGCTGACTGGAATCACTGCGCAAACTCTGAATTTTCTCCTGTCATTATGAAATGTTGAACTATTAATCAGTCTCTCCTCGTCGACTGGAACAAATGTGTTCTCCAGACCTCAAGTAGAACATATCTATTTGATCTATCGCTAAATATTCTGGAGAATGGTCGATCCCTTCAAAAGTCTTCACTTCCAAATCTTGTTCAAAAGCGTCTACGTGGCCTTGTGGGTGATGAAATTTTTCCCACCCTAATCCCTTTCCCGCAGACGAAACGTCGCAAGTCTCTCTTTACACTAACGGTATTTCCCTGGAATATCTCTTTATAGGGTACATTCCTTAGTTCCACCAGTTCAAGCCTTTACAGCCTAAACCCTCCCTGACACGCCTACGCGTTCTCCATGCGCCTGGTGTTCCATTCGGACAGCGTCTTCCCAAGAGTCGCTCCTTTGGGGAACAGATTCCCAAGAAGATAATTCCACGATCAATGCAATCTTCAGTAAACCTCTAGCTTGATCGGTACTTGTATTATGTGAACGACAATTCATGTTTTTAATACCGAAGTAGATCCGTTTTCCAAGCGATGCCCCAGAATCCAGATACAAAAGAATTCGAATTCCATAGGACTCCATAGAACTCCGTCGGCCTAACGACCTACTTAACAAAAGTTATAATCCGAATTCTGATTAAATGAGCTTGTAGCAGTATTTGACAGGGAATAGGAAAGAACAGTATGTTTTTGTTAAAAACACTGTAACAAGGAATGTAATATTTATACTCAGAATGATATTATAAAGAGCAATAAAAAGGCAGAAGGATATATATATATATATACATATATGTTTTATATTTAAGCTTGATTGTTTGGGAAATATATTAGAATAATCCAGAACCGTAGACTGGGAGCAAACCTCCTGCATACGGATAGAAAATGAATCCAGTAAATAAACAAAAAGTAAGGAGCGTAAGACATGGATGTTTCTTCTCACTGGAAATATTCAGTGATGATACCCTGAGAGAATTAGACGTTCTACCAGGATTCATTATTGGCCGTCAATCTTAACGTAGGATATTCATTTGACACAGTGTAGCAATCAGACAGAAAGTAAATTATAGGATCTCCCACAGAACATCATAAAGGAAAGCGAGAACAATGGACTAAGCATCAATTTTAAGAAGAGATAATGTAGGGTTGCAAGCAAGAGGAGCATCCCAAGATGCAAGCTATAAATAGGATACGCCAAAATAAATTAAGTACAAAACTTTTAGTATCTAGGACGTGTTTTAACCAAGGATATATGCTATAGATCAGGGGTCTGCAACCTTTTGTTGACTATATGCCGACTTAGGGTTTTAAAATCATTCAGTTTGCCAACAGCGTACATATTTTTATACAAGTCAGGGTCAATATACCTGTTCTACAATATATTTGATATAGTAATATAAAGAATATATTCTTTAGTATATATTAAAATTGAAACAGTTAAATATCTTCTTTGATAGTACCGACCATTTTTCCAGCAATCTTAGCAATGGATCGTGTATCTGAGTTAAGGTCGGGGGTGAACTTGCGTCCCAGTGGTCAAAATCAGGGATCAGCAACCTTTTGCGAAATATGTGCCGATTTAGGGTTTTAAAATCATTCAGTGTGCCAACAGCAGATGTATTTTTATACAAGTCAAGGTCAATATCCCTGTTCTACAATATATATTATATAGTAATATATAGTATATATACTTCAGTATATATTAAAACTGATACAGTTAAATATCTTCTTTGCGTTTTAGTATTTATTGGTTCGGACTCCGTGATGTCATTTGCGAGTGCGTGCCATTAGAAATTGCTTGGCTTACCACGTGTGGTACGCGTGCCGTAGGTTGCCGATCCCTGATCTATAGTTTTAATGCACATGATACATGATACTTTAAATATCTCGGACGTGTTTTAACCGTGAATATATGCTATAGATAACGTGTCTTTTTATTGCGTTATAATCCGCAGATAGTTTGTTTTAAGCATTACATTCATAAATACACAATAAAAAGGTTCTGTATATTGCTTGTTCAATGCGTTTAATATATCCGTGCCTTGTTCAATGCGTTTAATATATCCGTGCCTTGTTCAATGCGTTTAATATATCCGTGCCTTGTTCAATGCGTTTAATATATCCGTGCCTTGTTCAATGCGTTTAATATATCCGTGCCTTGTTCAATGCGTTTAATATATCCGTGCCTTCTTTGTCGTTAGCTACGCGTGATCAAATCGCTGTTTGAAAAGACTCAAGCAATAAATTGAGTTCATATGTACGCTATGACACAGAAAAAAATATTATTTTCTGATGTTTTCCGAAAAAATTGAATTCAGTGACCTCCGCAAACAGGTGACTCAACTAAAAATAATATTAAATCGAGCCAACTTTCTTCTACCTCACCATGTCATGACAGACCCGATTCTTGTAATCACGCACGACGATGCTTGTCTGAGACAGAAGTTAAAAGAGAAAAGGCGTCAGTAGTGTTTCCATACTACTGTTTACTCAATACAAGGCCCAAGATCCCCACAAGGTAGAGGGTTACTGAATGAGGTCGTTGTTAGGGCTTAAGAGGAGGGAGTAAGAACTGCATTTTATGAAGATAGGTGGGATAGAAAACAGTTGATACTAGGGGTTATGGTTTACGGCCATATCACGTTGAAAAACCGGTTCACGCAAGATCATCGAAGCTAAGCCACGTCGAGCTTGGTCAGTACATATATGGGTGACCGCTAGGGAATACCAGGTGATGTGAGGAGGTCTAATGGATAACGATTCGGAATTTGAAATCAGAGAGTGTCTATTTTAGTTCCATTTTCTGAAAGAATTCTCCGGTTTAAGGCCGCATCACGTTGAAACAGCGTTTCCGGGACGATCAGAGAAGTTAAGAAACGTTGAGACTCGTCAGTGACTAAGATGGGTGACCGCTTGGCAGTAGCAAATGCAGTAAGATTGGATGTGCGGGTGGTGAAAATGGATTTAGAAAGCGGAGAGCCTAGTTCCAATTTGAGTCGGGTTATCTATATTCACATACGCAATTACCCTTGGAAAAAGTATGAATATATCTCTAATCCCCCAACTATGGGTTAATTAGTATAACATCAATTAGTAAATCATTATAATCTCAAAAAGATACTTACAATTTAAAATATTTTCTCGCTATAAATAAGCCGGACATCAGTGAATCAGATGAAGGGCTGAAGATCGTAGAGACCGAGATAAGGATCCATAAAGCAACACTTATGATGAGGATGTGAGGGTGGAAAGTCTTATTAATCAATGGAATAGGAAGGGAATGAGCATGAGTTAACCCTCAGAACAGAGCAGGGCGTGTCTTAGCTTTAAGATCTCATCTGGTGGAACTAAGGAATGGAGCTCATCTGAACATTTTCCATGGAAATAACAATAGAGTAGAGAGAGGCTTAGATGTCAAGGTCTGAATTGGTGGAACTAAGGAATGGAGCTCATCTGAACATTTTCCATGGAAATAACGATAGAGTAGAGAGAGTCTTAGCTGTAAAGGTCTGAACTGGTGGAACTAAGGAATGGAGCTCATCAGAACATTTTCCATGGAAATAACAATAGAGTAGAGAGAGGCTTAGCTGAAAAGGTCTGAACTGGTGGAACTAAGGAATGGAGCTCATCTGAACATTTTCCATGGAAATAACGATAGAGTAGAGAGATTCTTAGCTGTAAAGGTCTGAACTGGTGGAACTAAGGAATGGAGCTCATCTGAACCTTTTCCATGGAAATAACGATAGAGTAGAGAGAGGCTTAGCTGTAAAGGTCTGAACTGTTGGAACTAAGGAATGGAGCTCATCAGAACATTTTCCATGGAAATAACAATAGAGTAGAGAGAGGCTTAGCTGTAAAGGTCTGAACTGGTGGAACTAAGGAATGGTGCTCATCAGAACATTTTCCATGGAAATAACGATAGAGTAGAGAGAGGCTTAGCTGTAAAGGTCTGAACTGGTGGAACTAATGAATGGAGCTTATCTGAACAATTAGCCGAAAGCGATGGACATACGGAACATATGGATAATCTCTAGATAATTTAGATCCATAATATGGAAAAATTATAAGAACACACGAAAAAATTAAATAAAAACCCCACCGTGGTACCTTGTGCGTTTTGAAATAACACAAATGTGCCTGCGCCGGCATCGGCAACAGGGATTGTCTATGCACCGTAACAGACGGATGAGAGGTGGTGTTGAATGTAGAATAAAGTGTTTGAAAAGGTTCAAATCAACCAAACACCCCTCGATATGGGGAACTCATCGAGGTCTGTTACAACGTTCTCCCTATATATTGCTGTTCTGTTGATTTAAACCTTTTAAAACTCTTTATTCTACATTCAACACTATCGCTTGATAAGACACCAGAACTGTGTGAAAAAAAGACTATCTCTGGATTGATTTTATAACATAATTATGTTATAATTTTCGTATAAATTATATTTGCTCTACTCTGTTTTGAGCACTCTTTTAAGAATAGCATTTTTGTACTTAGGTATATATATATATATATATATATATATATATATATATATATTTAACGAAAATTACACATTTATATATATACAGCGTCCCATAATTATGGGATGCATTTTCAATGCAAGAATCAGTTAGGAATAATAAAAATAACAAGAGTACCAAATATATTTATTATATAACTGATGCAAAAGAGTTCAACGTATTATCTAAGTTTTAATCTTACATCCCTGAGATGGTCACCACCACGAAGACGATATGCAGAAGCTCCCCCTCTCTCTCTCTATCTCTCTCTCTATCTCTCTCTCTCTCTCTCCCTCCCTCTGAATGAACACTCAGAGGTGACATGTTGTTTCATGCTAAACGCAACCGTCAGGCCACCTGATTGCGTCTAGCATGAAACAGCCTGTCGCCTCTAAGTGTTGACTTCAATGTTCACCTTTATCTTTATATATATATATATATACATGTGTGTGTGTTTGTGTGTGTGTAATCAAGATTTTAAAAATGCTAAAACTCTCGTAAGTACAAATATAATTCCCCACTGATCTCAGTAAAAATAAAACTAATTATATATTATAGTAAATCTAACACAACCAAATTATCATACGTCATAACTCTTTTCCGTCAACTAGTGTTTTGGAAAGGACCAACATTTTAAAAGAGTTTAAATGTCCATTGCCACATTGTATCTCTGACAAAAAAGAAGTATATATGTTGGTCTGACGACCACTACATTATCAAGACGTCTTACACTTCATTTGTTGAATACAAGTTCTATTGCAGAGCATTTAAAGACACATTCCTGTCCACCTTCAAAATACAAGAAAATACTTGTTGATAACTCCAATATATTACGCGATGAAAATAATAAACAAAACCTTCAAATTCTCGATGCCCTCTATATCAAAAGCAACCAAGACTGAACAAAATTTATTATAAGTGTATCATCAGCATTTTGAAATGTATTTGACCAACATTTAATGGCATATTGCATTTCTTCCATCTCTGGGTAGCTCCCTTATATTGTAGACGCTTGTTTACAAAAGCAACATAGCTACAACGGATCAATTTAAAATTTTAATATAATTAGAACAAAATGTGTTCACGCATAGTTACAAAAATGACCATCACAGCGATTACAGTTGCATTAATTTTTGTCTTTGCAATTCACCCCTAACGATGATCGAAAGTACTTGGGTTAAGAAAAACTACGGCGCCTTCCTTGGTGAATTTCAACTTAACATCAAGAAGATAATTAGCGAACTAGAAACGATTATTATAAAAAATAAACTTAATATGTCTATATTATTCAATGAAATCTAAAGATATGCTGAATATATATATATATATATATATATATATATATATATATATATATATATATTACAGCAAGGTTCACCCTTTACAAGGCCCGGGGGTCACTCGGGGTAGAGGGTTACGTTTGGAGGCCTTTTCTGTTTATAGGAGTGGAAGATAAGGCAGTGGTTCGCGGAAAGATGCTGTTCGAGTGGAACTTTAATCTCGCCGATAGAATACGGAGGGAATGGGGGTGATTTGTTACTGTGTAACTGGCATGGCGTGTTCTTGAGGTGAAGGTTTGGCTCGGCGGGACCAGCGAATGTAGTTTGTCCGAGCACTTTCTGTGGTATTAGCGGTAGAGAAGTGAGAGGCTTGCCACATCCCGCCTGTGCGAGAGAGGTTGCAGTTCGTCACCCACATGGCCTTGGAGACGCTTTTGAAGTCTATCAATGCTGGGGAGTGAGGTCTAGGCAGCTCCCGCCCAAATATGACAACAGAACTCCATTTTAGGCCTGACCTGGCTCTTGTAAATGTAGAGAGTAGCAGGAGGGATCACGTACTTACTATATATATATATATATATATATATATATATATATATATATATATATATATTTATTTATTTATTATAATTTTATCATATAGACAAAACCATTTTACTCACAACAAAGATGCAACTTGGTTTCAGTGCATTTTAACTGCACATCTACGGGTGAGGGTCGGAAATGGTTATGAACGATCCTGTTTGTAGGCACGCCCGGATGTAAAACGTCACTTCCTATTTTCCATTTTTTGAGAAGAAAAATGTACTTACAAAATAGTATGTCTACAGAAAACGGTAGACTCATATCTTTGGTTTAGTAATTGTTTATTATTCAAGATTTCAATGATACATATTTTCTCCTGTAAACATAGGAAGCAAGGTTCGCTCAGTGTAACTCCTTTACAAATACAGCCAAACAAAATATGACATCACTTTCGAAATATTTTTGGAAACTCAAGGAAGAAGGAAAAACACCTAAAGTTAAATGGAAAATCCTAAGACAAGCCAGAACCTGCAATTCACTGAGCGAACCTTGCTGTAGACATACTAAGGATTTAACACTACAATCTTGTTAAATTCCCAATTCCATAACTATGAACCTTTTATAATTATATATACACAAAAAACGCTCTTTCGATTACAAAATAAATAGTGATAACCCCAACATAAAGAAATGCAATCCAACTTTAGAAATCTTATAGAAAAACCAAAAAATAACACTCGTAATAATTATAAAAGATAACTCGAAAATCTTTTTACCTACTCAAATGTAATATTATCCCCTATATGATAAAATTATAATAAATAAATAATTATCGCTCTACTACCTGTATCGAGCTCTTTTTTGAATTAACGCTGCGAACGTTAGAATTTATATATTACTTTCGTTCTCATCGCATCGGATATATATATATATATATATATATATATATATATATATATACCTAGAGAGCCAGACAATCCTACCACGTGTTTTTCTTTAAACCCCCCTCCCTCTTTCGTTAATTTTTAGAATAAATGATTCTCCACAACCCTCCCCGTAGTTTGTTTTGTTTTTTCGTCACGTGGTTATGATTTTTTTGTTTATTGACTATAAGTTTCCGTTCTTTCTTACCTTGTTAGCCGGCCTTCCCTGACGATCCGTTTAGGTGAAACCTTGGTAGGTTTGTCTGGCTCTCGAGGTCTAACTAGGTCTGCTCTACTTATTGTATTGAGCACTTTATTTAGTTATTTTGCGTACTCGTATCGGGTTTTTTTTTCTTTGGGCCTTGGACTTGCATGCTGGACGATTATTTTCGGCTAACGTACATCTTCTTGGTTCTTTCTTTTTTTATATACCTTTTTTCCCCCCTTTGGTATTGGTTTGATTATTTGCAAATAAAGACACCGAAGGTTTTCCGATTGAGTATTTCGTCTTATACTTATAAGACTTCTACTACTAATAATATATATATATATATATATATATATATATATATATATATATATATATATATATATATATATATATATATATATATATATATATATATATATACGCGTAAACAATAGAGAAAGCTCCGCTGTGGATAATCGACAGGTAGAAAATGGGGAAATCTCTTTGAGATTTATTTCAGACAAGTTTCGTTGTAAACAAGCGTAGGTGGGGTTCAGAAGTGGGTTTTGGTTCTCACTTGTAAACAAATGCGCAAGAAGAGCAGCGAGAATGGTGTTACTAAAAGAAGCGCGATAGAAATGCATTTATATATAATGACGGTTGTACCTATAAAAAGATCGGAGCCAATGAGAGGCAATGAAAAGGTGGGAATTTACCTGTTATATTTGCGCTGGATAAGTCAGCTAGCAAACCAGTAAAACACCACTTCTGCTCCAAGTATATTTTCCTACACAGAATATATTTGGAAACAGGAAGTGAAGAAGAAGAAGAAGAAGAAGAAGAAGAAGAAGAAGAAGAAGAAGAAGAAGAAGAAGAAGAAGAAGAAGAAGAAGGAGGAGGAAGAGAGGGAGGGGGATAGGATGATGAAAAAGAACAAAAAGAACAGGAAGACGAAAAGAAGAAGAAAAAGAAGTGGGAGAAGAAGGAGAAAAAGAAGAAAAAAGAAGAGGAAGATGAAAAAGAAGAAGAAGAGCACGATGAAAAAGAAGAAGAGGAAGAAGTGGATGAAGAAAAAGAAGAAGAGGAAGATGAAGAAGAAACCAAGAAGAAAAAGAAAGAGAGGAAGATGAAAATGAACAAGAAGAAGACAGGAAGAGGAAAAGAAGAAGTAGAAGAGAAAGATGAAAAAGAAGAAGAAGAAGAAGAAGAAGAAAAAGAAGAAGAAGAAGAAGAAGAAGAAGAAGAAGAAGAAGAAGAAGAAGAAGAAGAAGAAGTGAAAGAGAGAGAAGAAAAAGTAGGATAAGAAACTATAGGTGCAGGGAATGTTGAGGGTTATGTGAATGTTTTAGAAGAATAAAAAGAAAAAAGGTTGAAAATTCAGAAGTAAAAGAGAAAAAAAAGCAAGAAAAAGGAAGGAAAATGAGTACATAGGGTCACCTATGTTTCGGTTCACACTCCTCCCCAGTCTTTTGAACAGGAATAGAGTTTTATCCAATTATTTCCTGTTCCTTCTAAAATCTTCTCATTCACTTTCACTTCCAGTAACTACTTGCGTCTTAGTGACATTATCACCTTGCTTCGGGGGGGGGCATTAAAATAATAATAATAAAATAAGAAGGAAATGAAGAATAAAAGGAACAAAAAAAAAGAAAAGAACTAGAAAAATTCGAAAAGCAAACGAAGAAAGACGGACAAGAAGAAAAAGGGAAAATCATTGCCAACAGAAACTAAAAAAAGAGAAAAAACAAGAAAAGAAGAGGACAACGAAGAGGAAAAAAGAAAAATCAAAAAGGAGGAAAAGAAAAAGAAGGAAAAGAAAGAATAATATGAAAAAAAAGAAAAAAATGAAGGAGGAAAAAGAAGGGAATAGCGAGCAAGAAGAAGAAAAAGATGTGAAAAAATAAAAAGAAAGATACAAGAAGAAGAAAAAACAAAGGTATTACCTGTAGAATGAATAGGAGGCAGTGACATGTCAAGGATTACCTACATGTTTTGGAATGAGTTGATAAGCCAAGCAGTCAGGAGAGCGGTGCATTACATACCAGAAAAAAAATTTGGTTGTTACAAAAGAAATCATCATCATCATCATAATTACCAACATCATCATTGACTTAACCGTTATTAGTAACAACAACTGCTTGCAGTCGAGTGAAATTGTTGAGTACTTATTTCGCTAGCTGTTGATCGTAACTGGATGAGTTTACAAATTCCCATGTTCAGGTAAAAATTATCATATTTAGCAGCACTAGAAATAATTTGTTCACTAGAAAATAGCATCATTATTCGCTATAAAATGTAAAATATTGATAATTCATTATAAAAACACTGAACAGACTCAACCGTATACTGTAGATTTGACTTAGGAATATTCAGTTTTCGGAAGCTATAAGAACAAAAACAAATGGTGAAACAATAACATTTATGCCAAATAACTCAAGGATTGTCTTTAATGATGTGCGGATTTGAATCCCGAACACAAATTATCGGGGAAATCAATTCCGTTTCCATGATTTCCTTATGACTAGAATCTTCAAAAGTTTAAATGAAGCATCAATCACTATCTTCTGTCTTCTTGAATCCCGTTCATCTTTTGTCCTTTCCTCAATCCACCCTATTCTCAGTCTTCTCTTTCCTTTTTACCCCCTGCAAACGCCTGTGTACTAGTGGCATTCCCGTTCATCTTTTGTCCTTTCCTAAAACTTCCCTCATCTCATTCCACTGTCGATGTCTAGGGATATCTCGTCTAGTTCTTATTTTTAGTACTGCTCAATTATTGCTCACACCTGTTTCCGATGTGTCCAAGTACACACTGCTCGGCCCAGGGATTCCGAACAGAAGCTTTTATTTAATCTATGGGGGTAGACTCTTCTCGTTCCACTGTTCATGTCTAGGGATATCTCGTCTAGTTCTTATTTTTAGTACTGCTCAGTTATTGCTCGCACCTGTTTCAGATGTGTCCAAGTACACACTGCTCGGCCCAGGGATTCCGAACAGAAGCTTTTATTTAATCTCCGGGGGTAGACTCTTCTCGTTCCACTATTCATGTCTAGGGATATCTCGTCTAGTTCTTATTTTTAGTACTGCTCAGTTATTGCTCGCACCTGTTTCAGATGTGTCCAAGTACACACTGCTCGGCCCAGGGATTCCGAACAGAAGCTTTTATTTAATCTATGGGGGTAGACTCTTCTCGTTCCACTATTCATGTCTAGGGATATCTCGTCTAGTTCTTTTTTTTAGTACTGCTCAGTTATTGCTCGCACCTGTTTCAGATGTGTCCAAGTTCACACTGCTCGGCCCAGGGATTCCGAACAGAAGCTTTTATTTAATCTATGGGGTAGACTCTTCTCGTTCCACTATTCATGTCTAGGGATATCTCGTCTAGTACTTATTTTTAGTACTGCTCAGTTATTGCTCGCACCTGTTTCAGATGTGTCCAAGTACACACTGCTCGGCCCAGGGATTCCGAACAGAAGCTTTTATTTAATCTCCGGGGGTAGACTCTTCTCGTTCCACTATTCATGTCTAGGGATATCTCGTCTAGTTCTTATTTTTAGTACTGCTCAGTTATTGCTCGCACCTGTTTCAGATGTGTCCAAGTACACACTGCTCGGCCCAGGGAGTCCGAACAGAAGCTTTTATTTAATCTATGGGGTAGACTCTTCTCGTTCCACTATTCATGTCTAGGGATATCTCGTCTAGTACTTATTTTTAGTACTGCTCAGTTATTGCTCGCACCTGTTTCAGATGTGTCCAAGTACACACTGCTCGGCCCAGGGATTCCGAACAGAAGCTTTTATTTAATCTCCGGGGGTAGACTCTTCTCGTTCCACTATTCATGTCTAGGGATATCTCGTCTAGTTCTTATTTTTAGTACTGCTCAGTTATTGCTCGCACCTGTTTCAGATGTGTCCAAGTACACACTGCTCGGCCCAGGGATTCCGAACAGAAGCTTTTATTTAATCTCCGGGGGTAGACTCTTCTCGTTCCACTATTCATGTCTAGGGATATCTCGTCTAGTTCTTATTTTTAGTACTGCTCAGTTATTGCTCGCACCTGTTTCAGATGTGTCCAAGTACACACTGCTCGGCCCAGGGATTCCGAACAGAAGCTTTTATTTAATCTATGGGGGTAGACTCTTCTCGTTCCACTATTCATGTCTAGGGATATCTCGTCTAGTTCTTTTTTTTAGTACTGCTCAGTTATTGCTCGCACCTGTTTCAGATGTGTCCAAGTTCACACTGCTCGGCCCAGGGATTCCGAACAGAAGCTTTTATTTAATCTATGGGGTAGACTCTTCTCGTTCCACTATTCATGTCTAGGGATATCTCGTCTAGTACTTATTTTTAGTACTGCTCAGTTATTGCTCGCACCTGTTTCAGATGTGTCCAAGTACACACTGCTCGGCCCAGGGATTCCGAACAGAAGCTTTTATTTAATCTCCGGGGGTAGACTCTTCTCGTTCCACTATTCATGTCTAGGGATATCTCGTCTAGTTCTTATTTTTAGTACTGCTCAGTTATTGCTCGCACCTGTTTCAGATGTGTCCAAGTACACACTGCTCGGCCCAGGGAGTCCGAACAGAAGCTTTTATTTAATCTATGGGGTAGACTCTTCTCGTTCCACTATTCATGTCTAGGGATATCTCGTCTAGTACTTATTTTTAGTACTGCTCAGTTATTGCTCGCACCTGTTTCAGATGTGTCCAAGTACACACTGCTCGGCCCAGGGATTCCGAACAGAAGCTTTTATTTAATCTCCGGGGGTAGACTCTTCTCGTTCCACTATTCATGTCTAGGGATATCTTGTCTAGTTCTTATTTTTAGTACTGCTCAGTTATTGCTCGCACCTGTTTCAGATGTGTCCAAGTACACACTGCTCGGCCCAGGGATTCCGAACAGAAGCTTTTATTTAATCTCCGGGGGTAGACTCTTCTCGTTCCACTATTCATGTCTAGGGATATCTCGTCTAGTTCTTTTTTTTAGTACTGCTCAGTTATTGCTCGCACCTGTTTCAGATGTGTCCAAGTACACACTGCTCGGCCCAGGGAGTCCGAACAGAAGCTTTTATTTAATCTATGGGGTAGACTCTTCTCGTTCCACTATTCATGTCTAGGGATATCTCGTCTAGTACTTATTTTTAGTACTGCTCAGTTATTGCTCGCACCTGTTTCAGATGTGTCCAAGTACACACTGCTCGGCCCAGGGATTCCGAACAGAAGCTTTTATTTAATCTCCGGGGGTAGACTCTTCTCGTTCCACTATTCATGTCTAGGGATATCTTGTCTAGTTCTTATTTTTAGTACTGCTCAGTTATTGCTCGCACCTGTTTCAGATGTGTCCAAGTACACACTGCTCGGCCCAGGGATTCCGAACAGAAGCTTTTATTTAATCTCCGGGGGTAGACTCTTCTCGTTCCACTATTCATGTCTAGGGATATCTCGTCTAGTTCTTTTTTTTAGTACTGCTCAGTTATTGCTCGCACCTGTTTCAGATGTGTCCAAGTACACACTGCTCGGCCCAGGGATTCCGAACAGAAGCTTTTATTTAATCTATGGGGGTAGACTCTTCTCGTTCCACTATTCATGTCTAGGGATATCTCGTCTAGTACTTATTTTTAGTACTGCTCAGTTATTGCTCACACCCGTTTCCGATGTGTCCAAGTACACACTGCCCGAATTGAGATTGAACTCACAACTACTATGTCACCAAATTCACGAATTAATTAATCCAATAAACTGTTGTTGAAGACTTGCTGTGATCTGTATTTCTGAGGAAGGGCGGATAGTAAAACGGCCGAAACGTCATGCTAACAACAAAAAAGATGAAGACAGTAATCCGAATATAACTAGTGCAGACAATTATTATTATTATTTGCATTTCATTTATTATTATTATCAATATTATCATAATTTTCATATCAATTCTCTTTTTTGGCCGACATTATTTGTTTACCAAGTATTATTACAATCTACATTATTATTATTTTACTGCCAATTATCAGTAATAATCGACCTTATCATTATTTTCATACAATTTAACATTATTATGAAGATTTTCATACTATTTGATATTATCATCAATATTATCATAATTTTCATACAAATTATCATTATAATTGACATTATCATTATTTGTATAGAAATTATCTCTAAAATCACTATTATCATTATTTGTATGGCAATTGTTATTACAGTCAACATTATGTACACTATTTACATTATTCGGACTAGCGTACTGATATTGTCCAAATTTATTACAACGCTTCGGCTGTTGTTCGCTCCGGCCTTCTTCAGGTGGTTGGAATGCCGAACGGAACCCTTAATTTCGCTCACTGGGGTATTCTACGTGTCGTGTTTTAATGGATGTCAGTTATCAGTTATCTCCTGCTAATTCCCCTCTCCAAGTTCTCCACCGTCCCGTCACTGGCTCTAACTAACGCCTTTATCCACTGTGCCATGTGTCCTCAAGGAGAAAACTGATAACTGACATCCATTAAAACATGGCACGTGGAACTAGAACAGTCTACCCCAGTGAGCGAAATAAAGGGTTCAGTTCGACATTCCAACCACCTGAAGAAAGCCGGAGCGTACAACGGCCGAAACGTTGTAATAAATATAGCAACAATAGTCCGAATAATGTAAATACTGCACATAATACCTCATCTCAGAAAGATAGACAGATACTGAAAGGCAGAAATGTTGTGATAAATATGGCGATAAAGATGAAGAAAATAGTCCGAATAAAGTAAATAATGTACATACCCCATCTCAGAAATATAGACAGATACAAAAGGGCCGAACCGTTGTAATAAATATGGCGACAAAGATGAAGACAATAGTCTGAATAATGTAAATAGTGTACATAATACCTCATCTCATAAATATAGACAGATACTGAAAGGCCGAAATTTTGTAATAAATATAGCGACAAAGATGAGGACAATAGTCCGAATAATGTAAATAGTGTACATAATACCTCATCTCAAATATATAGACAGATACTGAAAGGCCGAAATGTTGTAATAAATATGGCGACAAAGATGAGGACAATAGTCCGAATAATGCAAATAGTGTACATAATACCTCATCTCATAAATATAGACAGATACTGAAAGGCCGAAATGTTGTAATGAATATGGCGACAAAGATGAGGACAATAGTCCGAATAATGCAAATAGTGTACATAATACCTCATCTCAGAAATATAGACAGATACTGAGAAGCCGAAATGTTGTAATAAATATGGCGACAAAGATGAGGACAATAGTCCGAATAATGTAAATAGTGTACATAATACCTCATCTCAGATATATAGACAGATACTGAAAGGCCGAAATGTTGTAATAAATATGGCGACAAAGATGAGGACAATACTCCGAATAATGCAAATAGTGTACATAATACCTCATCTCAGAAATATAGACAGATACTGAAAGGCCGAAACGTTGTAATAAATATGGCGACAAAGATGAGGACAATAGTCCGAATAATGTAAATAGTGTACATAATACCTCATCTCAGATATATAGACAGATACTGAAAGGCCGAAACGTTGTAATAAATATGGCGACAAAGATGAGGACAATAGTCCGAATAATGTAAATAGTGTACATAATACCTTATCTCAGAAATATAGACAGATACTGAAAGGCCGAAATGTTGTAATAAATATGGCGACAAAGATGAGGACAATAGTCCGAATAATGTAAACAGTGTACATAATACCTCATCTCAGAAATATAGACAGATAATCAACATTATCATTATTTGTATAGCAATTATCTTTGCAGTCAACAATTATTAGTTTTTATGCCAATTATTATAATCAACATTATAACTATATTCAAAAGATTTAGCATTATTACCAACATTATGATTATTTTCATATTATTTGTTATTATTTTCAACATTAGCATTATTCCGATACTATTTAACATAAATATCAACATTATCATTAGTTTCATACAAATGATCATTATGATCAATAATATTTTCATTATTTTCTTGTCGTTCTCAATATGATAATTATCAGTATTTTCATAAAGATGATCTTTACAGACTTTCCGATTGTGCTTTCTTATAATGGTCCCAGCATTAATCCTTATCGACTTGGTCAGGTTTCCGCTTCTAATTCAGAAATAATGGCCGCTGACGCGATAAGTCTCAGTTCAAACACGAAATTACATCTTTAACGATGTCAGTGTCGACATTGATGCTGGCTCTCCAGGCGGGTGATACACTAACT
>OZ038510.1:2290003-2292503 GCA_964036315.1 Acanthosepion esculentum
TTGAGCACCCTTTAAAGAATAATAGTTGTTGGTTATTGGAATTTACTCTGTATATACCAATCCCACACTTGGGTATGTATATATATATATATATATATATATATATATATATATATATATATATATATATATATATATAAGTGAACATTGTCTATTTATTTTATGTAAATTCTTTTCATATCGTCTGATAAGCTTAATAACATTATCATTAAACGAAGAAAAAAAATCACAATATTGATACATGTTTGTTTTTTTTGCATAAAATAAATTAACAAAATAAATAGAGAAAACTTGTCTATATTATTTAATGAAACATGCATCAATGAAAAATTGCTGCCTAAATACATACAATTTAAATTACATGATCCAGCAGCCCACAAAACTATCAACACTTGGAATTATAAATGTAGCCTTTTGAAAAGGCAAATTGAAATAGCCAAGGAAAAATTGAACACCCTTAACAGCAACAAAAAGGACATCTACGATAAACTAAAAGATATAACTACCCCGGACTACTGGAGGAAATTACGCATAGACTCACAGAAATTGCGGTGCGATTTTCGCTTCCAGCGTCTCGTATGCACGAGTTTGTCGTTGCTTCGAAATCTTCCATGTAAACAGAAACAGACTATCATCACTGTTTTGTCCGTGTATTGCTTAATATATTGTAATGTAATTGTCATCTTTGATAATGGCTTATGTAAGCGAAAAGCTTAGATAGGATAAAAAAATATGTATCAATATTGTGATTTTCTTTCTTCGTTTAATGATAATGTTATTAAGCTTATCAGATGATATGAAAAGAATTTACATAAAATAAATAGACAACGCTTGTCTATATTATTTAATGAAACAGGCAATATATATATATATATATATATATATATATATATATATATATATATATGGTTGTTGCGTTTTTGTGTTCGCTACTGTTTGTCAATGTTTAAGTTCGTGTGATTTAAAACAAGTTGTCTTCTACTAATATTACTGGTATCATTTAGCAGCGATAGTATTCTTAGTATGATTAGTATGATTAGTATTCTGTTTATTTCTAATTGATTTTGTTGTCTTAATCTAAAGTTACAAGAGAAACGGTCGCATAACTCAGCAATGAATCGTCGAGAGTGAGAAGCGTGGAAATTCGACTAATATGCTTTAAAAATAGATGAAGAGATGTAGAGAGAGGTAAACAGAAATAAAGTTCAGAACGGGATAGATAGATAGATAGATAGATAGATAGATAGATAGATAGATAGATAGATAGATAGATAGATATGAACAGAAGAAGATAGATAGATAGATAGATAGATAGATAGATAGATAGATAGATAGATAGATATTAACAGAAGGAGATAGATAGATAGATAGATAGATAGATAGATAGATAGATAGATAGATAGATAGATAGATATGAACAGAAGGAGATAGATAGATAGATAGATAGATAGATAGATAGATAGATAGATAGATATGAACAGAAGGAGATAGATAGATAGATAGATAGATAGATAGATAGATAGATAGATAGATAGATAGATAGATAGATAGATATGAACAGAAGGAGATAGATAGATAGATAGATAGATAGATAGATAGATAGATAGCTGTGAATAAAAGGAGATAGATAGATAGATACTGAAGAGACATATATATATATATGTGTATAGATAGATAGATAGATAGGAAAAGACTAAAAGAGAGAGAGACAGGCAGGCAGGCAGACAGACAGGCAGACAGACAGACAGACAGACAGAGACAAAAGAGAGAGAGTGCCAAGATCAGGCTTGAAATAGACAGACCTGAACAGACTGACACAGTTTTTGTTGTTAGTCGCATTGTTCGTTGCCGATTCTTTTCTTTAAACAATGCGCATCTCTAGTTGCAGGACTTAAATAACACCACCAGTTTAAGTGACAAGTTCCTCCACATAACTTATTTTGAAATTTACTGAGTTTTATAAATTTTTATAAGCATATACATTTATAATATTATTTTCAAAACTTCGAAGTAAATTTCAAAATAAGTTATTCCATAATTCGCTTCAAAATAAAACAGAACTAGGGACTTTAATTCTGCAATTGAATTTGAAGTTTTTAGCTTCGGTTTTTGAAACATGGTAATTCCTGTGTAGCAATGGTACAATATTTTTTAAATAAGTAAATTTATAATATTTATGCTCTCTAAATTTACATTGAGCACTATTTTGTAAAAATAAAAATATTAATAACACCGGATTATATATCTTACTGTTCTTTCTTTTTATTATAATATATATAGATAGGGGTGTGTATATGTGTGTATATGTGTGTGTATGTGTGTGTGTAAGTCATGTCAAAACCGTGATCGCGTATTTTAATTGACCTCCTAATTTTTAAACTTAAAAACTCTACATGTTTTTATTTTTAACTATTTTATTTTCTCACGTGTACTGAGCACTTTTTAATACTTACTGTTTTCTGACCTGATTCAACTCAAACCATTAACCTTTATGTATTTA
>OZ038510.1:2297503-2332503 GCA_964036315.1 Acanthosepion esculentum
TTGACACTTACGTGGCATATTGAAAACAAGATAAACAAAGGAAATAGTGAGTACACTACCTAAAATGTTTGGGTAAATGGATGGCAGATCACGGACTGGTGGCGGGGGGCATGGTGAAAAGACAAACTAAAAGGTACAAAGGATAGGTTGTTGTGGAGAGCCATAATCGCCCACGCCCGCAAGGAAAACGGTACGTAGACGAAGACTATAAGAATTGGAAAAATATGTTGACGGAAAAATCTTCTATGATTATTTTATGGCATGCGCAAACTAGCCTGAATGTGAGTCTAGTGGGTATAAAGTGGGGGATCGGTTTTCTATTGTTACAAAGTAATAAACTGATCCCCCATAAATTAATATATATTACACAGGACATAAAGTGGGGGATCGGTTTTCTATTGTTGTTAAGTGATAAAATGATCCCTCAACACGGATTATTATATATTAATGTAAGCATTGGGGAAATGGATTCCAAGACAAGCATATAAAAACGTAATAATATTAAAGATTTAATAAAATATGCTGCTAAAATTTTGGGAAAGGTTAAACTTGACTTAATATGATTCATCTGGACAAAAAAATGGGGGATCGGTTTTTTGTTGTTACTAAGTAAACTGATCGCCCAATAATTAATATACCTTACACAGGACATAAAATGGGGGATTGGTTTTCTATTCTTATTAAGTAATAAACTGACCCCTGAAGGATCAATATATATTACTCTGGACATAAACTGGGGGATCGGTTTTCTGTTGTTACTAAGTAATAAACTGATCCCCCAAGAATTAATATATCTTACACAGGACATAAAATGGTGGATCGATTTTCTATTCTTATTAAGTAATAAATTGACCGCCGAATGATTGAAATACATTACTCTGGACATAAAGTGAGGGATCTTTTTTCTGTTATTACTAAGTAATAAACTGATCACCCAAGGCTTAATATTCCTTACACATGACATAAGGTGGGGGGTCGGTTTTTTGGTGTTATTAATTAATAAACTCCCCACAGCCCGTCAATTTGTACATATCAGTGTACTAAGTGGAAAATATTTTTAAAACTCACACTTGGAAACTTTCTAATAATAGCAGGCACTTGAAAAAATCTTATATATGCCGTCATCTTTGATGGCGTGGGTAAAACCATAAATGTCGTCATCTATGACGCCAGTGTTAAATACCAAACAAGTTATTTCTCTTTCTGCTTTTGATTGTGCCACTATTCATTAAACTCAATGAAAGGTTTGATGATTTTTTTTTAAATAAGTCCCATTCGTATCACGAATTACGAAAAGGCGAGTTCAAGTCTACCACAAGAACACACCTGTCCTTTGACTACAACATCGGAAAATGAACCCCTAAGATAATACAGATCAGTCCCTTTTGCCTTCAATCTGTCCCGAGAGTATCAAACCTTCCAAGCCTTCTTTCCTCATTATGTTCACTTGGGATTTTAACTTTTGTCGTTGTACGAAGTTTGGTTAAAAAGTAATGCCGTTTTATTTAATTGCATAAGTTTTAATAATCGGAACACACAAAAATATCTTAATGAACACAAAAGCCTCAGCATCCAAGATTTATTCTTCAATATAGTTTCTTTCCTGTTCAGTCGTGGTACGAAGGTTGGCCGATAAACAATGTCTGTTCTTTTTATTGCAACAATAACAAAACTATACCAAGTCTAATGAAATAAACAGAAAAAGTATCAGGATTTCAAATCTATTCCTTCACATAGTCTGTTTCTTGATAATTTTATTTCCCCCTTTGACTGAGGGCAGGTATACCCGCCTTGTTGAAATTTATTGGTTGATTTCGTAGCCAAGTGCCTGTCACCTCTTTCAACTTATCAAAATTGTAGGACTGCTTTCCACTGAACGTCTCCTTCATTGACCCAAACAGATAAGAAATCTGCAGATTACAGATCAGGATTCCTCTGATGCTTCAGAGGAACTGGGAATATATTTTGCACAGAACATTCAAGAGATTTCAGTAAACTGCAAACACTGCGATGGCTCAACCGAAGGCCTTCGCAGAATTTCATATTAATTAGTCTGTCCCCGAGAGTACGCGTCTGAGTCATACGCGTGCGTAATCCCGAAGACAGCCAGATAAACACCTTAAGTCAATTAAGACTCTAAAGACAGCGTCCCCTTCATTGGCATGTTTATTAAGAACCAAAAGGGTAAAAATAGAAAAGAAAAATAAATAAGTTTGTCTGAAAATACAAACAAACAAGAGCAACGAGAAATATGACAAAGGTAGCCGGGGGCTTGTATACTAACTCCATTTTTCAAAAACGGATAAAGGAAGGTAGCGAATACTGTACTTTGTTTACATGAATACGCAACTTTAGGAATGAGATCAGAAGGATAAAACTACTGACCACGTATTTGTTGTTATCCTTTTATTGTGAGGAAATCCGGTGAAGGGCTAACCGAAAGTGGTCAAAACTTTAACCTATCTAACAAATATCTAAACTAAAAAAGAACAAAGAGGAAATAACACAATACAGTTTCTGTACTGTGGTAGCAAAACAATAATAATAATCCTTCTATCAGGTGAGCGTTAGATTGTTTATGCCTTGTTATCATTTAATGCAGCAGTAGGCCTGCCACTGTGTAGCCTGTTACTAATAATAGTTTCTCTTGTCTCTCTAGGATTTCAATAAATTCTATCGGTCTATTTTCTTACTGTGTTTACGCAAATGGCCATAAATATCCACTAATATGCTATGAATGCATGTTATAATTTATCGTTTAAAAAGCAGAAAATCTATCAGAGCATTTTGTTTTCTACTTGTGTCCGGAAAGGTAGCCATTTCACAAGAGCATTATGGGTAGAAAAAGAGAAGCAACTACACAGATTATCCTCTGGGCTACTCGGTGCTTTATGATTTATAGCAAAGAGATATTCAGGGGAATTCTGACTCATATTTTCAAAATTAAATTAGAACAACGCGCAATGATGGATATTAGAAAAAAAAGGACATAAGTCCCGTGAGTTAGCAATTTCAAAGGGGATAAAAAACATGAGAGGCCCAACTATGAAGAAGACGTCAACAAAAAGAAAACGGACAAAAGAATAAACAAAGAAACATTTTTATTGTACTGCAACGGTTATACAAACTATGGCGAAGTTTGGCACTGAGTGTCCGCCATTACCTGCATCTCACCGAAAAAGCTCAATGTAGAGAATCAAGGAATACCTCGATGGTTGCATTTTATTTATGACTAGTGAACCCATGCTGTCATTATTAGATCTTTTTCACATATGGGGTTTTACGCATATATTTCTAATTAATGTTGTATTTTGTTTTTTTATGGATTCGGATTTTTTAACTGATGTATTAGATAGATAGATAGATAGATAGATAGATAGATAGATAGATAGATAGATGTGAAAAACTGGGATACATACATACATACATACATGTGAATACACATAGATAGATAGATAGATAGATAGATAGATAGATAGATAGATAGATAGATAGATAGATAGATAGATAGATAATGAATATGCTAGCAGATAGATAGATAGATAGATAGATAGATAGATAGATAGATAGATAGATAGATAGATAGATAGATAATTAATATGCTAGCAGATAGATAGATAGATAGATAGATAGATAGATAGATAGATAGATGTGAAAAACTGGGATACATACATACATACATACATGTGAATACACATAGATAGATAGATAGATAGATAGATAGATAGATAGATAGATAGATAGATAGATAGATAGATAATGAATATGCTAGCAGATAGATAGATAGATAGATAGATAGATAGATAGATAGATAGATAGATAGATAGATAGATAATTAATATGCTAGCAGATAGATAGATAGATAGATAGATAGATAGATAGATAGATAGATAGATAGATGTGAAAAACTGGGATACATACATACATACATGTGAATACACATAGATAGATAGATATTAAAAGACTGAGAGATAGATAGATAGATAGATAGATAGATAGATAGATAGATATTAAAAGACTGAGAGATAGATAGATAGATAGATAGATAGATAGATAGATAGATAGATAGATATTAAAAGACTGAGAGATAGATAGATAGATAGATCAGTTACATGTAATTAATGTTCGTATAGTCAGACATAAAAATGTTTTGCTCTCCGTTCATGCTGACTAAAATAAAATAATGATTTTCACCTATTAATGTTCAATAGAAAGAGTTCCTTTAAAGAAAGGAATTCTCCTTATCATTGATCCCATGACTGGAATTACCAAATCGTTATTAACTCACTGGAAACTTACCTTTTAATATTTCTCATCAACGCTAATCTCTTGTTGTCGTAGACTTATGACCTGAGTAATTTGCGATAAAAAAAAGAAGCAAACGTTAATTTGAATGTAAAATTCTCGCCAGATTTTTTTAAAAGTCAATAATAATTACAATGCTTTTTTGAAAATATAAATAAAAGATACTGCAATTTTTACTAATATTACTGTAAAAAAAATCAAAATCTGTTGCTCGGATAAGTCGGGTGAGGGTTAGGAATAGTTTTAAAATGTTAGATTTGATTTGTCATCCATTATGTTCACTGTAGTTCAAAGTGTAAGAACAGCTGGTCCGATTAACCAGCCGTTGTATTTATACTAACTGCTGTACACTGAGAGATCGACTGATTTGTGACAAGAAAATGAAAAAGAAAATACTAATAAAAACTTAGAATTCAATGGTTAACAAAGTTTCGTCGAAAAATAACAGAGTCGGTCTCATTAAAAGTTGAAGGGACGGGGTGATAGCTCAAAACATTTGAATTACCGTTCAAAGTCTGAATATAACCAGTTGATTTATGATTAATGTAGGAAAAACCCGATATTAATTCACAATTGTTGCTGCCACATTAGGTTTTGAGATACATTCGAAGAAATAAAACAATGGACATATGGCCGAAGAGGGCAGGTCAGTTTTGGAAGCGCGGTATTGCACTCAATTTGAAAGTTGAGATTTTACATGATAAATAATGACACAAAATATTTTTTTTCCAAATTCTTACCGTTTCTTGAGACAACGAGTTTAAAAGATTAAGTATACGTTCAAAATTGTAATGTTGGAATTTCATTCTGGTGATCAGTGAAAGCCTTATAAAATTTATAATTTACTGAAGCTTTACAAACTATATGGACAAGACGCAAGCCACACCAACATTAAAACTAAATCATTGTGCTATCAAATAAGACTTTCATTTGAGTTTCTGTTCAAAGTACAAACTATAATGTAGAAACAATCCGACATTAATTCACAATGATTGCTGCCACATTAGGTTTTGAGATACATTCGAAGAAATAAAACAATGGACATATGGCCGAAGAGGGCAGGTCAGTTTTGGAAGCGGGGTATTGCACTCAATTTGAAAGTTGAGATTTCACATGATAAATAAGGACAAAATATTTTTCCAAATTGTTACTGTTTTTTGAAGAAACCAGTTTCAATGTTAATTTTATATTCAAAATCGTAGTGTTGCAATTTCATTCCTGTAATTAGCAAAAGCTTTATAGCACAGCCTTATAAAATTTATCATTTACTGAAGCTTTACAAAGTGTATATGGACAAGATGCAATATAGTTATGATGTAATATAATTATTCAAAACCTTAGTTGTCACTTTTCTTGTCTACTAGCAACGATACCCAAGCGTTGGCCTAAACGTGCTCACTGCTTTCTTGCGCAATTGTTACTCTCCTTGAAAAACTCGGGCCTGCCATAAAATGATGTGACCATAAGAAATTCTATAATAAACGGAGTTTAATTTAGACATTCTAGTATCCGTATATTTAATATTTGTCTTGTTGTACTGCTATACTTCAATTTATATTAGACTGGGAAAATAGGGCAGGTCGATTTTGGAACCGTGGTGTTGTACTCAATTTTAAAGTTGGGGTTTCATATGATAAATAATGATACAAAATATTTTTTCCAAATTGTTACCGTTTTGGGGGAAACAAGTTTAAAGGTTAAGTTTAGGTTCCAAATCGTAGTGTCAGAATTTCATTCTGGTAATTAGTGAAAGTCGTATCGCACAGCCTTATAAAATTTATAATTTACTGAAGCTTTACAAATTGTCTATGGACAATATGCATGTCACAAGCACATTATTACTAAATCATTGTGCCATCAAATAAAACCTTCATTTACTTCAAAGGGGTGTTATACTGAACAATTTAGCTAAATTATGATGTAATATCTGATACAATGCAGTAGTTCTAGTGTGATTTTCAATAAACAATGCAAATTTAAAACATTTCGTCTTATAATTTGTACCCAGAAGTATTATGATGTTATATACACTTTTATCTATTTTTTGTTTTTATTAATTATCATCTAAAAAATCTTATTCATTGAGTAGCCCTTTCTCTCGTCTTTTTACACAGTTTTTACTTACCGAATATAGTAAAAGTTTCATATTTTGCTTGTGGTGATTCATAATTAGAATCCTGGTTTAAATATATTTTCCATTCAATGTATCTAATACAAAAGATATTAACTTTATTTGGATTTGTTCTTGAAATAGTAAAATTTGAAGTCAGTTTACAAGCAAAAACCTGCGAAAATTATGTATTTCTGTAGATTTTTTCAGACTATCTTTAAAACTAAATGCTCAGAAAATGGTGATAGCTATGCCTCTAATATTTGCAGTGTGTACTTATCACATCAAACCCCAGTTTTCATCCTGAGTGCAGTCTTGATTTTTTATTAAGTAAAAATGAAAAATCAACCTTCCCTAATAATAAATCGTTACTTGCTTGGTTTTGGAGGTATTGAATGTTACAAGGCAGTTATCCTCCCATCGATCTGTTAGAGCTTGGTCAGTGAAGAGATCAGCTTCAAGGCTCTGATCATCTAGAATTTTGAAATCGCTGCATAGATATTTATTGATTTGAAAAAGATAACAGACAACACGACAGTTATCTTACAAAACCTGATTCATTAAATCGGATTTGAATTTAAGATTTCATTTGGTTTCATTGCAAACCGACATATCAACACCTCTATGGGTCATTTAATGCCGAAATATAATTTTCTTGGGACCATTAGTAAAGTATATTGCTGGTAAAACAAAACTATATTGCTGGTAATTTTTTTCAAAAATGTATGGCTGGAAATTTTTCCTTTCCTTTCAAAAATGTATTGCTGTTAAGAGATTTTTAAAATCTATCGTTGCTATTTTTTTTTTTTTTTTTTGAAATAGTAAAATTTTGGAGTCAGTTTGTAAGCAAAACCCTACGGAAATTGGGCATTTCTCTAAAAAAATTTCAGACATTTTTTGGGGGTGGGACGTTTCGACCTAAGCAAGGCGGGAAGCCACTAGCACGCAAGGGGTTACAGAGAGTTGGAGCGAGAGAAAATAGGAGTGATAGAGGAAAGGATGAAGAGAAGGTTAGGGGATAGATCAGGGCATCTGGAGACGTCGATTGACATTACATTTGAATAGTTGGAGATTATAGCTATCAGAGAAACAGGAAAAGGGGAGTGAGTTCCACAGGCGAGAGGTGTGAGACATGAAGCTATTGAAGTAGAAGAGACGGCTACATTTAACAGTTTCGACAGTGAAAGGGTGAGAGCGAGATGCCAGCCTAGTAAAATTGGTAAAAGCGATGAATCTAATGTTTGGCGTCAGTAGTTAGAACATCAAAGCCCAGATTACACACTGAATGATTTGATGACTTAATCATTGATTTGGTTGGGGTTTATGTGATACCTTGGCACAACAGCAAATAAGATTTTGTTCCACGCTCCTCAAAAACTCCAATCTCCCGGCCTTATTTAAACCTTATCCCGCAATGTGACACAGTGGCTCCCATTTAACCTCTTTTTTCTTTGTTTTCATGAACTGGCTATTTGCATACCTCATTTGAATATTTTTTTTTTTTTCAAATAGCATATGTTGATTTTTTATTTTATTTTAAGCGTTTCACCCCAAGCAAGGCGGGAAGCCACTAACACGCAAGGGGTTACAGAGAGTTGGAGCGAGAGAAAATAGGAGTGATAGAGGAAAGGATGAAGAGAACGTTAGGGGATAGATCAGGGCATCTGGAGACGTCGATTGACGTTACATTTGAAAAGTTGGAGATTACAGCTATCAGGGAAACAGGAAAAGTGGAGTGAGTTCCACAGGCGAGAGGTGCGAGACATGAAGCTATTGGGGTAGAAGAGACGGCTACATTTAACAGTTTCGACAGTGATACCTTGGCACAACAGCAAATAAGAGTTTTTTTGTTTTTTGTTTTTTGTTTTTTTGCGTCCTGGGTATGACGATAAACTACATCCACGTCCTGGGTATGACAATAAACTACATCCGCGTCCAGGGTAAGACAATAAACTACATCCGCGTCCTGGGTATGACGATAAACTACATCCGCGTCCTGGGTAGGACGATAAACTACATCCGCGTCCTGAGTATGACAAATAAACTGCATCCACGTCCTGGGTAAGACGATAAACTACGTCCAGCAGAAAGGCTTCTGATAATACGTTTTTGAAAGAATAATGTTGCCAGCTGTGCGTTTTGGAAAAAATGATATTACCAACTATACGTTTTTGAAAAAAAATAATATTACCAGTTATACGTTTTTGAAAAAAATAATATTTCGAGCTATACATTTTTTTTTTAAATAATATTACCAGCTATACGTTTTTGAAAAAATAATATTACCAGCTAAACATTATTGAGGAAAAAAATATTAACAGAAATAGATTTTTGACAAAACAAAAATATTACCAGGAAAAAATAAACTTGTCGGCATTAAATGACCCATTGAGATTGATTTGCCGTAAAACAAACCAAACCAAACCTAAAAGACGATGAAGAATTGCTACATCATTTTTTGACAGTTCTGTCAAGCGTTTGCAACTCATGCAAACAGGATGGAGGAAAAATACTCGAAAGGAACCGTTTTCTCTTCGAAGACTCAAAGCAACATGATTGATTGATTCGTTTTCTACGGCTTATCAACCTTTTACGGGTAATTTAAAGCCAGACTATAATTTTAGATTCTAAGAATGTTTTTTGGTTTTTGTTTTTTAGAAAATAGTGACAATGTTAGTGATACAAGACTTACTAATTAACCCATAGATGGGTGAAGAAGACTTACTATTTAACCCATAGATCGGTGAAGAAGATGTCTATTCATACCTAATCAGAAATTAATAAACAAGAAATTAGAATATGGACACAGTGGAGGGGTCAATTCTATATCATAAACAATATATAAACTGATCCCTCACTTTGTGGCCACCGCAGTTTCTATACATTTATATTCCAGAGAATGTAAATAAATCTGAAAGACATGCCTATGTAGTTAATCAGTAATTCATTGATTGATTCGTTTTTTACGATTTATCAACCCTTGGTAGGTTATTTAAAGCCAGAAAATATTTTTAGATTATAGGAATTAATTTTGGGGGGATAATAATATTTTAGTGATACAAGTCTTACTAATTAATCCATATCTGGGGGATGAGAAGAGTTGGATTTCCCAAGAGTATCTACACGTACGTGAAAATGACAAACCCAAGGGGAATTACACCTGAGTCCTCCGATCCACAATTCCGAGCCATTATCCATTACACCATCCGCACATCCAAGCACTTGGTATTTCTAAGCGGTCACCCATTTATGTACTGACCAGACTCGACGTTGCTTAACTTCGCTGATCGTTCGGGATGGCCGTAAGCACTCACAAATATTCAGGCGTCTTCCCCCAGCTAAAGGGTTAAATAGCAAATCAGACTAGAAGAAGGAATATTCTGAATCCAAAACCAGCCTGAAGAAGAATGAACTTCGACTTGCTTTAGACACACCACTGATGCTATAGCTACAGTACCGTAATGGGCAATGCGATGAGACGAATCCGGAAAACGAACTTTCCAGTAGGAGAGGCATGGGTTGTTTTATACCTGATGCAAGTTAAATTATTTGCTTTAATCTTTATTTCCAACACTAGATGGCGCTAATTTTAACCTCATTTTGAACAAAAGAATTCCTGCCATCAGTCTTATAACTTTGAGTAACTTGTTGTAACCATGGAAAGCCTTACTTTTTCCACCCTGGTAAGTAACTTTATAAATTTGATACACGTCTACAGAGTTCATGTTACAATGTATGTTGGATGCTAGTGCAAGTCAGGTTTAAGAGGAGCAATGAATAGTCGACATTCTACATTTCAAGCAGCTTCTGTCAGAAGGTTTTTTTGAAATACAAGTAAACAGAGTTATTTGGGACTGGTTGGTACATTGAAAGTGGGGCTACTGTACCAACCTGCTCCACTGATGATACCAGCATAACCCAGTAAAAAATATAATAGGAATCGTGCAGGAAAACAGAATGCACACGTGGCAATTTTTTACTAATTTTCAAAGAGGCTGATTTGATCGTTGTATTCATAAAAAGGTTACACATTTAATGACATTGATTAACAAATCTTATTGATTTAAGCACAGCATCACAATTCACGGATTATTGGCTAAATGTTGCTTTCTAAAACAAAAGGTTTTATGTTTTCAAATAATCATAGCTTTAATCTTTGTTTTCACTGCTTGGTAGGAAAATTATATTCCCAAAACGAAGCTAACTAACTAATTTTAGCCTCGTTTTCAGAATATAATTTTTCTATCTTTTCTTCTAAATTTGAGTTACAATTACTGTAAGCATAAAAGATTTTACATGAAAAACGTTCTTACCATGGTAAATAACTTTTTCAGTTTGACAAGCCTGTGTCTACTTAATAATACTTAATAATATAATGTGTGCCTGGTGATAACCTAGTTAATGTTTATAAGAAATGGAATAAAGAATATATATATATATATACTAGATTTCATAATAAAGAAAATATATATTATATTTCATAATAAAGAGTATATATAATAGATTCCATACATAAAGTGTATATATACTAGTTTTCATAATAAAGAATACATATACTTGGACACTATTCTGATACCAAAAAATTCAGGCCTCCGTTTTAAAAAAATCTGATGCTTTTTTATTTTTTATTTCATAAGGCATTTTCTCATTTCACCAAAAATGAAATCGCCACTTTTAGTATTGATCCAGATGAACCCATTTTATTGATTTATATATCAGAATAAAAATTCCATGATTTTAGACAACTTGCATTCTAATTTGAGTCAAAATGTTCAGAGTTTTCCAATAATCATGGCGTCAATATTATTTTGATAATTAATGCGTATAGAACATCAAATGAAAGCCTATCTGTTCTCATTCATGTCGATTGTAACACGAGAGGCACGGAAACGATATTAAGATTCTGGTAGAGTCTTTTCGGTAAGGATCTGGAGTCGATTTAGAAGGATCAGGGCAAAGTATTTTCCATTGATGGCGAGTCTGAATATTCCTCTGTAGTTTCCATGGGATTTTTGGTCACCTTTTTTCAAGATCATTATGATTCTAACTTTCTTGCATTCTAACATTAAATAAATTGTTTCCAATAATCATAGCGTCCATATTATTTCGATCATTGCTTCTTACAGAACATTAAACGGAAGCGTATCTCTTCCCAATCATGTTAATAGCATTTACAGTGACAAAATTTGCAGATCACAAAATTAGCGTTCAATTTCATTTGCTACCTACTGATCCACCAATCGATACTTGACCCAACACTGAACAACTTTTAGAAAATTTACAGATGATCTTAAGACTATATTTGAAGAAATTATTACTAAAAGAAAACACAAATACCGCTTATAATTGATCTATATTCTTCCCTTATTCGAAGACAGAAA
This sequence comes from Acanthosepion esculentum, assembly GCA_964036315.1. Taxonomy (NCBI): domain Eukaryota; kingdom Metazoa; phylum Mollusca; class Cephalopoda; order Sepiida; family Sepiidae; genus Acanthosepion; species Acanthosepion esculentum. The sequence continues at coordinate 2,309,300 of OZ038510.1, forward strand.
TTAATGTAGATATTTAATAATTCCCCTGAGTGGGTCTAGCTAACGCCTTTAGGACACATGGCACAGTGGATAAAGGCGTTAGTTAGATCCAGTGACAGGACCCAAAGAGTGTGAGTTCAATACCCGGTTAAAGCAGTGGAGAGCTTGGAAAGGAGAATTAACAGGAAATAACTAATAACATCCATTATACATGGCACGTGGAACTAGAACAGTCTACCCCAGTGAGCGAAATAAAGGGTTCAGTTCGACATTCCAACTAACTGAAGAAGGCTGGAGCGTACAACGACCGAAACGTTGTGATAAATATGGCGACAAAGATGAGGACAATAGTCCGAATAATGTAAATAGTGTACATAATACCTCATCTCAGAAATATAGACAGATACTGAAGGGCCGAAACGTTGTAATAAATATGGCGACAAAGATGAGGACAATAGTCCGAATAATGTAAATAGTGTACATAATACCTCATCTCAGAAATATAGACAGATACAGAAGAATTTAATCTTAAGGTTTACTACAGATTTTGTTTTCATATCTATTTCCTTTTTATTTTGGGAGAAATATTTCAATAAAGATCTTTTTGGTGTCGTCATTTTTTTCTTATTGTCAGCTTTTCCACGTCATTTTCCATCTTATTGCACCTGACCTATTTATTCCCTTTCTGCTTTTTCTATTTCGAAATTCTTACTTTTTACTATAAGACGTTTTCTATTACTGTCAATACTTCTGATTTAAAAGCTTCTATTTCTCAATGATCAAAATATCTTCATGGTATACATAACTACTAGAAACGTAATCATCTTGACCCATTAGTCTGTAACAGCCGACACCCACCCGTAATGACGGAGGTTGATATATTTTTCCAAATGTTTAAATGATAATATAATCGACAAACATTTCAGATTTAAACAAACTGTCCGATAGAAGAATCTTTTCCAGTAACTTTTAAGTGTTGGTTGGTTATTTGATTGGTTGGTTCGTTTTTAGATGTCAACTCCTGTCATGACCTAGATGGGCGACCGTTTGCTGTAAGCTTGGATGTGCAGGTGGTGTAATGGAATTGTTAATCGGAGAGCCAAGTTCCAATTCCAGTTAGGTTTGCTATATTCACTTATGTACATATCCCCGCCGCGATAGGTTAATTAGTCAGACTTGTATTACTAAACAATTATTATGCCTTCAAAAAATAAAATTCTTAAAATCGTAAAAATATTCTCAGGCTTTAAATAACCCGCAAAGGGTTGATAAACCGTAAAAACGAATGAATGAATCAATCAATACATAGAATCACATTTCTGTTGCTTCAAGTCTCTTCTTCACCCTTAAGGAGATTATCCACCATCCATTGCTATAAAGGATGACAGGTATCACGCAATAGTGCAGTCCTCTTTTCTTTGTCTCCCACGATTTTTTCTGTTTCTAAGTTAAAAGTGTTTCCTGTCTATATCGTGCTATGAAACCTATGCTTATAAAATCCCAAAGACGTAAGTAATGCGAGCTGAAGACGGTAGGGAACAATTTGACGCCTGCCTTTTTTGGGGTAACTGATGAAAGTTGACAAGAGTAAATCTGTAAACATTCCTTTCACCCGTTTTTCTCGACGAAGCAAATCAACACCGACAATTAAAGAACTGATATAGAAGTTATGACGCAACCAGTCGGCAACCATTATTCGAAACCTTAGTTGTTGTCAGTTTTCTTGTCTACTAGCAACGATACCCAAGCGTTGGCCTAAACGTGCTCACTGCTTTCTGGCGCAGTTGTTACTCTCCTTGAGAAACTCGGGCCTGCTACAAAATGGTGTGAACGTAAGAAATTCTATAATAAACGGAGTTTAATTTAGACATTCTAGTATCCGTATATTTAATATTTGTCATGTTGTACTGCTATACTTCAATTTATATTAGACTGGGGAAATAGGGCAGGTCGATTTTGGAACCGTGGTATTTTACTCAAGTTGGGGTTTGATATGATAAATAATGATACAAAATATTTTTTCCAAATTGTTACCGGTTTGGGGGAAACAAGTTTAAAGGTTAAGTTTAGGTTCCAAATCGTAGTGTCAGAATTTCATTCTGGTAATTAGTGAGTCGTATCGCACAGCCTTATAAAATTTATAATTTACTGAAGCTTCACAAATTGTATATGGACAAGATGCATCGCACAAGCACATTATTACTAAATCATTGTGCCATCAAATAAGACCTTCATTTACTTCAAAGGGGTGTTATACTGAACAATTTAGCTAAATTATGATGTAATATCTGATACAGTGCAGTAGTTTTAGTGTGATTTTCAATAAACAATGCAAATTTAAAACATTTTGTCTTATAATTTGTACCCAGCAGTATTATGATGTTATATACACTTTTATCTATTTTTTGTTTTTATTAATTATCATCTAACAAATGATCTGACAAATCTTATTCATTGACTTGCCTTTTTTGCTATCTTTTACAACATGTTTTTTAGAGTTTTTACTTATCGAGTTGGTTAGTTGGCTGGTTGTTTTGTTTTATGGCATATCAAAGCTTCAGTGGGAAATTTAATGCCAACAAAATTTTTGAAATAGATTCACAGCGATAGTTTGGTAAAAAAAGGTGTGTATGTATACATATATATTTGAACCATTTTTCAATTACTCATATTTTTTAGTACAATCCAACTTCTTTTAGGAAATTTACAATCTTGGATGGTTTTATTTTGATAAAAAGTTTTTTTTTAAATTACTCACTTGGTAATAATTTGTTAGTACTAGATCAAAATCTACACACTCTAACAGAATGTTTCACTGTAAATTTTAATTATTGCTGATTATATTTTCTTCTAAAATTATTGCTAGTAATAATTTCTTTTATTTAAGAGTATTTCTGGTATTAAAAACTATTTTTACACAAGTTTGGGTGTTAACTATTTGCCTACAGCTAGGACCCTAACAGGTGGTACCACCCTGGGTCAAGGTGGACATGGGAACACCAGCAATTAAGAGGTGGTCCCATGCTCCTCAAAACCTCCTGATCAGAGGCCTTGCTGTTGGACGTAGTTTATCGTCATACCCAAGGCGGACTTATCGAGTACAGTAAAAGAAAATTGCATATTTTGCTTGTGGTGATTCATAATTAGAATTCTGACTTGAATATATTTTCCATTCAATGTATCTAACATAAAAAATATCAACTTTATTTGGAGCTCTTCTTCAGATACTAAAATTTTGAAGCCAGTTTGCAAACCTGCATAAATTTGGTACTTCTGTACAATTTTTCAGACAATCTTTAAGTCTAAATGCTAAAACACTGATAAAAGCTATGAATCTAATGATTAGTGTCACTAGTTAGGACCTCAACGCCTAGATTTAATACCGAGTGCAATGTTGATCTTCTGGAAAAATTCAAAAACCAACCCGCTCTGCTGGGAAAATATGATATATAAACATTTCTACATATCAGACAAACCGTTAGGTAATATTCCGGCCACATGTGGCCAGCTGCTCCTACTATATATTTAGATCTTTGATAATATGCAAAGAAGAATCTGCAATGATATTGGTCCTGACCTGGCATCTCGACATCAGTCATTTCCCTACTGACGTAACGTATCTTCCCTGTGCCTTTTCTAGAAATACTTTCAGGTAATTGTTCTGATGAACTTTCCCCGATGGTACTTAGACTTTATGAATTTAAGCGCAGTACTGGATTGCCGAGAAGATCTCATCATTTTACAATTGAAATGGCAACATGTTACCGAAGGTTCTATTCTAACAGATACTTCTCTCGCACTTCTCGCTTGTGGAAATCTGTTCCGGGTTCTTGCTTCCCAGTCAACTTGGAGTTTCAAAAATTTATATGCAATGTTCATTATTATTTTCTGTCTTTTTAATTTCTCTTCTTTTATTGTTCTCGCTCCTGAATAATGTTTTTCTTATATTTTTTCACAGTCAGCACCACCACCCCAGCTGCGTCTTATTGGCCTTGTTGCCTTGCCTGGGGTGAAATGATTTTTTTTAAAAAAATGAATGATAAAATGAGGAAGAATCTTTGTAACTTTTTTCGTCCTCTTAAATGAATTCATCACACGAAACGCGTTGCATTGAAATGTTACCACTTCGACATTAAATTACACAGCAATTCATTCGATTACATGTCGACACAGCTTACTTCTCTCCATTATGTTGCTGGCTGCATTTTACCCTCAAGGCCTTAAGGCCATATCTCGTTGAAACACCTGTTCTTTTATAATCCCCGAAGTTAAGCAAAGTCAAGACCGGTTAGTACCTAGATGGGTGACCGCTTGGGAATACCAGATGGTGTAATCTTGATTCTCCGAGTGGTGTAAAGGACCTACGGTCATATCACGTTGAAACGCCGGTTCCCGTACGGTCAGCGAAGTTAAGCAACGTCAAGACAGGTTGGCACCCAGATGGGTGACCGCTTGGGAATACCAGATGCTGTAATCTTGATTGTGCGGGTGGTGTAAAGGGCCTACGGTCATATCACGTTGAAACATCAATTCCCGTACGATCAGGGAAGTTAAGCAACGTCAAGACAGGTTAGTACCTAGATGGGTAACCGCTTGGGAATACCAGATGCTATAATCTTGGTTGGCTTATTTATTTATCCCGTAAGTCACAGGCATCGAGTGAGTGACCGACAGACAATCGGTTCTACGTTATAATATAGATTTATTGTTATGTTATTTGATTCAGTCCTCATAGGCTGAGTTCAATCATTTGTGGAATAAACGGAATGTACATCCGAGCCAAGGCAACGGAGGGTCTCTGGGGAGGGTAAAGTCTTAAAGAATTTCATTAAACCACGCTGACAGGCTGAATTCTATTCTCTCTTATTCACCTATCTACTTATTTATATATCCCTCACTCTCTCTCTCTCTCTATCTCTCTCTCTCTCTCTCTCTCTCTCGCTTCACTCCCGTCGCCTCTGTTTTAATCAAATACCAAGTCCGATCATCTCTTGTCACGATCAGAGCTGGCTGCATAAAGGGAAGCAGGCATGAGTCTTTGTCTACATCTACAATAATCTAATTCAGCTTTTCCTCCGTCAGGTTGAGAGTGAGTTAGCGCCAACGTTAATCGGCCATTCCGTTTTGATTGGGAGAAGACGGAAGAGAAAGAAACGTGTATATAGAGACAATGCTGGTTTTGAAAGAAAGAAAGAAAGACCTCGGTGGAAATAAGGGAAAAATCTACGACGGAAAGAAAGAAAGAAAGAAAGAACGCTTATTTTGACAACTATAAGATTGATGGAGATTTATTTTGAAACAAAAAAAGTACGTATTAATTCATTAATAATATAATAACAAAATAAAATCTTCATTAAATGAAAATAATTTTATTTTTAAATTATATTGAACACACTGCCATTACCTTAGATAAATAATGAACCATTTCGTTTTGATTGCGATGAAAGATATTAAGAAAAATATATATCAGAGACGCTGTTTGGTTTTAGTGAGTAAAAGGAAGTATAAATAATAATAATAGTAATAATAATAATAATAAAACCGCACCCATCAGTGGCTACGTAGTGCAGGGTTGAAAGCCGTAACTGAAGGTTTTATCATTGCTGCACAGGACCAATGCTTGTTAACCAGGAATTATCAAGCACATATACTAAAATACTGTGTTAGCCCAAAATGCAGATTCTGTGATAAATATCCAGAAACCATTGATCATCTCATATCAGGTTGCACGATATTGGCACCCACTGAATATAAAACCCGGCATGACAGAGTGGGCCAATATCTGCACTGGAAAATTTGCAACTCCTATGGGAAGGAAACTGAAAGAAATTGGTATGAACACCACCCAGACCCGGTTACGGAGATAGGACCTGTTACAATTCTATGGGACTACACAATACACACTGACAGAACAATCAAAGCCAACCGCCCAGACATTGTTATTAAAGACCACAAACAAGTGCCTCCTTATTGATATGGCAGTCCCTGCCGACTGCAATGTATCTTTGAAGATATTCGAAAAACTGTCAAAACACAAGGAACTTGAAATAGAAATCTCAAAAATGTGGCACATGGGAACATCAACAATCCCTGTTGTAGTTGGAGTCCTTGGACTGGTTGGAAAAGATTCCAGTAGACTAATTGAAGGGATTCCTGGAAGTCCATGCCTCAAAGAGATACAAAAATTGTTCTGACAAGTACAGACACACTTTATCTATGTAATTATTTTTTATCTTTTTTATTTTTATTTTTTTTACAGTGGAAAGTGTCATGATGCCATTTCTAACCTTAGGTCCCTGGGCGGGACCCGGAAAGAAATGTGTAAACGCCAGATATCAAAGAAAATAAAAATAATAATAATAATAATTTAGCCCAAAATGCAGATTCTGTAATAGATATCCAGGGACAATTGACCATCTTGTAACAGGTTGCACGGTATTGGAACCCACTGAATATAAACCCCGGCATGACAGAGTGAGCCAATATCTGCATTGGAAAATCTGCACCTTTTACGGATAGGAAACTGCAAAAAATTGGTATGAACTTCACCCAGACCCGGTTACGGAGATAGGACCTGTTACAATTTTATGGGACTTTACAATCCACACAAACAGAACAATCGCCCGGACATCGGGATTAGAAACTGCAAAGACAAAATGTGCCTCCTTATTGACATTGCAGTCCCTGCAGACTGCAATGTATCTTTGAAGATCTTCAAAAAACTATCAAAATACAAGGACCTTGAAATCGAAATCTCAAAAATGTGTCACATAAAGACATTAACAATTCCAGTTGTAGTTGGGGCCCTCGGATTGATTGAATCTTTATTCAAATAGACTCATTGAAGGGATTCCTGAAAACCCATGCCTTAAAGAAATACAGAAATTGTTCTCATGAGTACAGCCCACACATGACGAAGGGCTTCTTTATCTATGTAAAATATGTTGTTTTTGTTTTTTGTTGGGGTTTTTTTTGGGGGGGGGGTCTTTTTTTTTTTCAAAATTACTCAGTACAAAATGTCATGAGGCCATTTCTGACCTTAGGTCCCTGTTCAGGACCTGGAAAGAAATGAGTATACACCAGAAATTAAATAATAAGAAAGAGACTATATAAGAAGCGATAACGCTCTCATGCTTTTAACGTCTGCTTCACTGAAATGGAAAACCGTGTCAAGTTTTTACCGTTTCATTTTACCCTTGTCTTTAAATAAATGGTGATTTTCTAAGTGCAGCTTAGATGTGGCACAAGGTCGAAAGTATGGGTCACCCAGTGAGGATCGAACTCACTATTCAGTTGTAAGTGTTCTAGCGAGACAAGCTTGTTAACCATTGAACCACTTGTATTTATGTCCCCTTGTATTTAAATAATGACCTGCATTCATATTTATCATTGGCATTTCAATATTTTGCCTAAGTTGTTAAGCTCAAGTATTTAACAATGCAATAGTGACATTTCCACGTGTATTTTATGATTGTGTAGCTCCCAAGGAGCTTATTCGATCATTCATTACTTGCATTATTTGCATTATTCGGAATTTTTTCTCGTCTTCATTGTTATATTCACAACGTTTCGGACATTGTACGCTCCGGCCTTCTTCAGGTGATTGAAATTTCGAACCGAACCCTTTATTTCGTCCACCGGGGTACATTGTTCTAGTTCCACGTGCCTTGCCTCTTCCAGATGTCTCAGTTATTTTCCTTTAACACAACTCTCCAAGTTTTGGTTCACCAATGCTGTGGCTTGGTATTGAACTCACAACTCTTTGGGTTTAGTCACTGGATATAACCAACGTCTTTATCCACTGGGCCATGTGTCCTGAGGAAGGCCGGTGCGTACAACGGCCAAAACGTTGTGAATATGGGAATGAAGATGTGGATAACAGTCCGAAAAATGTAAATAATGCAAGTAATCATAATACCTCATCTCAGAGATATAGAGGCCGAAACGTTGTGAATTTGGCAATGAAGATGAGGATAACAGCCCGAATAATGTAAATAATGCAAGTAATCATAATACCTTATTTTAGGTATAGGCAGATATTCAATCATTCAATTAAGAATTAAGATTCATCTGAAAATTCACATAGGAAAACTGTTAAAAGTTTACAGTTATTTCTAGTCTCTTTTAACCTGTTCTTATGCCTATTCAGCTCACTATCTTCGGTTCTTCTTGATGGTGGAACTAGTTACATATTTGCCTGTGGTCGGTTCTCAATGAAATTACGAGTCATGTAACCCATTAGGGTCAGAGCGGCGCTACATCGGCTGCAGCCGTAGCTGCAGTGGACGTGTCTACCACAAGATAGCCTGGTAGAGTCCCTTCCTTCTTCAGGCTGATTTCAATTCACAGCTGTCGTTCTCCGAGTGGTTGCTCTAACAAGACAAGAAAGCACAGTTTGCCCTCGATAAAGATGTATTCAGGCCTTTTCCAAGAGTATTCATGTGAAATGAACGAAAATAAAAGACTGATACATTTAATTAGTGCAGATTTAACGAGTGCAAAGTTCACCAACTTCATATTAATAACTAAAATAACAAGTCAGTATTCAACCCGAGGAAAAAGCCGGCATTTCATAATACTGATTCTCAAAGTTCGCATGACTGATGCAATTCAATCAACTATCCGTATAATACAATTTTGAACTATTCAAATCTTTCGTTTTTTTTTGTTTTGTTTTTTTTAGCATGTCGCATTTTAGTCTTCCTTTTCATAACGGTATCTTTGTCTTTTGGGGACAATCCCTTTCCTTTCGAGGGCCCTTTGTTTTTTGAATATCTACCTTTCTTAGGAGGAGTTCCTTTCTTTTGGCGAGGCTTTTTCTTTTTAGTGGATATTTTTCTTTTTTTTTTAAGTGTCACTCGCTTTTGGGGAGTTCCTTCTTATCTTTTGAGAGTTTCCCTTTCTCTGGTGGGAGTTCCTTTTTATTTTTAGGGCATCCTTTTTTTTTTTAGAGTTTCCCTTTCCCTGGGAGAGGGCATCCTTTTTATATAAAGGCGGCCGTGTTTTTTCCGGAATATTCACTACCATTTGATATCGAAGACTGAAGAATTACGGAACAGCTGCTGGTGGTATTGGCGATATACTCAGATCCAGTAGAGTGTCTGACTCGTGAGTGTTAATCTTTAACGCTGTTTCATTGAACAGATTACGTACTGCGCTGGATTCTATATTCATAGACTATGGTGAACATGGTCAACAGCTTCCCTTTCTCTGGGGGAGTCCCTTTTAATTTTAAGGCATCATTTTTATTTTTTGAGAGTTTTCCTTTCACTGGGGGATTCCCTTTACTTTTAGTTCATCCTATTTATTTTTGAGAGTTTCCGTTTCTCTGGTCGAGTCTCTTTTATTTTTAGGGCATCCTTTTTATTTTTTGAGAGTTTTCCTTTCTCTGGGGGAGTCCCTTATTATTTTTAGGGCATCATTTTTATTTCTGGAGAGTTTTCCTTTCTCTGGGGGAGTCCCTTTTATTTTTAGGGCATCCTTTTTATTTTTTGAGAGTTTCCCTTTCTCTGGGGGAGTCCCTTTTATTTTAGGGCATCCTTTTTATTTTTTGAGAGTTTACCTTTCTCTGGGGGAGTATTTATCTTTGGGGATATCATTTTCTTTTTGTGGGTGCCTTTACTTTTTTGTGGGCGTCACTTGCTTTTGTGGTGTTCCTGTCTTTGCTGCGTGTTCCTGTCTTTGCTGCGTGTTCCTGTCTTTGCTGCGTGTTCCTTTCTTTGCTGCGCGTTCCTTTCTTTTTGTTAGGTATCCTTTTCTTTCTTGATGGTTTCCCTTTCTTTGGAGGAGTTCCTTCCTTTAATTCCGTATCTTTACGCATCGGGCCTCTATCTTAATTAATTCCTTCATGACTGAATTTGAAACTGGGATAAGATTTTGAAGAATTTCCTTTGACCACGTGGGCTGCCGAATTCTAATGCCTATAATTCGACTCTGACCTCTCACTCTCTCTCGCACACACACATACGCTCTCTCTGTGTCTGTCTGTCTGTCTATTTCTCTCTCTCTCTCTCTCTCTCTCTCTCTCAATCTCTCTCTCTCTCAGCTATTTCGTTTCATGCTTTTGCCCGGAATGTGCCAAAGTAGTCGATTAATACCAGATCGCTGGTGATTCACAGAAATCCAATGAATATTTTTCGCTCGTCGGAACACAGAACAAAGAAGATGGCATTCCGAACAACGCCTACATCCGACCAAAATGAGCACGCGCGCGGGAGTGGGTGTGTGTGTGAGAGAGAGAGAGAGAGAGAGAGAGAGAGAGAGAGAGAGAAATATAAGTAAGCACGCACCAAGATATATCCGTCAACACACAAAGGAAGAAATACATATACATACAAAACACACGTACAACAAACATACATAGACATACATCAAGAACAGATGCACACTTATGAGCCGATGCGTACGCTTACAAACGAGCGTGTATATAAACAGACGTCCCCGTACGCTAGACCAGGAATGGCTAAACTTGTTTAACCACATGCAATCAACTTCAGATGTTTAAGAATCGCAGGATATAAACAAAATTTGTACATACATTTTTATTGCAAATTTATTTTGGTTTCCATTTTCCTTAAAACTTCCACGTTGCCCACATGTTACGCCCATGGTATTCTCAGCAATCTTATGTAGAACTGCATCTCTGTTTCCTTCAGTCTCTTCTTCATCCGTGAAGAAATTGTCCAGCATTCACTATACAAGAGGGTTGATATTATAGGACCGCTTAGCACTCTTTTCTTTGTTTCTAACGAGATGTTCCTGTACACTATTTACATTATTCGGACTATTGTCCTCATCTTTGTTGCCATATTTATCACAATGTTTCGGTCGTTGTACGCTCCGGCCTTCTTCAGGGGGCTGGAATGTCGAACTGAACCCTTTATTTCGCTCGTTGGGGTAGACTCTTATAGTTCCACGTGCCATGTCTAATGGATATCAATTATCAGTTATCTCCAGTTTGACATTCCAACCACCTGAAAAAGGCCGGAGCGTACAACGGCCGAAACGTTGTAATAAATATGGCAACAAAGATGGGGACAATAGTCCGAATAATGTAAATAGTGTACATAATACCTCATCTCAGAAATATAGACAGATACTGAAGGCCGAAATGTTGTAATAAATATGGTGACAAAGATGAGGACAATAGTCCGAATAATGTAAATAGTGTACATAATACCTCATCTCAGAAATATAGACAGATACTGAGATTTTCCTGTTTCTTCATACATTGCTTAGATTTTGGAAAGCATCTTTCTCTATTCCAATGCGTCTTCGGATTTCGGTGTCATTTATTCGAGCGTCTGTTAAAAACACTTCCCAGATAATTAAATTTCTGTATTTGCTTGATTTTTACATCTCTAAATTGTAGCTCGAATCTTAGACTGTGCTTCTTGTTGACAATCATACATTCTGTATTCTCACAATTGATAGTTAGTCTTTTATTCCCTCTATCCTAATAAACCAGTCTTTAAACAAAAAGGCAGCTTTCACAGGAATTTCTCTTTTTTAGCTGATTCCAAATTTTGGTATTTCAAAAACTTTCGTTGTTTAATATAGCAACAACTCTTATGAAGCTTTATTTGACTAATTCAGCTTTAGTGCTGAAAATGTTTATTTTTTTGTGATGGATGGTTACAAGCAAGAGGGGAGATGGGATGTGATTGTTTTATTACCACATTCTCCCCCGGTATTTACTATTTTCATACGGAAGAAAATCCTTCGAATAACTGGGCATCTTGCAGGTTCTTTGCGATCATTGGGATGGCTTGACCTTATCAGGTCTTTCTTGTGTTTCTTCCTCAGGTTCTGAGTTTGGGTGCTTCGATCTGACACGCTTTCGCCTACTTTGACTCTTGGATTATTCGCCTTCTGAATTAGAGTCAGTCTGTTTCTGAGGTACCAACTGTTCGTCAGAGCAGGTGTTGTACCATGGGAATCCTAGACTTGAAGGTAATCTAGGTAATCTTTGTGGAATCATCACTTGATGTATCGGGAGCATGCACTGTAGGCACTTCTTGTGTAGTTACAGAACCTGCTTCCATTCAGCGTTCAGAGAATTCAGATCCATAGTTAGTTTGTCTGGGCAGAGTATATGTTCCATCATTGTGAAAGTGAATTAGTCAAATAAATTGTAATATATCAGCAACTGTAAGGAGAGGCTTCTGAAGTTTTATTTTAATAATTCAGCTTTAGCACTGAAAACATTTATTCTATTATAGTGGATGGTTACAAGGAGAGGGGAGATGGGATGTGCTTATTTTATTACAACAATGGACATTACACGCATAATTAATTAGAAGACATCTTCAACATTTAATTATCTGAATAGTTCCTACTAAGATTTTGTCAGTGAACCTGGAGATCAATGTTTTCAACTGGGCCCTACACTCCCTAAAGATAACCTTCATTAAAGGTATTCAGTATTGCTGTTACATCTGATCTGGTACTTCTGCTATGTATTTAGAGATTCTTGATGAAATCAAAAAAAGAATCTGCAATGTTATTGGTCCTAACCTGGTACCTCAGCTATGGTCACTTTCTCTCTACTATAATGTAACTTTTCTCTACTTTTTCTATAAATATTTTCATGCTAATTGTTCTAAGCTTTCCTTTTTAATATCTCAATTTTACAAATTTAAGTGCAGTACTAGATTGGCAGCTAGGTATCATCATTTTACAGTTGAAATTGTTAAACATAGCTGTAAATTGTAATATAGCAACAACTCTAAGTAGAAACTTATGTAGCTTTATTTGACTAATTCAGCTTTGGCACCGAAAAACGTTTATTTCATTGTGATGGATGGTTAAAAGCGAGAGGGGAGATAGGGTGTGCTTATTTTATTACCTCACTTTTGTAAGACTCCTTTTGCTATTCCGATGCAATTTTGGGTTTCGGTGTCACATTTTCCTTCATTTTCCCTTCTCAGATAGGGAAAATTCTCTACGTGCTAGATTTTGACATAGCTCGCATCTTAGGCTCTCTTTGATGACAACGTCTATATAGCCTATCGTCTTACAATTGGCAATTAGTCCTTTCTTCTCGATTTCAATTACTAGCTTATCTAAGATGTTCTGTAGTTTCTCTGCGTATCTTATATCGTTAAGCATGTGCCCACCGATAATAAATCCGGGTAGAATCTCATGTTCCCTTAGGATAGCTTTGCTGTAAAAGTTGAATGAGTCTGGTGAGAAGACCCATCTTTGTCTTTCACCTCTTTATATTTTTGTGTAACTCAATTTAATTTCTATCTATATGCGCCAAATGTAAATCTTTCACACAAAAAATATTTTTTCTTCTTCCGTACCTTATGTAATTCTTTTTTGTAATCTATAAGAATAAATGTATATCTTTCCATACTGTCTATATTCCTGAGATTAGGTAATCTAACTATTTACACTATTGACATTGTTCAGACTGTTGTCCTCATCTTTACTGACATATTTACAACGTTTGAGATAAACTCCATTCTTTTATATCACCCGTTCAGACCATCACAGCCAGGACACGCCATACCACTTCCACGGAGTCAAATCACCCCCATTTGCCGCGTGTTCCCAATGTAAAAAGAAAGTTCCACGCAGGTTTTTCCAAACGAACTATCTCCCACGTGGATGCTTTCTTGAACATAATAATCTTGTTATCATCAAGGTAAGGGTCAATTGTTATTTTTCCTCCCTATCCTGATAAGTTTCAATTCTTATTACATTTACTCTTATTCATCGCCATCATCACTATGGTGACTGTTACCCTCTACCTTGAGTGACTCTCGAGCATTGTATCGGTTAAAATATAATATATATATATATATATATGAGTGTGTGTTTTTGTGTGTGTGTGTGTGTGAATAAAGACAAAAGGAAAACTTATCTTAGCCGACAAGTTACATACTCTCACGGACTTTACAAAGGCAAGTAATATTTGATATTTAGCCACCACCACCCCACAAAGGCTACATGTGGCACAAGGCCGGGTTTAATGTGGGTTTTCCGAGCCCGTATTCTCGGCCAAAAATATCCCCTATTGGAACCCGTAAGAACGGGTTCAGGGACAGTCTACCTCCCCGAACGAGACTCTGCCCTTCGGCATAGCCTCGTTCGGGTACCTCTCTGCCCAAAGGCAGAGAGTTCGACCAAATAACCTGACCCGGAGCCAAGTTACTTGACAAGTGCAAAGATTTATGTTGTAACAGGTATTTATAGGCAAGAGAATAAATGTTCCTAAGTTTTTCAACTTAGAAAACGCTCATAAATATTAATCAGGTTAACTGAAAAGTCTAGGGATGTTATGGAGGACGCTAAGGGACATATTTAATGCCTAATAAACGAAAGTGAGTAAAAGATGTTCTTGTATGTATGTATGTATGTTGTATGTTGCGGCATTCACCCTGGATCGGTCAAGCCGGCTCCTTCCAAGGAATTCACCGCGTCCGGAACGAAGGCCGACCAAGCACGGCGATCCGTCGCCAATGCTGAAACGAGCGACAGCCATTCCCGATTCCAACGGCGGTGAATTCTTGAAACGGAGTGACAAGGGAGTTTGAACTTCACACGCGGTCCCCACACCTCGCGTGCTATCCCAGTGGAGGGAGGAATATGCTCTTACTTGCCGCAGAATTTCCACAGACGCAGAGGCAAGAGTAACCAAGAGGCCGCGGGATGCCAGTGCAGACGCCGATTGGTTTTGAATTCAGAGTTGACCTTCTCCTAGACCAGTTGCCATCCAAGGCTATAGAACCTAGTTTGTCCTGCTATTTACCCATAGTTGGAGGGAGAAGAAGATGATTCACACGTTTCTCAAGGGTGTTAGCACGTAAGTGAATGTAACGGATTCAACTGGAATTCGAACTCGGCTCTACGATTACTCCTGTTCTTGTATATATATATATATATATATATATATATATATATATATATATATATATATATATATATATATATATATATATATATATATATATATATATATAGTAAATTGCTGATAATCCCGTAGGCGAACCTGTCCGTCCACTCTTCAGGGACTATATATATATATATATATATATATATATATATATATATATATATATATATATATATATATATATATATATATATATATATAGTAAATTGCTGATAGGCCCTGAAGAATGGACGAACAGATCCGACTACGAAACTCTGGAGCCAGGATGGTGATGGTAACATCAGTCAGCTGATAAGCTTCTACTCATATATATATATAAATTGAAGAATTATATATATATATATATATATATATATATATATATATATATATATATACATACACACACACATATATATATATATATATATATATATATAAAGTGAACATAGAAGTCAACACTTAGAGGCAAGAGTCTGTTTCATGCTAGATGCAATCGTCAGGTCTGACGATTGCATCTAGCATGAAACAGACTGTCGCCTCTAAGTGTTGACTTCTATGTTCACTTTTATATTTACACACGCTCTATCTCTGATATTGAGCACTTTATCCCATAAATATAGCACACCTTAAGACTATATTTCTTCATATTTATACATATATATATATATATATATATATATATATATATATATATATATTTATATATATATATATATATATATATATATATATTAGGGTTATGACTTTTTGCAAAATAAATGATTTACTGTATTATATATATATATATATATATATATATATATATATATATATATATATATATGCATGTGTCATCCACAGACAGACTGTTTCGCTGTATCACAGCTAATCAGTGTGGCTAGACATACGATTGCCTCAAGAAAGGATTGATACCCAACCGATAAGTCGGAGATTTTTCCCCTGAGCCATCAGCCTCCGGTATAGAGGATGGTGAATTTTTACGTATTTATTTTAGAATAAACACGCCAGTGACTCAGAGTGCTCAATACATAGAAGAAGTTTTACAGTGGAAGTCACTATATATATATATATATATATATATATATATATATATATATATATAAGATCAGACCAATTCCTTGGAAAATTCAAGAAGAATTCAAGTGCAGCTGTTTTCTGAGATAGCTAAATGCTTCTTGGGGGACAGAATTCTTAGGGGAACGAAGTTTACTGTAAGAAGACAGTAAATATTTTGTTCATTAATATTTATGCTGAAAAGGTCATATTTTGTTTATAAATAATAAACCGAACGAACTGATTTCGTTCATTCAATTTAAGACAAAAAAGTTTCAATAAAATTAATTAATATTTACTTTTATCAGACAACTCTTAATTTAGAACGCTCGCAAATCAGATGCAGATTTGGGAACGGTCCATTAAGATTTTTACTTTTCCGACACGTTTTATTCATTTTATTATTGCATGGTGGACATTTGACCAAAAACGTTGTGATATAAAGCTTTTAGCTCAAATGCCTTCTGACGTGATGACTTTTGCTACTCTACTGCCGTTTCCATGACGAATTTGCAGATGAACTACATTCCTTCGCTCCACCAGTTCAGACCTTCACAGCTAGGAGCCGCTATGTCACGTATACATCGTTACATCATCCTCATTCCATTCGTATTCTTTGAAGAAGAAAGAAGTTCCACACAGAGAGCTTCTTTCCCAGAACTGTCACTTTATGGAATAGACTCCGGAGAGGATGCTTACTCGACCGCTACAATCTAAACTCCTTCAAGTCCAGGATCAATCGATATCTATCTTGCACATCCTCATCGCATATACCTCTCCCTCTTCCTACGTCTTTATGACAGTCTGAAACAATAAACCCCTACTTTGAGTGGCCTTTTATTGGGTGAACAATAGTAAAAAATAAGAATTTAAAAAAATAAAAGTCATCTACCTTGAACGGCTCTCGAGCATTGTACTTGGTGAATATTAGTATTAAAAACACTATAGTCTAATTTGACTCGAGTTAATATAAAGTATGACAGGAGGATCCAAGAGGGCGAGAGAATGAACTGACCATTTGTCCAGCGTCTTTGGCAAACGATTGAATATAAGGATTCCACTTGGGGTCTGGAATTAATCTGAGACCCAAACAGACATTCATTAAGTTAGAGCCATTTATCGTAACTAGAGAAAACTCAATTTAGCTGAAAGGAGTAAATATTGGGTTAAAACCAAGACATGAATTTTATTTTCTTCTTCCATTTTCTAATATTTTTTCCCATTCTATCAGTTCGCTATTCTCTGTGATCGTTCCATAAAGAATTAAAAAAAAAAAACAACGCATTTCTCTCCAAAGCAACTATATTCCCCGTTAGTCATATTTTCTTAGCATCGCTGAGGCGCTTTGCTTTAAATATGTGTTTGCATATCTAGAGATATGAGCGTTCGTTTTTGTTATGTCAACAAGAAGGAATTCAGACCCGCACACAGGCACACACGTTAACTAACGCATGTAGTCACGCATGCGCAGACATTTCCTGAATGCTCCTCATAGTTTTCTTGTTAGAATTCGCGCGCTTTTGGCGTTAGTCTTCTGAGTTTATGTTTGAGGATCTTCGCAACTGATAAAAAAAGAAAATGTACGCAAAAATAGAATTGGCCGAGTGTAGACAAACAAAATAAAAAACAAACAATTTCTTACGAATACACACATGCATAAATCCATACATAAACACACACACACACACCTATACATACAGTCATATACACACACACATACTTATATATAAATACATGGACATATATATGTGTGTGTGTGTGTGTGTGTGCGAATAGTATATATTTGTAATTAGTAGGGATAATTCGAGGAGTACATTAATCCAAAGAGAGTTCAATGAAGGTTACAGATTATGGATTTTTAAGGTTTTTCTTGATTTATCATTATATATACATATATATATATACAGTGTAACCCGGATATAAGAGAGTTGTCGTGACCGGAGAAGTCTCTAATATCCGGGTTTCTCTTATATCCGGGTTTGGTCTATTTTGTTTAGGTAAGTATGGCTCTAATTTGGGACCAGAGAAAATCTCTCTTATATCCAGGTTTCTCTTATATCCGGTTCTCTTATATCCGGGTTACACTATATATATATATATATATATATATATATATATATATATATATATATATATATAAATATATATATATATATATGTATATATATACGTTATCCCTGACCGATACCTGGACTCGGAGTTTCAAATTTAAAAAATGTATCTGGTTGTCGTAATGTTGGAATAGAGATGTATTATACTGGGATTACAGTATTTAATTTCAAAATTTATATGGGGCATTTAAAATGAATGATATATATATATTGTATATTGTATATATATATATATATATATATATATATATATATATATATATATATATATATATTGTATATATATGTGTAAGAAAAAAGACTTAAAAAAATGTTTAAGTTGTGAATATAAATTTTCATTCATTATTAAAGGTCACATGTTCCACGCCTATTTCAATTTATATATATATATATATGTGTGTGTGTGTGTGTGTGTGTGTGTGCAACAAAAACAAACTATAATATGCCTAAAAAATAAACCGTAATTTATAGTAAAAATAAACTGGATTAACGTATTTAAGCAAATATTTATTTTTATTTCCACATCTAAAGGGCGATTCATTTCTTTTGTTTAATAAAACGTTAGCACTATATATATGTGCATATATATATGTGTGTGTGTGTGTGTGTGTATGTATGTGTGTGCAATATATATATATATATATATATATATATATATGTGTGTGTGCAATATATATATACACACACACACACACATATATATATATATATATATATATATATATATATATATATATATATATATAAGCTCAAACACTAATATTCCATGGTTATAATTTATTACATTGGAATTGTAATTACGATCCAATTCATCAGACCTACAAATTAAAAGAGAAATCACGAAAATATAACTCCGGGTATAAAAAGTGAAATTTGAGTAAGTGTGTATATGTGGGAGTGGTATATATATATATATATATATATATATATATATATATATATATATATATAGAGAGAGAGAGAGAGAGAGAGAGAGAGAGAGAGAGAATAAAGTACCAAAAATATCAACCGTACCGCTATCACGGTTTCACCTCCTCATCTTCAGAATTTTTTTAGAAGAAAATGGATATAAGAAAGAAATTTGAAATTTAAAAAAAATGATAAGATAAAAATTTTACAAAAATTTATATTCCTTGGATAAAAGCTTACACGCGATGAGGTTGATTTTCTTTTCTTTTTTTTCTTTTTTTTTTTTTGCTATATTTTAAACAAAAATTGAAATTACTGTTTTCTTCTTTTTTACTCGCTAAACTCTATTTTATTTCGTTTCTGTTACATTTCTTTACAAAGGAAATGGACGGAGATAGATAGATAGATAGATAGATAGGTAGAAATGAACAGACTGAAATAGATAGATACACACATACATACATAAATAGATAGATAGATAGATAGATAGATAGATAGATAGATAGATAGATAGATATGAACAAGAGAAGATAGATAGATAGATAGATAGATAGATAGATAGATAGATAGATAGATAGATAGATAGATAGATAGATATGAACAGACTGAAATAGATAGATAGATACATACATACATACATACATACATGCATAGATATGAACAAAAGAAAATAGATAGATAGATAGATAGATATATATATAGATAGATAGATAGATACGAACAAAAGAAGATAGATAGATAGATAGATATGAACAGACTGAAATAGATAGATAGATAGATAGATAGATATGAACAGACTGAAATAGATAGATAGATAGATAGATAGATAGATAGATAGATAGATAGATAGATAGATAGATATGAACAAAAGAAGATAGATAGATAGATAGATAGATAGATAGATAGATAGATAGATAGATAGATAGATATGAACAGACTGCAAGAGACAGATTGAGAGATCTACACTTGAATTTGGTGATTGGAAGTGACCCAAAATGCACCATTTTAAATATTAGTCTACACTTAATTATATAAATATATGTAATCTAATAGTTATATCCATATTTTGTAATGTGTTTATTTGTATGTATTCACAGATGAAGTGTGTGTAAATTATAATACATTATGTATTAATAATAATCGGCCATTTTAATTCTTTCCTGTGATAATTAAACTGCAGTTGTTAAATGTCCATATCCTCGGTTGCCTGTACTAAACACCATATGATATATAAGTTTATCAACTGGAGGAAATTCCTAATAATCGGGTGGGGGTCGAATTCTTTCTTAATTTACAATAAACGGAGGGGTCTTAATAAAAGAGTTCGGGTATCATAGAAATGGTCGGAAAATGAGAAATTAGTAAACTGGGTGGTCTTTATACGCGAGTGGCGCTCAGAAAATTTATTCAGAGAAAAAAATAAATGTACCCCCTCACACCCAACAGGCAGCGAAGTGTATAAACACACTAACGCGTACGCGCCCTGACAAATACACACACACAAGGGCACATATATACTAACAGGTACAGTCTGAGGGGATAATTGTCACACTGACTCAAAACTGCTACACGACTACGTTCATTAAAAATGACTTAGTGCGCTAATTACAAAAAGAGCAGTCATATTGTGTTTAGTGAAAGAGAAAAGTTGGTTTAACGAAGCTAACTTTAAAAAGAAGAATTACATTTAGAAATAAAATACTGATCAAATTTGTACAGGATCCACATGTAAAGCACTTCTGCAAATACTCCAAAGTTGTGTGCATATATTTACTTCGTGTCACATTGTTTAAGTTAACTATGCATCAAAATCCGCTGCATTATTTAATGTCAGATAGGAATCTTACAGGTCACAGATCACAATGAATTGTCAAGAAATTAACCAAAGAGGCAGTTCAAACTAGAGTAAAAAAATGCAGTCATAGGACCGGTTTATCCTGGAATCAAAATGGAACACATAAGTCCAGTTTACACTAGAATCAAAATGGACGACACGCCCAGTTTATACTAGAATGAAAAATGCAGTCATAGGACCGGTTTACACTAGAATCAAAATGGAAGACATAGGTCCTGTTTACACTAGAATCAAAATGGACGACACGCCCAGTTTATACTAGAATGAAAAATGCAGTCATAGGACTGGTTTACACTAGAATCAAAATGGAAGACATAGGTCCTGTTTACACTAGAATCAAAATGGACGACACGCCCAGTTTATACTAGAATGAAAAATGCAGTCAAAGGACCGGTTTACACTAGAATCAAAATGGAAGACATACGTCCTGTTTACACTAGAATCAAAATGGACGACACGCCCAGTTTATACTAGAATGAAAAATGCAGTCATAGGACCGGTTTACACTAGAATCAAAATGGAAGACATAGGTCCTGTTTACACTAGAATCAAAATGGACGACACGCCCAGTTTATACTAGAATGAAAAATGCAGTCAAAGGACCGGTTTACACTAGAATCAAAATGGAAGACATAGGTCCTGTTTACACTAGAATCAAAATGGACGACACGCCCAGTTTATACTAGAATGAAAAATGCAGTCATAGGACTGGTTTACACTAGAATCAAAATGGAAGACATAGGTCCTGTTTACACTAGAATCAAAATGGACAACACGCCCAGTTTATACTAGAATGAAAAATGCAGTCATAGGACCGGTTTACACTAGAATCAAAATGGAAGACATAGGTCCTGTTTACACTAGAGTCAAAAAGGTTGACATAGGTTTGGTTTACACTAGAATCACAATGGAAGACAGGTCCAGTTTGCAATAGAATGAAAAAGGTAAATATAGATCAGGTTTACACAAGAATCAAAATGGAAGTCATAGCTCTGGTTTACACCAGAGTCAAAAAGGTAGACCTAGTTTCAGTTTACACCAGAATCAAAATGTTGACACAAGTCTGGTTTATATAAATTTTATTAAATCTGTCTGGGCTGTGTTCGATATTTTTTTTAAATGTCATATCATGATTCTTCAAGGTGTAGGCGATCATGGCTCTGAATAGATTCGATTTTTTTTATTATCCACGAATATCCATGTCTTCTTGAAAAAGCAGATATTCAAATTCAAATTCATGTTATTATCTGTGAATCGACATGGCTTCTTGGAAAAGTTTTGGTGTGGTTTCCTGTTGCCTTTTTTACGGTTTTGAATATAGAGTTTTCCTTGGCACCCAAGGTTAGAGAATCTAGTCTATCTTACTATTTAACTCGTAGATGCGGGGGAGATACGGATTCATGCCTTTCCCAGGTGGATTAGTGAAAGATACAGAACTCGACTCACTGTTTTTCTTTTTGCCTTTATGCTATCGACACATCCTTCGATATTAGCTTAAAGCAACTCTAAAAAACATACCAAAGGAAAGTTGGCTCCCTGTGCCGCGCCAGGAAATTTTTCTCCCCGGAATCGATCCTTCAAATCTGCAAATCAACCATACGCCCTTGCATGGAGTATTGCTGCCATATATGGTCTAGTGCCCCTTCTGTATGTCTCGGGGTTCTTGATAAGATCCAGAGACGGATATGCAATGTAATTGGCCCTGATCTGGCATCTTGTCTGCAGTCGCTCTCTCACAGACGTGCCGTCGCCTCTCGTCTTTTTTACAAATACTTTCATGGTAATTGCTCCGATGAGATGCTTTCGCTGGTTCCAAGACTTCATGAATTCAAACGTCCTACGAGGCTGGCATCACTCTTTCACTGTTGAAACTGTTAAATGTAGCCGTCTCTTCTACTCCAATAACTTCATATCTCGCACCTATCGCCTGTGGAATTCCCTCCCCTTTTCCTGTTTCCCTGATAGCTATAATCTCCAACTATTCAAATGTAATGTCAATCGGCATATCCAATTGCCTTGATCTATCCACTATCCTTCTCCACATCCTTTCCTCTATCACTCCTATCTGCTCTCGCTCCAAATCCTCTGTAACCCCTTGCGTGCTAGTGGCTTCCCGCCTTGCTTGGGGTGAAATGCTTAAAAAATATCTGCCTACTGTTTTCGTTGTAACATGGTCGAATATCCCACAAGGGAAAATAGCAGATCTAATTTGATTTTCTTAATGCTGTTCGGATGATTAATGAGTGAGTGATTTTGAGTTTAAACAGTAAACGGAAACAGTCTCGTTCTGATATTTGCAGAAATGTGTTGTCGTCTGTTTATTGATTTGTAGCAACTTGTTGCTGAAAGGGACAAAGTGTTTAAAGGCGTCCACCTAAAACAGCGGCGCAAAGAATCCAACAAGTCAAAACAG
>OZ038510.1:2335003-2562503 GCA_964036315.1 Acanthosepion esculentum
TGGCTGGTTGATTTTGTTTAGCGGCATATCAACACCTCAATGGGTTATTTAATGCCGAAATCTAAATATTTTGAACACAATTTTATGTCTTCAAGTAAATATATTTTGATCGCAATTGTATGCCTTCAACTACAGATAAAATGTATTGTTGGTCATTTTACTATAAATATGTATTGTTGGTTTGTTGATTTTGTTTAGCGGCATATCAACACCTCTATGGGTTATTTAATGCCGAAATCTAAATATTTTGAACACAATTTTATGGCTTCAAATAAATATATTTTGAACGCAATTGTCTGCCTTCAACTACAGATAAAATGTATTGTTGGTCATTTTACTATAAATATGTATTGTTGGTTGGTTGATTTTGTTTAGCGGCATATCAACACCTCAATGGGTTATTTAATGCCGAAATCTAAATATTTTGAACACAATTTTATGGCTTCAAGTAAATATATTTTGATCGCAATTGTATGCCGTCAACTACAGATAAAATGTATTGTTGGTCATTTTACTATAAATATGTATTGTTGGTTTGTTGATTTTGTTTAGCGGCATATCAACACCTCTATGGGTTATTTAATGCCGAAATCTAAATATTTTGAACACAATTTTATGGCTTCAAATAAATATATTTTGAACGCAATTGTCTGCCTTCAACTACAGATAAAATGTATTGTTGGTCATTTTACTATAAATATGTATTGTTGGTTGGTTGATTTTGTTTAGCGGCATATCAACACCTCAATGGGTTATTTAATGCCGAAATCTAAATATTTTGAACACAATTTTATGGCTTCAAGTAAATATATTTTGATCGCAATTGTATGCCGTCAACTACAGATAAAATGTATTGTTGGTCATTTTACTATAAATATGTATTGTTGGTTTGTTGATTTTGTTTAGCGGCATATCAACACCTCTATGGGTTATTTAATGCCGAAATCTAAATATTTTGAACACAATTTTATGGCTTCAACTAAATATATTTTGAACGCAATTGTCTGCCTTCAACTACAGATAAAATGTATTGTTGGTCATTTTACTATAAATATGTATTGTTGGTTGGTTGATTTTGTTTAGCGGCATATCAACACCTCTATGGGTTATTTAATGCCGAAATCTAAATATTTTGAATACAATTTTATGGCTTCAACTAAATATATTTTGAACGCAATTGTCTGCCTTCAACTACAGATAAAATGTATTGTTGGTCATTTTACTATAAATATGTATTGTTGGTTGGTTGATTTTGTTTAGCGGCATATCAATACCTCTATGGTTTTTTTAGTGCCGAAATTTAAATATTTTGAACACAATTGTATGTCTTTAACTACAAATAAAATGTATTGTTGATGTCATGGTTAGAAAGCGAACTTTCAATGTGCCCAGATGTATATTTACTTGAATTCCAGCCGCGCTGAACATGCGAAGGCTCGGAATAAACGCTCCTATTCAAAACAAAGCGACAATAAAATACAAGAGTCAAAACATGAAGGAAAACTAACAACACCAAAAACACCCGCCACTTTTAAAAATGGCTAAGGAGGTGGGCAAAAGCGCATGAGACAATGAAGTTTATGGACATTTTTGCATTCCCATCAAACGGAAAAACGTAAAAACGCTGGAAAAAAAACTAAATAGAAATATTAATTAAATTTTCCTTGTCTCGCATATTTAATGAAACATGTTTAAATGAATGGTTGCTACCCAAATATACCAATTCAGCCGAGTTTCGATCCTAACTAGAGGCAACTGGACGTCAAGCCGCACTGATTAGCTGTGATACAGCGAAACAGTCCGTTTGTGGATGATTATATATGCTCCTGAAAAATCTATTTCGGTTGAGCTCTCTGGGCAGGAAGTGTGAGTTTGTAAAGAGTGACTATTACTGCTAATCATTCAAGACTCTTCGATAAAACGAATCGAGTTCTCTCAGTCATTGTGTGTTTATCTAAAAATAAATAGGCTTACATTCACCTTCATCCCTGCCGTGCGCCAACGGCTTAGTGGTAGAATCTCTGAATGACTGATGAGCTGTGATACAGCGAAACACTCCGTTTATGGATGACCATATATATATATATATATATATATATATATATATATATATATATGCACGTGTTTATCGTTGCTTGGAAATCATCCATGTAAACAAAAACAGACTATCATCAATTTCTTGTTCGTGTAATGCTTAATATATTGTGTAATTGTCATCTTTGATAATGGCTTATGTAAGCCGAAAGCTTAGATAGGATTAAAAAATATTTATCAATATTGTGATTTTCTTTCATTGTTTAATGATAATGTTATTAAGCTTATCAGACGATATGAAAAGAACTTACATAAAATATATAGACAACACTTATCTATATTATTTAATGAAACATGTATGAATATATATATATATATATATATATATATATATATATATATATATATATATATATATATATATATTAAAGAGAGAGAATGAGTAGACAAAAGTGAAAACTGTATTTTGAAGTGTTTCCTTCAGAATTAAAATGTTCAGAATGAAGAGAACACGTCATACGGTTTCCCATTTTGTTATTTGTTTATTCACCCTTATTCAGATGCATATTTTTATATCCTATTTTTCATCGTGTAAATAATTAGGTCGACAAGTGGCCTTAGGTATAAAACAATCGCCTTTGCGGATTTCATCTCGTTGTTGTGATGTGAGAAGTGTACGATTTTTATTAGTAGATTTTCTACAAACGTTTCCTTATCGGCGTGGCTTTAAAATGATGCTCCAAAACTATTGCTTTTGTTTATGTATTAAATTCAAATATTTCTTCAATTCTGTTTATTTTATTCGTTAAATATACTTTGGCGGGAATACATTAATAGTGTATCATTGATATATCAGAGACATATCGATTATTTAGTTAATAAATTTTAGAAAGGACGAGATTTTATATATTTCTATTTTATTACAATGAGCTTCACCCTGTACAAGTCCCGGGGGACACTAGTGGTAGAGGGTTACGTTAGGAGTCAGTTTGTATGGATAGGAAAGGAAGATAATGATTAACCCTAAACTTGAACAGGTTAAGATTGTAGTGATCGGGGAAGCATCCTCTTGAGCAACTCGAGGTAGAGCGTTACAGAGTAAGAGGCGCAGTTTATGGGGATATGTGGAGAAGATAACGATTAACCCTAGACTTGAACAGATTAAGATTATAGTGATCGGGGAAACACCCAGGTGGAAGTTGGTTCCACAGAACAATGGTTCGCGGGAAGAAGCTGTTTGAATGGAATTACTTCTCCCCAATGAAATGCGGAGGAAATATGGGTGGTTTCTACAATGTGGGGATTATGGCGGGTCCTTGCCGTGAAGGTTAGAACTAGCGAAACCAAGGAATATGTTTCGTCGGAGCACTTTCCGTGGAAGTAGCGATAGAGTAGTGTGAGAGGCTTGCCATATCCCTCCTGTAAGAGAGAGAGTGGAAAATAATTCCTCACCCTCAAGAACTTGATGACGCTTTTGGAGTCTATCGAGACTGGAGAGTGAGTTTCTTGAAATTTTAAGAAAAGACAGGCCAATATACTTCTAAGAAGCGATCCCATTGATAGTCCAATTTGTGTCTATAAAAATTATGAAAAAATGAAAAGTTTCATAATAAGTCAGAAAATCGTTATAATATTATTATCGTTAATGAAAAGTTACTTTTCGCTTATACCAAAATGTTTCTTTCGGAAGTCCTTTCTAAGAGGTCTTTTATATATATATATATGAAAAATTTCTCAGAGTTAACCTGTAGAAAAAGAATATTTATAAATGTAAAAGATAATAGGAAAACTGTAATATTAGCCGACGCGTTTCGTCCAATGTCGACTTTTTCAAGGCAAAAACGAAATGAATTTATTAAAACAAAGTAACTAATAATAACAAAACAAAATGTCCTTAGCAACTGGAAGAATTTAGAGAACGCCATTGTATTCATATTGTCAACTGAAAATTACGTCAAGTACTGTCACGTGTGGAAATATTGTTTTTATTATTGTGTTGACGGATTCAACTATTTTCTTTTTATTTCTTGATATAGTTGTGTACGTTAGCTTGGGAGTGTAGTAATTCTATTAGGAAAGGTGAAATAGGGAAAAAGCCAGGCCGTAGATTAATATTTGGATAATATTCAATGGCGGCAGAAATTTAAAAAACGCATCTATGAGCACAAAAGAGTCCTCACAAAAACAACTTAACTAACACACTAGTCATACATAGAAATAAATTCAACCCCAATTTTGATTGTAAAAATGCTACACTCATAAAAAAAAAGAAAATAACTCACTCAGAAGGAAAATCCTCGAGAGTGCCGTCATTGAATATTATCCAAATATTAATCTACGCCCAGGTTTTTCCCTATTTCACCTTTCTTAACAGAATTACTACTCTCCAAAACAAACGCACACAACTGTATCAAGAAATAAAAAGAAAATAGTTGAATCCGTCAACACAACAATAAAAAAATATTTCCACACGTGACAGAAATTGACGTAATTTTCAGTTGACAATATGAATATAATAGCGTTTTTTAACTTCTTCCAGTTGCTAAGGACATTTTGTTTTGTTAGTTTGTTTTAATAAATTCGTTTTGTTTTTGCCTCGAAAAGTACACATTGGACGAAACGTGTCGGCTAATATTACAGTTTTCCTATTGTCTTTTACGTTTAAATATATATATATATATATATATATATATATATATATATATATTACATCATTCATACAAAAAACAGATTAGTGAAGTTAATGATATAAATGCATCTTCGCAAACAAATTTATTAAAATTACATTAACCAACGAACCTCTGGATAAATGTTATGATCCCTGTTTTTAATAAATTCTAGCTGTATAAGGTCTCTTTTTGCTAGTACTTTCATCTGTTCATACAGACATCATCAGGCATAGAAACTGATTTGTTTTTGTTTTTTTAGTACACGTTAGGTAATAACGGGACACGAAAGATTAGACATGAATCGAAATATGTTGTTTTTAGAAATGTGTTATTGTTAACGGTAAGAAATTTTGGAGCATTCGGTCGCAACGCTAAGGTTGAATTTTTTGAAAATTTAAAACAGAGTGCGTTGTTTTACTAATATGGTAATTGGAGAATTCTTTTGTTGTAGTAGTTTTTTCAGTCGATGTGGCATGAACTAAATTGTTCAATAAATAGAGCAATGTCGCAGTTATTATTCCGAAAGTTGCACGTCGGATCAGTTCTTTTTAAATCAAATATGTGGTGCAGTTCAATTTATATTACATCATTCATATAAAAAACAGATTAGTGAAGTTAATCATATAATACAGGGTGTTCCAAAATGGTTCACTCCATTCTAAATGCCCATATATCGGAAACTACTTGATGGATCTTAATGAAACTAAATACACTTTATGTTGAAGGTCATACGTTTTATTGGTTAAATTTACAAAGAAAAGTACAAATATTTGTTGGTTCTATGACAGGTTTTCCTAAATGTTCAATATGAGCGCCGCCTGTGACTCTGCACACGTCGAACATTATGTTTATTAACTTTGCCACTCGTGTAAAACGTGGCTTCATCACTAAAAACTAGCCGATCATCGAAATTGTCTTCTTCGAGTTTATCTAGCATTTCAACACAAAATTCTTTACGTTTTCGCTTATCACCTTCCCTCAAGGCCTGAACGAGCTGCAGCT
Organism: Acanthosepion esculentum; assembly: GCA_964036315.1. NCBI lineage: Eukaryota > Metazoa > Mollusca > Cephalopoda > Sepiida > Sepiidae > Acanthosepion > Acanthosepion esculentum. The sequence goes on from OZ038510.1 coordinate 2,340,709, forward strand.
TGTAAGGTTTAAATCGCAATCGTTTCCTCAGAATCCGCCAAACTGTTGTTTGTGGAATGTGGGTTTCCACACTTGCTCTTCTAACACTCTTCCGAGGACTACGCAGGAAAGCTTCACGAACCTGCTCCACTGTCTCCGCTGATGTTGATGGCCGTCTGGGCGATTTAGGTATGCATAAGCAGCCCTTTTCTTGAAATCTTTGGTGCCAAGCCCTAATTTGTTTTGTAGTTGGTGCCTTCTTTGCAAAATTTGTGAAGAAGGCACGCTGCACTGTCTTCGGTGACTGAGTCCGAGCATACTCTAACACGCAAAATGCCTTTTATTTTGAAGTGAACGGCATTTCTTAACCTGAAAAGATAGAAATGCTAAACGTTACACACAAAAACGTGAAACGTTTCTACACAAGCTGTGAAAATTTGAGGTCATTCCAACGAAAATTGTCAAAATTATTGGCCTACGAAATGGGGTCAAACATTTTGGAACACCCTGTATATATATAGCACTTTTACGTATCAGCTTCGGTAACTCTGTCGATGTTTCTTTCTTTTGGCAAGACATTGCGGTGCTGATTGATTTTTTTCAATCAATACGGATGTTTTTTGTCTTTTCTTTTTTTATTGAATTTCTTTTCCGAGATATCAGTGTCTGTAATATTTTTATTTATTTACAAATTGCATCATCTGGGTTTTGACATCGCCAAAATTATAGTATACGTTTAAAACTAAATAATTATATATATATATATATATATATATATATATATATATATATATATATATATATATATATATATATATATATAGTTTTAAGGACTACTATATTTATGGAATAAAGTGCTCAATATCGGTGATAGAGCCTATGTAAATATGATTGCGTCTAGCATGAAACAGTCCTTCGCATCTGAGTGTTGACGTCAATGTTCACTTTTGATGTATATATATATATATATATATATATATATATATATATATATATATATATATATATATATATATATATATGTATGTATATATATATATATATATATATATATATATATATATATATATATCATTTCAACCCAAGCAAGGCAATAAAGCCACGAAGATGCAAGGTTGAACGAATGTGAAAAAGAGAAACATTACTAAGACGAGATAACAATTAAAGAACAAGAATTAAGAAGCCATTTGCATTTAAATTTTTGAAGATAACACTCGACTGGAAAACAAGAAGCCGAAAGAGAATTCCACAAGCGAGAAGTGCGAGAGAATAAACTGTTAGCATAGAACTTTTGGTTACATCTGACCAGTTCAAATGATGAGAGCTAGCTGCCAATCACGTACTGCGCTAAAATTCTTAATTGAACTATGAAAACATTTATATAAAAGGCACAGTAAAGTGCGAAAGTGTCTGAAGCTGAGATGCCAGGTCAGGAATCTCTAAATATATATCAGAAGCACCAGACCGGATGTGGCAGCAATATCCAAAGTAATCTGTCTTGCATATTTATATGTAAGACGGATTCTGGAGAGGAAAATTGTCTAGCACGACACAGTGAACCAACTTTCCTAGAACTAGACCTAGCAATTGATTTGATATAATCATTCGACTTCTTAGCCCGAGAAGGCACAAGGAGTCTCTCTCTTTGAGGTTAGCATCAGTCATGTTAATGGAAGGCAACAAAAGTGTTCTCTTAGTCAAATAAAAGAGAATAGTTCCGTTTTAGAGGCTTTAAAATTAACAAGCCATTTCTTGCCCCAGTTAACAACAGATTATAGCTAATTTTTTATATCAGCTAAAATATATTTCAATGATTTCCATGCATGTCGTTTATACAGCGGAATGATTTACAAATATTGGTATCAAATGATTTATTATTGAGTAATTAAATAAACTGAATTTAAATACGTTCTCTATTGTTTCGTCGTCTACGTTTGCTGCATATTAGGGGAGGTACTGAGGAAATCCTCTGCAAAGATATCAAGGTCACTAAAGCAGACGGTTTCGTGACCCAAGTTGTGGCCTGTCATATAAAAAGGCCGAGTCTTAACTGTTTGACTTGGTATAATTACTGTTAAAGTGAATGCTGAACAATTGTTAGTGTTTAGCCTCGAAATAATTTCTTCCTATTCTATGTCGTCTGTAATGCGGTTAATGGCTGCTACCGAAATAAACGGAGTTACCTAAAGAATAGCTGAATTCGTTTTAGAAAAAGCTATACGAACAATGAAAAGTGTATACTTAACTATGTCGGACTTAAGATGTCGTTGAACAAACGAAATAAACCAACACTAACCGTCCAAAAGGCAATGTTTATCCAGAGACGATGATGTGTATTTGGTGGAGTTAGAAGGGACTCCACTATCGTGGAATCTTTTCAGGGAAAGAAACGATTGATTCGAACAAGTAATGTTCGAAACAAGACTAATTAGGAATCTTGTCGACGAGAAGACATCAGCTGGAATTAGTTATCAGAAATGGAGTAATATTTTATCGAGATAAGACTAGGCGATAAGATTTTTTGTTGGTCAAGCAAAATATTGTATCCCTGCTATGCTGGCCTATGAGTCTATAGATGAAGAGTTATAAAGAGTTTATACTAGAGTCTATAAGTAAACACCGATCGGCTTTAAACTTGAGACTATATTAAGTCTTTCGTCGGATTTACATATGAATCTATCGATAAACAATAAAGAGTTTATATTTGAGTCTACAAGCAAACATTAGTTAGGTTTATATTTGAATCTGTAAGTAAATATTGGTCAAGTTTATACTTCAGACTATAGAAAAACATGTCAGATATATACTTCATATATAAAAAAACATTGCTCAGGTTTGTACCTGAGACCATAGGAAAACGTAAATCGCATATATACGGCAATCTATAGTGGAACATTGGATGCGTTTATACTCGATTCTGTAGGTAAACATTGACCGAGTTTATATTTGTGTCTCATGATAAATATTGGCTAGGTTCATACTTGAGTCTACATGGATCTACCTTGAATTTGGATCCCTTTGAGAGTTCTTATGCCCGGCTGACAGAGCAGCCAAATGAAAATTTAGAAATCATCTGCGCCAGTTTGGTTATGTTAGTCACTTTGATGTGTGACTTCCACATAAGTTAAAAAAATAAAAATTACTGAACGTTATTTAAATATTACGTTCTCGAAACAAAAACTTTACAATACTATATCAGGCAAGATGTCGGATGCAAGCAAAATGGACCCTTTCTAACATATCAATTGCTACTCTTAAATCAGAGATAATGATATGCATATGAAATTGGAAGGGAACATTTAATTCGTGCACTTTCTAGAGAAGCCATCGATTGATTTAAACAAGTATCTGTCCAATTAGGAAGTAGACTACGAAAAGATTCCATCTGGAATTAGTTCATAGAAACGGCGTAATATTCTATCAACATTAAGCAAGAAGACAAGTTTCTTTGTTGCCCAAGCAGAAAATTGTTCCAGGTTGCCTGGGAAGTTTATCCCCGTTCACAGACTTCACCAGATATTGAAACTTCAGATTAGTATTTATTTTATTCTTTACAGAAATCTCTAAATCCTCGAAAGACTGTAAAAGGCAATTAGAGCGTTTGGATTTGGTTAATCGAATGTATGTAATATTCTATCAGGGTATGACTACACGGTAAAAATTCTGCCAGCTTTTCTGGAAAGACGTCACTTATATGCCGTATTCACCAGATATTCAGACTATCATTTATTACAGCTTTCATAGAATTCTTGAAAGAAAGAAAGAAAGAAAGAAAGAAAGAAAGAAGACTAAAAATAAAAAGAAAGAAAGAAAGATTAAGAGTAATGAGAATAGAAAGAAAGAAAGAAAGAAGATTAAGTGTAATGAGAAAGAAAGAAAGAAAGAAAGAAAGAAGACTAAGAATAAAAAGAAAGAAGACTAAGAATAAAAAGAAAGAAAGAAGACGAAGAGTAATGAGAATAGAAAGAAAGAAAGAAGATTAAGAATAAAAAGAAAGAAAGAAGACTAAGAATAATAAGAAAGAAAGAAGATTAAGAGTAATGAGAAAGAAAGAAAGAAAGAAAGATTAAGTGTAATGAGAAAGAAAGAAAGAAAGAAGACTAAGAATAAAAAGAAAGAAGACTAAGAATAATAAGAAAGAAAGAAAGAAAGAAGATTAAGAGTAAAAAGAAAGAAAGAAAGAAAGAAAGAAGATTAAGAGTAATGAGAAAGAAAGAAAGAAAGAAAGAAGATTAAGTGTAATGAGAAAGAAAGAAAGAAAGAAAGAAGACTAAGAATAAAAAGAAAGAAGACTAAGAATAATAAGAAAGAAAGAAAGAAGATTAAGAGTAATGAGAATAGAAAGAAAGAAAGAAAGAAAGAGAGAAGATTAAGAGTAATGAGAATAGAAAGAAAGAAAGAAAGAAAGAAGATTAAGTGTAATAAGAAAGAAAGAAAGAAAGAAGGGTAATAGGAGTAGAAAGAAAGAAAGAAAGAAAGAAAGAAAGAAAGGCAGAAAGGCAGAAAGGCAGTAAAGCCATCCCAGCGCTTAATAGCACCCCGCGAAACAAAAACATGTTTGTAAACACGAAATGAACAATTCTCTTAACGAAAACAGAATTCTCTGGAAGATCGCAAAAGATAGCTGAAGCTCTTCTTTGCTGATAATTATAAAGCATTGTTGACCAGATGGAATTGGTTCGCTAAAAGACACCAAATGGTAAATATGATTCTTCAATAACCCAAATGTCTGAAATAAATATTTTTAAAAAAGGATTTTATTTCTATTGAAATAAACAAACGAACTTTCCTGGTAAATCAATATCACACTCCCGTTCGACATCAAAAGAATGAGACGGAAGATAGGTTCTACGAAAACAAAAATAAATGCATAATCATGACAAAAGGAAAAATTCACTTTTCACAAAGCAGAAAGGAAAAACTCTGATGTAGAAAAATAAAAGTAAATGTTACTCTGAGAAATTGTAATATAGCATTAAACCACTCTCTCAAACAACGACATTCGACTCGTACACGAACACATACCAAAAAGGGGGGAATGAACCATAAAGGAAAATCTCTATGAGAAGTTATGGAATAGCGATAAGAAAGATATTGTAAAGCCAGAAATGCTCTCAATCAGTGGAAGTCTAAAAGAGTTGAAATCGCTCTATCCACTCGTCAGGAGAATTCAGCAATTGACTGCAGATTCTCTGAAACATATAAAGAGAAAAAAATCAACCTAACACCAATAACATCGCATGAATTAATTTTTAACTCAATATAAAACTAACGGAAATGAGAAAATCTGAAGTCAATTGCTGAAGTTCTCCTGACGAGTGGACACAACGACTACTAAACGGCTCGTCTACGAAACTCTAGAGTCGAGGTGCTGAATATAACATCAATCAGCTAATTGAGAAATTTTATATTTGTATTAAGTCTATTAATACTCTAACTCTGATATCGAGCACTTTATTACAAAGACTGCTTGCTTTAATTGTTCTTTCTTTCAGACTTTCACTGACTGACATTATTTTGGTCTATATATTTGTTCAAGTGGCGCCAAACTTCACACTTTCAAGGGGAAATTTCTTCGGTCATAGATCTCTCGAAAGTTTTTATATCTGCACAATTTCGTTTCCAAACGTAATAAAAGTTCATTTCAGAAGGGATATTTTAATTAATCCGAAAGTGAATACTAGTATTTGAGCAGACGTTCCGTTTCTTTATTAAACGGTATGTTTTATTTATTTTCGTCTATCTTTTTGAATGTTTGTGAAGTTTTATTAAAGAAAAATTTGCTCTCTCCGACAGGTATCCGACTTCTGTTCCTCAGCTTAGAGAGGGCTACCGTTTAGCCCGGGACGCGTTACCGACTTGGCCACAAAAGACAGTCAGTGAGGTGAGGCCAAATTTCGTGCTTTCAGGCGAAATTTAGGTCTTTCAAAGTTTTGAGTATTTACAGTTTCGTAGAACGGATTATATTAATTCGCTAGATTTTGATCACTTAAAATGTTATTGAGCTCACACTCTTTGGGTCTTGTCACTGGATCTCAAGGACACATGTCACAGTGGATAAAGGCGTTGGTTAGATCCAGTGTCAGGACCCAAAGAGTGTGAGTTCAATACCCGGTTAAGGCAGTGGAGAACTTTCAGAGGGAAAAATTAACAGGAGATAACTGATAACTGACATCTATTAAACCATGGCACGTGGAACTAGAACAGTCTACTCCAATGAGCGAAATAAATTGTTCAGTTCGACATTCCAACCACCTGAAGAAGGCCGGAGCGTACAACGGCTGAAACGTTGTAATAAATATGGCGACAAAGATGAGGACAATAGTCCGAATAATGTAAATAATGTACATAATACCTCATCTCAGAAATATAGACAGATACTGAAAGGCCGAAATGTTGTAATAAATATGGCGACAAAGATGAGGACAATAGTCCGAATAATGTAAATAATGTGCATAATACCTCATCTCAGAAATATAGACAGATACTGAAAGGCCGAAACGTTGTAATAAATATGGCGACAAAGATGAGGACAATAGTCCGAATAATGTAAATAATGTGCATAATACCTCATCTCAGAAATATAGACAGATATTGAATTTCTAAAGAATGAATGAATTTATTCTTAACGAGTATCCATATAATAATGTTTGAAGTAATAGTTTAGTATACCAATATCGATATACGGGGTGTGAGAATTTCATTCTCAGAATGACCTCAGTGTGTCACTAGGGTAATAAAAGCGGTGAACATTTGTACCCGAATAAGTCAAGACATGTTCCAAATACCGCTATCAGATGAGTCATTCGTTGTCGCGAAGTAGAGGAAGTTGTATGTATTCAAGTTATACCGTTATATCAATTTTTGAGGGAAAGTTGATAAAAGAACTAGTGAAAAGTTGTTTAAAATGGCTTATGGTAAACATGCTATGAAGAAATTGAGTGTTTGGGATTAGACAGGAAATACAACAAGAATAGTCTGTATTTGCTCAAGACACTTAAACACGAATGCTGTTTTTATGTTCCGAATAATAATAGAGCGAGTTATAAAAATACAGAAAGATATATGCATATGTTTTAGATTACACAATCGATATCTGTAGAGTAAAACCCGAAGAGATATTTGAAGTATTAGAAAAACTTCATTTACAAAGTGAAGATATTCCAACAATTTTGTGAAATACATCTGTTTAATGCGTTGGCACACATCATCGGTGAGGTTTTTAGTCGTGTTTCTTTGAACATCATACCCTCTCGGGTCTTTGAACATCATACCTCCTCGGGTCTTTCAACATCATACCCCCTTGGGTCTTTCAACATCATACCCCCTTGGGTCTTTCAACATCATACCCCCTCGGGTCTTTGAACATCATACCTCCTTGGGTCTTTCAACATCATACCTCCTCGGGTCTTTCAACATCATACCCCCTTGGGTCTTTCAACATCATACCCCCTCGGGTCTTTCAACATCATACACCCTCGGTTCTTTCAACATCATACCCCCTTGGGTCTTTCAACATCATACATCCTCGGGTCTTTCAACATCATACCCCCTCGGATCTTTCAACATCATACACCCTCGGGTCTTTCAACATCATACCCCCTCGGATCTTTCAACATCATACCCCCTCGGGTCTTTCAACATCATACCTCCTCGGGTCTTTCAACATCATACCCCCTCGGCTCTTTCAACATCATACCTCCTCGGGTCTTTCAACATCATACATCCTCAGGTCTTTCAACATCATACCCCCTCGGATCTTTCAACATCATACCCCCTTGGGTCTTTCAACATCATACATCCTCAGGTCTTTCAACATCATACCCCCTCGGGTCTTTCAACATCATACCCCCTCGGTTCTTTCAACATCATACCCCCTTGGGTCTTTCAACATCATACATCCTCGGGTCTTTCAACATCATACCCCCTTGGGTCTTTCAACATCATACCCCCTCGGGTCTTTCAACATCATACCCCCTTGGGTCTTTCAACATCATACCCTCTCTCCACAGTGACCCAGACGATACTAATCGGCTATCGACTTGTGTGGCATCCGTCAGCAAGAAGTTTACTCATTTTTAATCAAACACTGCATCTTCTTAGAAACAAAGAAAACATTCTTTATACCTGCGAATGACGAATAATTTCCTCACAGGTGAAGAAGAATATAGATGTGGTTCTACCGATGAATACTGGAAATACTATGGACAGAGTGTAACTGACCGCAGGTCTTAATAAAAAAAATAAAAAAAAGTCTTCATACTTTTATTTTGGAAACACATCATGAAAACTAGAAAGAAATAAGAAATATATTATTGAAAGGGGGAAACGGATAAAGAAAATACATTTCGAAGAAACCAGACAAGGATAATACTTTTCAAACAGAAGCAATAATAATTTAGAACAAACTCAATGAAATTATAACGGGACACTTGGTGTCTTGAAGGAGAATTTCATACTCAATATTAGGGAGTACATAATTACCATGTTGCCTCTTTGAGCAGCAGTAGCTAAATAACATAAAGTTTCCTTGCCCTAACGGGTCACGTGGTAGTAGACTCAAAGAAATTACAGCTAAACATATATATGTATATCTCTATCTATAAAAAGTAGGATGTGTGTGTGTGTGTGTGTGTGTGTGTGTGTGTGTGTGTGTGTGTGTGTGTGTGTGTGTGTGTGTGTGTAACGAATGCACGGCCGCAATTTTCGACGGATTTGCACCAAAACTTTTATGGACACGCATGTGTCTCCCGAGTGCCACTGGTGTTTTGCAAACTCTTAGACAGATGGAATATGTGGTTGAGCCATTTTGCTCAAGTAGTTGAGAACCGATTGCCACATTTTTCCTCGAGTGGACAGCAACAGCTGCTTTATTGCGTGCAGCAAAGCTACATGACTTGTGACTTCGTGCTAGCACAACCATCGACGGCTCTCAAAGAGTTCCATCGACCCAATTTCATACATTTTGTGTCAAGCCGTGGCATGCTTTTCAGTTATTTTTCTAAAGGTGCTGCATGCTGGGATCGCCCTCACCCACCATACTGATAATATCAAGAAGTCAAATCGATCATAGTGGGATTCGAACCCAGGTCGGAAAGCGAATATTCTAACCACTCATAACATGCTACCACTTAATTGTACCGTCTTGGATATGACGATAAACTACATCCGCGCCCTGGGTAAGACGATAAACTACGTCCAAAAGCAAGGCGTCTGATCAGGAGGTTCTGAGGAGCGTGGAACAACCTCTTGGTTGCTGGTGTTCCCACCTCTTAATTGCTGGTGTTCCCATGTTTGTTTTTGTTTTTGTTTTTTAAGCTTATCACCCCAAGCAAGGCTGGAAGCCACTAGCACGCAAGGGGTTACAGAAGGTTTGGAGGAAGAGCAGATAGGAGTGGTAAAGGAGAGGATGTGGAGAAAGATAGTGGATCGATCAAGTCAAGGGGGTTACAGAAGATTTGAAGCGAAAGCAGATAGGAATGAAAGGTGAAAGGATGTGGAGAAGGGAAGTGGATAGATCAAGGCAACTGGAGATGTCGATTGACATTACACTTAAATAGTTGGAGATTATATCTGTCAGGGAAACAGGAATAAGGAAGGGAGTTCCACAGGCGACATGTGCGAGACATGAAGCTATTGGAGATAACCCTGACCCGGGGAGGTAGCACCTGTTAGGCTCCCAGCTATGGGCAAATAGTTAACCCCGATACTGAGACTACATCCGAGTCTTGGGTATGACGATAAACTACATCCGCGCCCTGGGTAAGACGATAAACTACGTCCAACAGCAAGGCGTCTGATCAGGCGGCTTTGAGGAGCGTGGAACCACCTCTTAATTGCTGGTGTTCCCATGTCCACCCTGACCCGAGGTGGTAGTACCTGTTAGGGTCCGATTTATGGGCAAAAAGTTAACCCCCCAAACTGGAGTCAAATTACTATGAAAGTGTAAAAATAGGTTTTAATACCAGCAATAAATTTTTTGAGAAAAAATTATTACCAGCAATGCATTTTTGAGGAAAATAAATATTACCAGCAATATATTTTTGAAGGAAAAAATATTACCAACAATACATTTTTGTAAAAAATATTAACAGCAATAAAAATCTTAAGTAGCCCGTTGAGGTTCAGTATTTGTCTATATTTCTGAGATGAGGCATTATGTACACTATTTACATCTCCATATTTTCGATATATCGGGTCTGTACCGATCCTTCACTATCTGTTTCTGAGATGAGGTATTATGTACGCTATTTACATTATTCGGACTATTGTCCTCATCTTTATCGCCATATTTATTACAACGTTTCGGCCTTTCAGTATCTGTCTATATTTCTGAGATGTGGTATTATGTACACTATTTACACTATTCGGACTACTGTCCTCATCTTTGTCGCCATATTTATTAAAACGTTTCGGCCTTTCAGTATCTGTCTATATTTCCCAGATGAGGTATGTACACTAAGTAAATAGTGCCCATTGAGGTTGATATGCCGTAAAACAAAACAAAACAAAACAAACTAAATAGCAAATACTCTAAACCCGGGAACACATATTCTCGTCCCTTCGGCAACCGTTTCACAGAGCATGAGATAAATGAGGAAGTTTTAAGGTGAAAAGAGACTAAAAAGAAATTGCTGCTATCAGAAAACTACAGCTGCAGTTTTAAGGAAAGCTGCTTGACGAATGTGACACTCACAAGATACATTGAAAGCAAGATAAAACAGCGAATAACCAACTTATTTGGTTTGAGTAAGTGGACGACAGAAAAAAGTACCGCAAAGACAAAAAGGACTTGTAAAAGAACAAGAATTATTTAGAGCAACAAAGAAAAGAATGTTGGGGAGTACCATGACCGCTCATGTTCTGAGAATGCAAAATAAAGTAAGTCACATAAAACCTAACCACCGAGAAAGAGTTAAGTTGACGATTGCTCAAGTGAACAAAAAAAAACCCCAACAGCTTGATATAAATATCCTGAAAAAAGCAATTTAAACAAAAACAACGTGGTCTTTAAACTGTCAACAGTAGAAAGTAGGTCTTATCAGTGCAAGCAGGTGGCGTCTCCAAGTGGTTGACTCATACGCTAGCTGACAGATACTAGACGAGATAAACGATTCCTTGGTTCATAATACGGATGTCGAAAAAGACATAATTTTTTTTTATTGGCCTAATATTCGTTGCCCGTGTAACAGTTGTATTAAAATATTACAAAATAAACTTCCATAAGTTCACACAATTACTCTTTGAACAGTCAGTAACCATTTATTAGAAAAAAGTAACAATCTAAAAGTATTTTTCTCCATAGAAAAAAAATCGATTTTTTTACACAGCGTGAAAATTTAGTGAGAGAGAATTATGGGTCTCCATACACATTAAATTACAATCTAGTAATTAGCAATAAAAAAAAATATCAAAATTCAGCCAGCAAATAGTTTACATCATATGTTTTCTCTTTAAAAAGCGCCATATCTCTTAACGATGATAGCGATCATGACTCTCCACAGATTCCTTTTCTTTATTATCTTGTTATGCTTTCTTGGGAAAGAGAGTGGTTTCTACACAGTTTGGAATTGAGAGTTTTTCCAATCAAGGCTAGAGAACCTAGTCTATTCTGCTATTTTTTAGGGGAAAGGGAGACGGATTCATGCCTTTCCAACGGTATTTGTGAGAAAATGAACGCAACAGGTTTTGTCGGGATTTGAACACGGCCCTGTAATTTTGCTTTCCGCACCGATAACCGTTGTGTTACCTGCGCATTCATAAGTACGTTTAATTATTAAATAGTTTTTTTTTTAAACAACAAAATATTGGAGTCTAAATTTCTAGGATGAGGATTTATAATTATTCGCCTTATTTTTATATGGACCATTATCCTCATCTTTCTTGTTGTTATCATCGCCAAAACACAACGGAATAAATAATATTTGTTTACATGATTTATGTATGAGCTGTTGTTCTCAAACTTGTTAGTAGGCACTTGTCTATTCAAATAGCGTCGAGGGAATTTCGAACTTGAATCGACAAACTCCTGAAGAAGCCTGGAAGGCACATCGGTCAAAATGTTGTGATAATAACAACAAAGATGAAGACAATAGTTCGTATGTTATAGGGACTTATAACTCTGAGTAAATAATTATAAACCTCCTAACATTTATATATACAAAAATATTCATAAAAATGAGAAAGAACAATACGTTGAAACAGCAAAACGAGTATTATTTATTATCTGGTTATGTGGTGTTCGAGACATAAAAGACATTGTGAGTTTGGAGTCAATTGTAGATCGCATATAGGCCGGAATGCAGCAGAATCAGATAAAGAATAACTGAAGTGTATACAGGCATTCTCATATGTTTTTTTATAGTCGTGTGTAATGTGTGTTCAGATAATTTAGTTGGAAGATACAAGAAGTGTCTGGGGTTTTCTTCCCTTGAATTTTTGTTGAATGCTATGAGATAAATGTTACTATTATGGCCTGAAAAAGGAAAAGGAGCTGAAATTTTCATTGATGCATGTGTTTATGACGTGTCCCTGTGAACTGCTTGATCATTAGTATGCATGTCATGAGTTTGTGTGTGTAGAGGAGAAAAGTGGGGTTGATTCTAATTGGTTTATAACCACCATTTATTCCACTTAATCTAAAAGCACATTGTCAATTACTGAACTGAATATGTCAAGAGATAAATTGAACTCACACTCTTTGGGTCCTCAAGGATACATGGCACAGTGGATAAAGCGTTGGTTAGATCCAGTAACAGGACCCAAAGAGTGTGAGTTCAATACCCAGTTAAGGCAGTGGAGAACTTTCAGAGGGAAAAATTAACAGAAGATAACTGATAACTGACATCCATTAAACATGGCACGTGGAACTAGAACAGTCTACCCCAGTGAGCGAAATAAGGGGTTCAGTTCGACATTTCAACCACCTGAAGAATGCCGGAGCATACAACGGCCGAAAACGTTGTAACAAATATGACGACAAAGATGAGGACAATAGTCCGAATAATGTAAATACTGTATTAGGATTCACTTGGATTATTTACCAATGGACTATTAACTATATATATATATATATATATATATATATATATATATATATAGTTGACTCTCTCGTCGGCTCACTAAAATGAAGAAGTGCTCAACTTTTATGGACACGCATGTGTCTCCCGAGTGCCACTGGTGTTTTGCAAACTCTTAGACTGATGGAATATGTGTTTGAGCCATTTTGCTCAAGTAGTTGAGAACCGATTGCCGCATTTTTCCGCGAGTGGACAGCAACAGCTGCTTTACTGTGTGCAGCAAAGCTGCATGGCGGGTAAGGCTATCACTGACGCAGAGACATAGAATTACCTGGGTTTGTGTCCGGGTGCGCAGTTAAACCTCTGGGAGTGATATACCCCACGTATATATATATATATATATATATATATATATATATATATATATATAAGGCAGGATGTGTGTGTGTGTAACGAATGCACGGCCGTAATTTTCGACGGATTTGCACCAAAATTTACATGCACATGCTCCAAGGTAGCGAGAAGGCCAAGATCGACTTTGCATTTCCCAACTCCCATCGATAGTGGAAATAATCGATTTTTTCATGCTTCTACGGCAGTTTTCATGTAGTTTGCGACCATTTTTTACTGGCCAGAGTGAGAGCCTATAGCTGGCTACCACGAATAGGCAGGAAGATTCTATTGGCCAGCGTGAGAGCCAACAGCTGACTGACACGAATGTTAACTAGCATCCTAGCAAAAAAGTCAAGTGATAGTGATTGCTGTATGAGTCGTACGATTTTTGAATCAAGCACGGGCAACGCCGGGCCATGCTGCTAGTATATATATATATATGAATAAAAAGTAACAGGAGGGAAAACTATTCTTAGCCGACGCGTTTCGTTCTCTGAAGGACTTTCTCAAGACAATATAAGATGTATTTTGTTGCACATGTTTATATACAAAGGCAAGGATCTCATTGTTTTATCAAGTCCTATAAATTTGAGAACGTTAATGAATGTTCATCAGGTGGTTGAAAGGTCAGTCAAAATAAGTGGAGGGCACAAAGTGTCCTATTTCAAAGTTTGGCAAAAGTAAACGCGTAATATTAAATAATTTTTTGTCCCTTTTCATTCATCGTCTTCCTCTAGAGATACACTCTATCTGAAAATAATTTACAAACAAACACCGGCGAAAATAAGTTGAAGACCGATGGTTAAAGTTGTATTCATTTCAGAATATGTTTCTAATAAAACAATATGAAATTAGTTTTAGTGTGTACGCTTTATGCAGAATTTATTTCTCTTTTGAGTGATGCAAAAATTGTATATTTTTCTACAACTTGAAAAATTTGAATGCTAGATTAATTTAAAATATCTATCTATCTATCTATCTACACTGGTGAAAATAAGTTGAAGACTGATGGTTAAAGTTGTATTCATTTCAGAATATGTTTCTAATAAAACAATATGAAATTAGTTTTAGTGTGTACGCTTTATGCAGAATTTATTTCTCTTTCGAATGATGTAAAGATTGTATATTTTCTACAACTTGAAAAATGTTAATGCTAGATTAATTTAAATTATCTATCTATCTATTTCAGTCCATTCATGTCTGTCTGTCTGTCTTCCTTCCTTCCTTTCTTTCTTTCTTTCTTTCTTTCTCGGTCTGTTCATGTCGTCCTTTCGCATGGGTATTATATTTAAAGCAAAAAGTTAAAATGAGTAAAAAAAAATTTAAAAAAATATTTATCAATATTGTGTGCTGTAATCTTTCTTATTAATTACAGCTTCCCATCGCCTAGACATGAAGCTTGATAAGTGAGCACGAAAATCATTTGGAATGCTCTGCCATATTTGCTTAATATAATCGTATAATTGGGCCAAATTTGCCGGTTTTTTTAGCGTGAATTATTTTAGAAATATAATTCCATAAATTTTCAATCGGATTAAGATCCGGGCTTTGTGAAGGCCACTCGATGGCATCCATAGTATGGTGATCAAAAAATTGCATTACTTTTTTGCCCTTGTGAATGGGGCAATTATCTTGTTGGTAAATAGCTCAAGGTGGCATTTGGTCAGTCAAATATGGCAGAGCATGTTCCTTAACTAGCTGCATATAGCCTACACTGTTGAGTTTTCCATAAATGGACCAATACCAAAGCTACTGAACGCACCAACACCATTACACTCCGCCTCCCGCTTGCGAACGTCTTTTTGGCACATTTAGGATGGAATTCCTCGGTTGGGCGGCCGTCTGACAAAGGTTTTTCAATCCGATCCAAAGATGCAAAAGCATGACTCATCACTCCAAAGAACTCTTAATCAGTCGTCTGCCGTCCATTGAATGTGACTTTTTACGAAATTCGGCTGCTTGAGTCGTTTCCTCTCTGAAATAATTGGCTTTTTTCTAGAAGAGCACCCGAATAATCTAAATTCTCTTGGACGGTTTTGGACAGTTTGCGGCGTAAAACTAACACCAGTTTTACTAGATAATTGGCTGCAAATGCCCACGGCTGCCAGCATTCGTTTAGATTTGGAAAGCCTATGAATTCATTATCCAGTTGTACTGTTGTTTTCTTGGGGCTCCCGATCTTTGCCTGTCCTTATATTGTCCGGTATTCTGGGAGGCATGGTGGAGTAATAGATAATGACTCGGATTGAGGAACCGGAGAGCCGAGTTCGAATTCCAGTCGAATCCATTACATTCACTTACATGCTAATAACCTTGGGAAGGTATGAATCCTCTTCTTCCCTCACCAGCTATGGGTAGATAGCAGGACAGACCGGGTTCTATAGTCTTGGATGGCAACTGGTCCACTGTCAAAAGAAATGGCAACCTACTACGAGAAAAATCTGCCTCGTCAGTCATGTATCGAAAGTCACATGATCACTTAAGCGTGTATCATGCATAGCACATAACTGACTGATCCTGGTAAAGCTTCCAAGTCTGACACAAGCCGTTTTGCTCCACTTTAATTGCTTGCTTATGTTCATAAAGGAAACATTTTGTTGATGAAGTAACACTATTTTTGATCTAGTCACTGGGCTAAGACTACGATGCTTTCCTATAGTGAATTAATTGTATAACAATGCTCAGTTATTACACTATAAAACGCATTAATGACAAACCATGTGACCAGCTATTTAGCAAATAATTTGCATAATACCATAAACTTATTTTGCCGGAAAATTTGGATAATTTAAATTAATCCTGCATTAAAATTTTTCAAGCTGTAGAAAAATATACAATTTTTACATCATTCAAAAGAGAAAAAAATTCTGCATAAAGCGTACACAATAAAACTAATTTCATATTGTTTTATTACAAACATAAATATATTATGTAATGGATAAAGTCCGATAATTATTTAAAGACATTTTTATATTTAACATTCTTTTTATAGATACAGGTATTTAAGTAAATGCTCTGTTTATAATAAACAGTATTAAATAACATTTACCGGCCTGAATGTCCGAGAAATTTTCATAGATAATATTCGTCCCTTCGACAGGATTCGAACCTGTATCCTATACGGAACCGTCATATAGCCTGACGTGCTTTACCGCTCGGCCACAAAGTAAATTCGACCTTGCCTACCGAACGATCCTTTGTGGCAGAGCATTTGAATAAAGATATGCTGCCTCAATATATATATTTTAAGGAATTAATTTAAGAAGATTATGTCAAAAACAAGATTGATATTTTATTTTTAATAGTTTATGTAAATTAGAGTTTCATTTGTCCTCATCTTTGTCGCCATATTTATTACAACATTAACAGCCAAATTACAGCGATTTTAATTTTAATTATTATAAAAATAGACATATGTCTATATTATTTAATGAAATATGCTTGAATAAAGATATGCTGGCTAAACACACACACACACATATCACGAAAATATCTAATATTTCATTATCTTAAAGAATAGAAGTGAACCGGAAGTTTAGCCATTCTTCTCCTAATTGGCATTTCACTTTCTGAGAAAGGTGCAACCTCGACATACCTGGCAATACATTTTCAGGTGTCCATTAATCTATCATGCTTTTTTTGCTTTTTGATATGACATTATTATATTTCTATTTATTAATAAACTATGAAAATAAAAATTATAGACTTTCATTTAAAATGAACAAAGAAACAAATATTGTCGAGATATCAAATAATTTTTCAAAACAATTATCAACACCTGTCTATTTTATGTTGGCTTATCTATTGTGCAAACTGGGTGGATTTGCAATCTTGCTGTTTCAAATAATAGATTTTTTTTAAGCGAAATAAAAATTTCTGAAAAAGATTTTTTTGTATAATACGTCCTCCTTTTTCTCTTTAATTGTCGTAAAGAATTTTTCGTGTTATCTTCAATATAACATGTTAGATAGGCATGAACAGAATATGGCAGCTAGATAGATAATGAAGAATCTCAGATAGATAGATAGATAGATAGATAGATAGATAGATAGATAGATAGATAGATAGATAGATAGATAGATAGATAGATAGAAGGAACGGACTGAATAGATAGATAGATAGATAGATAGATAGATAGATAGATAGATAGATAGATAGATAGATAGATAATGAAGAAATTCAGATAGATAGATAGATAGATAGATAGATAGATAGATAGATAGATAGATATATAATGAAGAAATTCAGATAGATAGATAGATAGATAGATAATGAAGAAATTCAGATAGATAGATAGATAGATAGATAGATAGATAGATAGATAGATAGATAATGAAGAAATTCAGATAGATAGATAGATAGATAGATAGATAGATAGATAGATAGATAGATAGATAGATAGATAGATAGAACGGACTGAATAGATAGATAGATAGATAGATAGATAGATAGATAGATAGATAGATAGATAGATAGATAGATAGATAGAACGGACTGAATAGATAGATAGATAGATAGATAGATAGATAGATAGATAGATAGATAATGAAGAAATTCAGATAGATAGATAGATAGATAGATAGATAGATAGATAGATAGATAGATAGATAGATAGATAGATAATGAAGAAATTCAGATAGATAGATAGATAGATAGATAGATAATGAAGAAATTCAGATAGATAGATAGATAGATAGATAGATAGATAGATAGATAGATAGATAGATAGATAGAAAGAAAGAAAGAATTATATATTGCTTGAAAGGGTGCCATTAGACAATTTATGTTTTAATACTATCCGGAAACCAGAAATTCGTACGAAGCAAAGAAAGATTAAATTTAAAAATTATCCAAAATTCTCAGGTCTCCAACCAAAAGTGCATAACACCGCATATTACAATAAATATGTTGTTATTCTAATAACATACTTTCTTTGTTCAGATTATTTGCATATTCAACGACCCAAATGATTTGCATATTCAACGACCTAAATGATTTGCATATTCAAAGACGTAAATGATTTGTATATTCAAAGACGTAAATGATTTGCATATTCAACGACCTAAATCTCCTTACCTTTTCCGTTGGTTTCAATCATCCGCGTATGAAAGGCAAAAAGGAAACTTTTAGGCGCGCTGTTGGGACGCAGTGCGTCACAGTCTGATAAGCTGAATGCATCATTTCTTTATAACATTACGTCTCACCTTCTTTCAATTCTCTTTCTTTCTTTCTTTTTATCACTAGCATCGCTTCTTCTCTGCTACTTTTCTTACTTTTTTCCCTACCTTTTCTTCTTTTTTTAAATATTTCTTCTCCCTTTTACTTCTTCCTTCTTTCTTTTTGTCACTCTTTTCACTCATTATCATCCAACATATATTTCCTCTAAACCCCCTATCCTATATCCCAACCAATACGATAGCATAGTCATATCGTCTCTATTACTCATAGAACTGGCGAGCAGAAAGACTTAAATGCCTGCAATGTTTCGGATGTGCAATCGGCGAACGCGAATCTGGAGCACGATTTTTTTTTTTTTTTTCAATGAGTAAATTTAATCCGGGAAATTTTGCTTATTTATCTATCAGCTCACGTGAATGCGTACGTCCGAACGAGAATGGGCGGGCATATATATATATCTTTGGCGCATGTGCAGATCTACAGGGTGCAATGGATAAATTGTCGTCTAAATGACGCACAAATGAAAATAACACTGACATCTCCTGTTAGCAGATATACAGAGTGCGATGGATAAATTGTCGTCTAAATGGCTCACAAATTAGAATAACACTGACATCTCATTTGAACAGATATAGAGGGTGCGATGAATAAATTGTCTTCTAAATGACACCAAAATGAAAACAACCCTGACATCTCATTTGAACAGATATACAGGGTGCGATGAATAATTTGTCGTCTAAATGACGCCAAAATGAAAACAACCCTGACATCTCATTTTAACAGATTTACGGGGTGCGATGAATAAATTGTCGTCTAAATGAGGCAAAAATGAAAATAACATTGACATCTCATTTGAACAGATATATTTACCATAATTATGCAAAAACATCTTGAAATACTAAAGAGCAATTTATTCAATATAATCGCCTTTGCATCAACCTCGGCTTCCAGACGACTTCAGAATCTCCTGCAAGTCTTCTTCTTTTAAGACCCCAAAATCCTCACCACCCTGTCAATTCCTGGATTCTTTCGAAAGGGACTTGTTTGACATGGTTAAAAAAATGAAGTCCAACAAGCGATGCGATCAAAAAGAACTACACAAAGATATAAAGACGATTAGAAACTCCAAGGAGATTTCGATAAGAGCCGATAAATCCAAAAATATCTATAAATGTAATCCCTCACAGTACCACAAAATCCTTACGGACGAAATAACAGAAACACACAAACTAGATAAATACAATAATAGGATGTCCGGAATAGATTCAAAGACCAGCGAAATAGTCAAAAAGTTAAATATTGCAGATAGAGTGGGAAAGACCCACACTAAGGATGCCTACATTTTATTTAAGGACCATAAACAGATCTTCACCAAAAGTACCCAATCTAGACTAATAAACCCAACAAAAAACAGAACTAGGCCTTATCTTAAAAATATATAATTAAAAAAAAATAACCGACAATTTACTAATCGCAACTAGTACTAACCTTTGGAAGGATTCGTCAGATACTATTAAATGGTTCACTAACATGAGGAATAAGGATAAAGCGACATTCATTAGGTTTGATATAATTGATTTATATTCCTTTGTCTCTCGGGACCTCCTGGTCAATAGTATCAACTTTGCAAAGAACTATATAGAAATAACGAATGATGAAACTAATATCATCTTCACGTCGAGAAAGTCACGACTAACACTGAATAATTCCACCTTGACTAAGCGCCACAATGACGAATTCGGTGTCCCCATGGGAACGTATGACTCAGCCCAAGTTACAGACTTAGTATGTTTTTACATTTTAGATGTTCTTAGTAGAATCGTAAAACCAGAACTAATAGGGCTGTTATAGGGATGACAGGCTCATCCTCATCCATAATAGTAATGGTCCACTAACAGCGAAATTACAAAAGAAAATGATCAGGGCCTTCATATTACTAAAATTTAAGATCAAGATTTCCCCTAACCTTAAAATAGTTGACTACCTAAATATGACCTTTAACCTTAATGCTGAAATCTTTAAACCTTACCATAAAGAGAACGAAACCCCCAACTATATTAATATCGGTTCTAACCACCCCAGTGCAATTCTAAGACAAACACCCACTACCGTCTGCACCAGGATTAGTAAACTATCATCCAATGAAAAAAATTCTTTAATAAGAATAAAGAACTATACGAAAAGGCCCTCCCCAAAAAGTGCTTTCAAATGTAAACTGTCTTACGCAACCATGATTAATAATACCGATACACGAAAAGTGGAATGTAGGTGTAAAAATAGGAAAAGCAAAATCACTTGGTTCACACACCCCCCCCCTTCTGCAAACTGTCAAGTATCAACATCGGACAGTACTTCCTAAACTTAATTACTAAACACTTCAACAACAAAAAAAAACCTCTAAATAAGATATTCAAGAGGAAGTCAGTCAAAATCAGCTACTCCTGCACTGATAATATGTACCAAATTATTAATTCCCATAACAATTACATTTTAAGTAAATTCTAGGGGAAAAAAGCAAATCTAACATGGAAACACCCTGTAATTGTAGAATTATGGAAAACTACCCAGTAGAGGGCAAGTGCAGATCCACTAGGGTAGTATACCAGGCAACCATTACCCCTAAAGGAAATACGACAAACCATAATATTTACATCGGCATTTCTGCAGGAGAATTTAAAAAGAGAATCAATACACATAGACATTCATTCACCAATCCAAAATTAAAACACCAAACAGCCCTTTCGAAGAAATTTTCGGAATTAAAGGAAAAGGGTCTGAATCCTCAAATGAATTGGAAAATTCTACGTTTCGCGAATACCCTTAATAGTTTTAGGGATAGGTGCAAGCTGTATTTAGAAGAAAAAATCAGGATAATAAAATATAAAGATCAATGCAAACTATTAAATCAACGGAGAGGACTAATCATGAAATATAGACATAGAAATAGATTCCAAATTACATAAGAATGCATGAGTATATATGTGGGGGTGTATGTGTCCGTATAGTGGCATATATGTATGAACATGTAAATGTACACATATATGTATGTATGAAGATATGTATGCATATATGTGTGTTGGACAGCATGATTTATTCCATTGGGTGCTCTGGTATTACCGACAATCTATAAATCTATAATTCTACTAATTAACATTAATCTTAACGGGATTAAGTTGAAATCCCCCATCGCTTATTAATAATATTGAGGGACTTATAAGAAACACCACATAGTAGGAACTGATATTAACTGATATTAAACTACAAACAACAAGTCCTGGCCATAAATAAACCCCAAACCCAGACTGCTTCCCCCGGGATAAGATGCCTTATGACCCCACCAAAAGCTAATACAGACCCATTCACATTAAAAGGACTTCTATCAGAGGAGAAGTGAGATTGAAAATAAATTTAAAAGAATGTGCCGAGACAGGCACTTAGAGGCTGATGATAGCCGTGTACATAACGGCTTGAAATAGACTATCTCTATGTTGAGGTAATTTTTGTTTTTCTGCTGTATACATATATATATATATATATATATATATATTTCGTTTCACCTTTTGGAAGTGTAGTCTGATGATCCAAAGTCCTTTAAAAGGGCTATGGTGAAATAAATTATTACATGAGCCTTAAAGTAGTCTGTTTTTCTTTAAATTATTAGCTCTGAATTTACATTGAGCTCACTGGATTTCATCCTCCTTGGGACTACCTATACGGATTACCAAATTTTTCTTAACTTGTATATATATATATATATATATATATATATATATATATATATATATATGGTGTATTATATTTAATGATTACCTAAGATTAGGACGGTGGGACATGGCGAAATTAGATAATTAGATATATCAATGTGAAATTTTAGCGGCGTAGGCGGTCCATCTATATAAACGATGGCCCACAGGACCCAAGCGAATGACAAGGACAGTCGGGCCGAACAAAGAGAATCATCAGAGAAGTGTCAGCGATTGCATTGTCAGACGGCTGTCGCCACACAAGAATACATCTGGACGGAGCAAACAAACAGATACACGCATGACAGTCTTGTTTTCACTATTTTATAACAATTACTCTACTATAATTTTCAAATCGCCATCCAATGAGTGTAGAATAATTCTTCATTATATAATAGAGACATTTTATTCACCAGTTTTTATATTCAATTAACCTGTTGTTCATTTTACTGAAGAAGTTCTTATTCCAGCCTTGATTCCGACGTTGTCACAGAATCAAAGTCAAAAATTACCACGGCCACAGATAAGAATAACACAGTCTTGTCTGCGGTACACAATATATAGATGGGTCCACACGTCACCGTCAATCCCAGTATAGTAAGATTTTGGGAAACCCGAATAAACCCTATCAAGAGGAGACACATGCCCCAACTGATGACTCGTAAGGCCGTTGTAATTCAATAAAGTTATCAAAGCTAGCGACTGAGGAGCAGACAGAAACGGAAGAGAAGAAATTAATACAGGGGAGGGTTACAAATCGTTATCTTCTGTCTTCTTAATTTCTGTTCTTTTATTGTCCTCTCTATTTAATAATGCTTTCTTTATCTCATATTCTCTCACACTAAGTAACCTCTTGCGTCCTAGTGGCTTTATTGCCTTGCTTGGGATGAAATGGTTATATATATATATATATATATATTAAGACATTTTTATGTTTATACATTCTTTTTTATAGATAAAAATATTTAAGTAAATGCTCTGTTTATAATAAACAGTATTAACGACATTTACCGGCCTGAATGTCCGAGAAATTTTCATAGAAAATATGCATCCTCCGACAGGAATCGAACCTGTATCCTATACGGAACCGTCATATAGCCTGACGTGCTTTTACCGATTTCGCCACAGAGGAGCGTTTCGGTTAGCAAGGTCGATTTTACTGTTTTTAAACTACAATTTTCCATGATTTTCTCACGTGCATTCATATCTGCTCGATGCGTATCCAAATGTAAACAAATGACGTCACACATTATGAAATGGACAAAGTCCGACAATTATTTTCAGACATTTTTATGTTTATACATTCTTTTTTTTATAGATAAACATAAAAATGTCTTAAAATAATTGTCCTTTTACGACACGGGTGATCATGGCTCTCTACGATTTCCTATCCTTTATAGCGCTTAGTAAGTTTTGTCTTTTATCATATCCCAGTCGCTGTTTTGCCATTTACACAAACTTGTTAGGTAAATTACTCGCTATTATCCTTTGTCCCATTTACGTTAAATATGTCCTGTGAGTGTGAAATTCTCCAAGCCTTCTTTCATTATGATGTGTCTTAGAAATTGCAACTGTTTCTTTCTGGTCCAAAGTATGTGTCCTCTTTTCCTTAAAAATTCGTCGTTAATCACATGTTCAGTCGATGATATATTTTCAGTACGCTTTCGCAGATCCGAATTTCAGTTGCCAAAAGTCTCTTCTTCATCTGTGAGAAACTTGCGCAGCATCCACTGCCATATAGGAGGATTGATATTACATAGCAGTTCAGCACTCTTGGTTTCTTTTGTAGAAACAGAACAAAGAAATCGGTTACTGGATTCTACAGAGTTGCGGCATATTATTTTGCATAGAGACTATTGTCCTCACCTTTGTTGTTGTTATCCCTCACCTCCTGATGAGTGCTGCTGTGACTTGCCATGCCTGAATGCACTCACTGAAGCTTCTCTTTTGTTAGAGCTGCTGCAGCTGTTGAAGTCTTGCTTTTATTTGTCATTTGTGTTTCTTTCTTAGCGGCTCCCATATTGTATTTATTTCTATGCTAGGCCTACTAAGGAGATCCTCATCGGCTAGCATATGCGCTGATTCTTTCAGACGTTTAGCTCTCCGGTGTTCCCCCTTGATCAGTATTTTCACTTCATTCCACAGGGGTTGATGACTACTCTTTTCCCTTTATACATAATCAGCACTGCCTAATTTCATTGTTTCACTACGGCTTTTAGAATTTCTTTCAGCCTTAATTTTAAAAGGCAATGAAAATTATAGTATAACGCAAAGCATTTGATCCTTTTTCTTGCAGTAATTATAATTTTATGACTTTTCTATCAATTATGGGTATGAGAAATAATGGTGTTAAAGAATAGTTTTGCATACAATTATTTTGGGGAAAATTGTATCTCAGCTGCAACTTCTGGAGGTTGACCTTTGAGGTCAGATGCAAGCCAGAATAAGAAAGTCGATTTTGATTGGCTGAGCTAGCGTAGGAATGATAGAAAAAGGTTTTTCAGTGAGTCAAGTCTTAACCGTCAAGGAATGTAGATGTGTTCTCTTTCGTGTCTGGAACGGCTCCCCAGTGTGGGGGAGCGACCCCATTGGATAGTTAGTACATGTCGACATTAATGAAAGAGTTGGAGTTCTTTCATCCATGAACCAAAACATCTCGCCGGCCAAGAAAAGACAAAATGTGATCACCCCCCCCCCACCAGTGCGTTATGCAACAATGTTTCTCAGTTCAAAAAGTAAACTTGGCAAGATGAATTCTAATTCCGGTCTAGACTTCTACATTCACCTTCGCACCAGTACCCCTGAGGGAGGGGCATAAATCCATATTTTCTTAAACCAGCTATGGATTAAAAAGCAGTCTAAGGTGGGTGGCAGCCCGTCTAAGAGAAGTATTAGTCTCGGTATTATACGCAGATGGCTCTACGTGGACTAACCAGCAATTGTAAGCAGACAAAATATGTGATTGTCAGCAAAAGGAAAAAAATACGAACTACGAATTGGAGATGTCAAAATCAAACAAGTACAGAAGTTTAAACATATTTAACAGACGATAGAAAGTGTGACACCGAAATCCGAAGACATATGAAAAGAGCAAAAGATGCCTTCCAAACACTAAACACGGTATTAAGAAACAGGAAAAGTTTGTTAGAATTAAAGAGTTCTGAACTGCTATGTAATATCAATCCTTCTATATGACAATGAATGCTGGACAATCTCCTCACAAATGAAGAGATAAGTGGAGGCAAATGGTCCGATAGAAAGACGCTGAGAATACCACAAATGAAACGTCGAAGAAATCAGAAAATTTTAGGGGAAATGAAAACAGAAGGAACATATATAATTGCAATAAAAATGTGAAGAACAGGTTCGCCACATAATTAGGAAAGAAGATGTGGCATATTTGATATTCACAAGGAGATAACGAATGCAAAAGGGACAGGGGGAGACTGTGTGCCACCTCCCCGGCGTGGTTAGGGGAATGGAAAGCAGAACGGGGAGGAGGAGTGATGGTAAAAAGTCTAACGTTACTAAGAGCTGCAAGGGGTAAGAGGGTGTGAAGAACGATGATCGTCCACGTCCCGAAAAGACATGGCACATAGAAGATGAAGAAAATGGTTGCCCGACTAAAGAAATTCTTTTTCCCAATTTATTTTCCGATAATTATTATAAGAGTCACTGACTGAGCGCCAATGTAAGAGGCAAATATTCGAAAAAAATGTTCTTTACGGAGAGTTTTGCTTGATTGTAAGTTGGCAGCCAAGTCTATCAGTTCATAGGATTTTATTCGTTGACCTCTTTGTATTCCTAGGACTTTATCCTCTGGCCTCTTTACAATCCTAGGACTTTGCACTTTGACTTGATTATATTTCTAGGATTTTATCATTCGAGCTCCTTATATGCCCAGGACTTTACACCTTGACCTGTTTATATTCCTACGACTTTATCCTCTGACCTCTTTATAATTCTAGGACTTTATCCTTTCACCTCTGTATATCCCTAGGACTTTAGCCTTTGACCTGTTCATATTCCTAGAATTTGTTCTTTGGCCACATTATATTCCTAGGACTTTACTCTTTGACATGTTTATATTCCTAGGACTTTATTCGTTGACATGTTTATATTCCTAGGACTTTATTCTTTGACCTCTTTATATTCCTAGAACTTTATTCTTTGACCTCTTCACATTCCTAGGACTTTCTCCTTTGACCTATTTATATTCCTAGGACTTTATTCTTTGATCTCTTTATATTCCCAGGATTTTATACTTTGACCTCTTCGTATTTCTAGGACTTTATCCTCTGACCTTTTTATATTTCTAGGAATTCATCATATGGAAATTCCTCCTTGCTAATTGAATATGAAATGGATGAATATGATTCTACCCTCTGTACATGGTATGACGGGTCTGAGCTATAAAGTTCAAAAGCGGTAGAACTGGTTTGTGTAGCTCGTCAGACCATTTGACATTTGAACGTCTGAGAAAAGAAGGCTTGGAGAATTTTGCACTCATTCAACGTAGAAGTGACAAAGGCTAATAGCGAGTAATTTACCTAACGATCTTGTGTAAATAGTATGATAAAAGACAAAACTTACTAATCGCTATAAAGAATAGTAAATATTGGAGGGCCTTTATTTCCCACTCTACAGCCCCTTTTCAATAGGCGAAACTTCTCAAGCCTCTCGCTACTAATAATTAATCACCCACAAGGCTGCGTTGCTGCTTTTGAACAGGAATGAGGCAGCTTCATCCGCGATATGTCAGAAGTATTCCATTTTTGGTCTGATGTCAGTTTTACGTAATATTTGTACGTCTACATATATTTCATAATTTTCAACATTTCGAGATGACATACATGCAAAAGCTTTCAACTTTATATATCAGCTGCAACTCTTTGCGCGCGCGTGTGTATGCTTATTGCACATAAATTAAGCCATGCACACACGTGTGCATGTAAGCTCCGCGTAGCGAATAGCAAAATACAGCTCACTGCCAGAATAGATACACAAAGGAGTTCGCTGTCTGATGATTTCAAGTCTGCATTCTTTCGCTCCGTCTGCGCATGTGCACTTGTAAGCGTTGCAGATGCGCCGACAGTCAGACGAATAGGCTGGTTGCAAAGAATTCCTGTCTGCTGAAGTAAGCCGAGACGTGTGCCGGTATAGGACGGCGGCAATTATTTGCACATGCAGCGAGAGTGGCTGGCATGTACGCATGAAGAGTGACCTCAAAATAGGCAATGCAATTTATTCATATTTAACACGATCGCCAAAATGTCACAAGCCCATCCACACACACTCATGCACACACACACACACACACACACACACATCATGCAAACACGCTCACACACACGCCCACACACACACATACACATATATCATAAAATATAGTTTTAAGCTACGCTATATTTATGGGTTAAAGTACTGAATATCAGGAATGAAGGGCATGTAAATTGTTGGATGACTGCAACACTAGTCCCCAGGAAGAAGAAGAAGTTATGGATACCATTTACGACACCTTCGACATTCAAAATCCCCAAGCAGCTTCAGTACCGCGACGATCTAAAAGAAAGCGGAAGTTCACGGACCCTCTCGTCATCAATCTAAAAAGGAGACGATATTGAGACACCTGTGGAGTTAAAGGCTTGTGAGGGGGTGTATGGGACCTATCTTTATGGACTAAATGGACTCGTCCTATTACTATATATACGGGGAGATTATGCCTCTCAGGAGAGCTGTCTACACTTGACGTCCTTGCTGCGACTTGTTCCATCAAGTCGGTCGAACTCTCTGCCTCTGTGCAGAGAGGATCCCGGACGAGGCTCCGCCGAAGGGCAGAGTCTCGTTCGGGGTGGCTGACCAACCCGATTCTGTTTTTACAGTTTCTACGGGCATTTTTTGGCCGAGCCTACAGGCTCAGGATTAACCACGTTAAACTTGGCCTTGTGCCACATCTATCCCTCGTGGGGGGACAGTAAATATTGCTGTCTACAGTTCACAGACTTGCTGCGACTTGTTCCAGCAAGACGGTCGAACTCTCTGCCTCTGAGCAGAGAGGAACCTGGACGAGGCTCTGCCGAAGGGCAGAGTCTCGTTCGGGGAGGTTGACCAACCCGATTCTGTTTTTACAGTTTCTACGGGCATTTTTTAGCCGGGCCTACGTGCTCGGGATTACCCACGTTAAACTCGGCTTTGTGTCATATCTTTCTCTCGTGGTGGGAGGGACAGTAAATATCGCTGTCTACAGTTGACGAGTTGACTCCTGTACTTTGACGTCAGTCGGACGTGCAACACCTTTGTATTCGTTCTTTTGTTTAATAATATGTTTTCACTAAATTTCTGAGTTCGAGTTTTCTTTCGGACCTATTCTGGGTCCACAACATAAATATAAAAGTGGACATTGAAGTCAACATTCAAAGACCACAGTCTGTTTCATACTAAACGGAATCCACAGGCTATGACGATTGCGTTTTAGCATAAAACAGACTGTCGTTTCTGGGTGTTGGTTCAATGGCATATATATATATATATATATATATATATATATATATATACAGAGAGAGAGAGAGAGAGAGAGAGAGAGAGGGGGGGGAGAAAGAAAGAAAGGGACAAAGGAAAATAGATATATTAAACATTAACATTTTTCTTTTTATTCATATATATATATATATATATAAATGAATAAAAACAAAAAGAACATTTTTCTTAACCGATGCGTTTCGTCCTCTAATGAGCCTCACTGGGGCAAATCATTTGCATTAATAATCAATATCTAATCTATCTTTATTCATATTGTCTTTTGTCAGATATATTTTAGTTTTATTTGAAATTTTACAGACAGACACACACACACACACACACACACACACACACACACACACACACACACACAAACATTATATATATATATATATATATATATATATATATATATAAGCGCGGTGCTATATATCATTTTACAGTTATAATGTCTAAATGTAACCGTAAGATCTATGCTAACAATTTCTCTCGCATTTCTCTCTTGTGGAACCGTCTGCCGGCTTCTTGCTTCCCACCGAACTTTGACGTCCAAAAATTTAAATGCAATGTCAATCGCTATATTCTGTCTCCCTAATTCTTGTTCTTTTATTATCCTTTCTCCTTAATTGTAGTTTTCTCATATTATCTAACACTCAGCAATCCCTGACGTCCTAGTTGCGTTTGCCTTTCTTAGGCTGAAATGTTTAATATATATATATATATATATATATATATATGAGTGACATTGAACCAACACCCAGAGGTGACAGTCTGTTTTATGCTTAAACGCAATCGTCATGGCCTGAAGATTGCGTTTAGCATCAAATAGTGGTCTTTGAATGTTGACTTCAATGTCCACTTTTACATTTACATACGTTTTCTTCCTGATATTCAATACTTTAACCCATAAATGTAGCATACCTTAAAACTATATTTTATGATAAATATGGCGACAAAGATGAGGACAATAGTCCGAATAATGTAAATAATGTACATAATACCTCATCTCAGAAATATAGACAGATACTGAAAGGCCGAAACGTTGTAATAAATATGGCGACAAAGATGAGAACAATAGTCCGAATAATGTAAATAGTGTACATAATACCTCATCTCAGAAATATAGACAGATACTGAAGAGCCGAAACGTTGTAATAAATATGGCGACAAAGATGAGGACAATAGTCCGAATAATGTAAATAGTGTACATAATACCTCATCTCAGAAATATAGACAGATACTGAAAGGCCGTAACGTTGTAATAAATATGGCGACAACGATGAAGACAATAGTTCGAATAATGTAAATAGTGTACATAATACCTCATCTCAGAAATATAGACAGATACTGAAGAGCCGAAACGTTGTAATAAATATGGCGACAAAGATGAGGACAATAGTCCGAATAATGTAAATAGTGTACATAATACCTCATTTGAGAAATATAGACAGATACTGAAGGGCCGAAACGTTGTAATAAATATGGCGACAAAGATGAGGACAATAGTCCGAATAATGTAAATAGTGTACATAATACCTCATCTCAGAAATATAGACAGATACTGAAGAGCCGAAACGTTGTAATAAATATGGCGACAAAGATGAGGACAATAGTCCGAATAATGTAAATAGTGTACATAATACCTCATTTGAGAAATATAGACAGATACTGAAGGGCCGAAACGTTGTAATAAATATGGCGACAAAGATGAGGACAATAGTCCGAATAATGTAAATAGTGTACATAATACCTCATCTCAGAAATATAGACAGATACTGAAAGGCCGAAACGTTGTAATAAATATGGCGACAACGATGAAGACAATAGTCCGAATAATGTAAATAGTGTACATAATACCTCATCTCAGAAATATAGACAGATACTGAAAGGCCGAAACGATGTAATAAATATGGCGACAACGATGAAGACAATAGTTCGAATAATGTAAATAGTGTACATAATACCTCATCTCAGAAATATAGACAGATACTGAAGAGCCGAAACGTTGTAATAAATATGGCGACAAAGATGAGGACAATAGTCCGAATAATGTAAATAGTGTACATAATACCTCATTTGAGAAATATAGACAGATACTGAAGGGCCGAAACGTTGTAATAAATATGGCGACAAAGATGAGGACAATAGTCCGAATAATGTAAATAGTGTACATAATACCTCATCTCAGAAATATAGACAGATACTGAAAGGGCGAAACGTTGTAATAAATATGGCGACAACGATGAAGACAATAGTTCGAATAATGTAAATAGTGTACATAATACCTCATCTCAGAAATATAGACAGATACTGAA
Organism: Acanthosepion esculentum; assembly: GCA_964036315.1. Classification (NCBI taxonomy): domain Eukaryota; kingdom Metazoa; phylum Mollusca; class Cephalopoda; order Sepiida; family Sepiidae; genus Acanthosepion; species Acanthosepion esculentum. Next base: position 2,371,855 of record OZ038510.1, read on the forward strand.
GAGCCGAAACGTTGTAATAAATATGGCGACAAAGATGAGGACAATAGTCCGAATAATGTAAATAGTGTACATAATACCTCATCTCAGAAATATAGACAGATACTGAAGGGCCGAAACGTTGTAATAAATATGGCGACAAAGATGAGGACAATAGTCCGAATAATGTAAATAGTGTACATAATACCTCATCTCAGAAATATAGACAGATACTGAAAGGCCGAAACGTTGTAATAAATATGGCGACAACGATGAAGACAATAGTTCGAATAATGTAAATTGTGTACATAATACCTCATTTGAGAAATATAGACAGATACTGAAGAGCCGAAACGTTGTAATAAATATGGCGACAAAGATGAGGACAATAGTCCGAATAATGTAAATAGTGTACATAATACCTCATCTCAGAAATATAGACAGATACTGAAGAGCCGAAACGTTGTAATAAATATGGCGACAAAGATGAGGACAATAGTCCGAATAATGTAAATAGTGTACATAATACCTCATTTGAGAAATATAGACAGATACTGAAGGGCCGAAACGTTGTAATAAATATGGCGACAAAGATGAGGACAATAGTCCGAATAATGTAAATAGTGTACATAATACCTCATCTCAGAAATATAGACAGATACTGAAAGGCCGCAACGTTGTAATAAATATGGCGACAACGATGAAGACAATAGTTCGAATAATGTAAATAGTGTACATATACCTCATTTGAGAAATATAGACAGATACTGAAAGGCCCAAACTTTGTTATAAATATAGCGACAAAGATGAGGACAATAGTTCGAATAATATAAATAGTGTACGTAGTACCTCATCTCAGAAATATAGACAGATACTGAGAAAAAAAAATATGAAAAAATATTTTATAATTGCTATGCATATTATTAAGTAAAGAAAAAAAATTCCTTTGTTATTTCACAAGTGTGGAACTTTTTTCACCTCCTGCGATTCGCAACGTTACAATGGCGTTGTAACACACATTGGAGAAGAGCAGTCAAGAAAGTCAAGAAAGAAGTTGATTACCATGTTTCATTAAAGTAGCCACAAAGGCACATCTCCGCCACCCAACAGTCCTGGGTAAGACGATAAACTACATCCGACAGTATGGCCATTGATCGAGACACTGAAGGCTTTGAAAAGCCTGGAGTCACCTTTTAATTGCTTTTGTAACCCAGATCCACCCTAACTCGGGGTGGTAGCACATGTAGGATCCCAGCTATGGGCAAATAGTAAAACCCAAACAAAAACAACACACTCTGAAAGTATAAAAATACATTCTTATAGTAAGATACCATTTTTATATCAAAAAATGACCAACTATACATTTTATCTGTATTTGAAGGCATACAATTGCGTTCAGAATATATTTAGTTGTCGCCATAAAATTGTGTTCAAAATATATAGATTTCGGCACCCATAGAGGTGTTGTTATGCCACTAAACAAAATCAACCAACAATACATATTTATAGTAAAATGACGAATAATACATTTTATCTGTAGTTGAAGGCATACAATTACATTCAAAATATATTTAGATGAAGACATAAAACTGTGTACATCCCATAAGTTCTGTCCGAATTTTAACTTTTTGTTAAAATGAACGAAATTTAAAGAGTATTTTATAATGTCTAATGGACCTGAACATTATTTTTATGTTTAGATGCATTTAAACAGATCAAATTTTATTTCAGAGAACAATAAAATTAAATTTTGTTTGATTAAAACCCTGCTAACATGGAAGTACCCAAGAATCATTTGAGGCACATAATGCTTTATGAGTTCAAGAAAGGAAACTCAGCAGCCGAAGCAGCTAGAAACATTCACTCAGTTTATGGAGAGGAATGTGTGAATGAAAGAACTTGCAGAAGATGGTTTGCAAAATTCAGAGGTGGAGATTTCACCCTTGAAGATGAAGATCGAACCGGACGTCCAGTTGAGTTTGATGAAAAGCTTCTTGAAGCAGCCCTTGAAGAAAATCCTGCTTTATCAGTTGAGGAATTGGCAGTGGTTCTCAGTTCAAACCATACAACTGTTCATCGTCATCTTCAACAACTTGGAAAAGTTCCTAAACTTGGAAGATGGGTGCCTCATGAATTGTCTGCAAACAACCTCAAATCCCGAGTTGACATCTGCTCTTCTCTCCATTCTCGCCAACTTGTTTCACCTTTTTTGGATAGACTTGTGACTGTCGACGAAAAATGGATCTTTTATCGAAATGTTAAGCGTCGTAGACAGTGGCTTGGTAAAGGGGAAGGACCCCAGCCACAGCCGAAAAGGGAACTTCATGGGCAAAAAGGTTCTTCTTTCAGTCTGGTGAGATTGCCAAGGAATAATCCACTTTGAATTCTTATCACCTAATGCAACAATTAATGCTCAAATATACTGTCAGCAATTAGAGCGTTTGAACCAAGCTTTGAGGAAAAAAAGACCTTCACTAGGGAATCGAAAACGGGTGATGTTTCATCAGGACAATGCGCAACCACACACAGCAAGAATCACGTCACAAAAGATCGAAGAACTTGGTTGGGAGAAAATTCCTCATCCACCTTATTCTCCCGACCTTGCTCCTTCAGACTACCATTTGTTTCGTAGCTTACAGAATCATTTGGAAGAAACAGCTTTTGTAACACAGGAAAAGGTTAAAACTGACATTTGTGAGTTCTTCGAATCAAAGCCAAAAGAATTTTACAGTAATGGAATTAGTGATAGATAATCAGGGAAAATACATTGTTGATTGAATCTGTAATTAAATGTAACATTTGGTCACTTGTTTTCTTTATTCAAAATTCGGACAGAACTTATGGTATGACCTGATATATAGATTTCGGCATTAAATAACCCATAGAGGTGTTGATATGACGCTAAAAAAAATCAACCAACAACGAATCCTCCAACCAAAATACAGCGTGTTTGCAATGTTGCAAGAATGTTATATTAGCTGGGAATCCAATAAGAATGACCCGTCCTGGGTATGACGATAAACTACATCCGCGTCCTGGGTAAGACGATAAACTACGTTCAAGAGCAAGGCCTCTGATCAGGAGGTTTTGAGCAGCGTGAAACCACCCCTTAATTGCTAGTGTTCCCACGTTCACCCTGACCCAGGTGGTAGCACCTGTTAAGGTCCCAGCCTTGGGCAAATAGTTAACCCACGGACTGAGGTAAAAAGCATTATGAAAGTGTAAAAATAGGTTTTAATACCAGAAATACTTTGTAAAAAATATTACCAGCGATAATTTTTTAAGTTAAAATAACTATTACCAGCTATACATTTTCGAAAAAAAATATTACCAGAAATACATTTTTTAAAATAATATTACCAGCAATACATTTTTTATGAAAAAATATTTCCAGAAATAGATTTTTGACAAAACAAAAATATTACCAGCAATAAATATTGTCGGCATTAAATGACCCACTGCGGTTGGTATGCCGTAAAACAAAATAACCAACCATAGGAAAGACAAAATTTCATTCGTTATTTCGTCGGCAAGACATCCTTCTGTGTTACTCTTAACCTGGCTGCGGTACCAAAAACGTGGCTCGGTGAAAGGGTGGTGGTTTCTTACAGAAATTTGCTTGGCAGATCACGCACTCACCTCATCAATCCACGGTACACACCGGTTGATAGGACATTTCTGCGGACCATCGACCGAGGCTTCCGAAATTGTTGCTATCTGAAAGGTAATCTTTCCCAATCAGAACCGCCCTATTAAATTCAATTTCAGAATCAAATGTCTGCAGATTAGTGAAGTAAGTGCAAGATTTACTAGACAAGTTTCGATTGCAGTAAGAATTTTTTTTTTTTTATGAGACTTATCCGGAAGGATTTCTTGCATACTCATCATATTAGGCCTGTAATTTGCAAATTCACATGTCAGTGTGATGCTGACTATGTAGGCAGTAGGGGTCAAAGGTTGGAAGCATGGATCAACCAACACATACCACTCAATCTTCGCAAGAGAATGATGGACAGTTAACATATGTGCGTTAATGTAATAGGTTCAGTGATAGTTCAACATTTGATTAAACACTAGCAGTGTGTCCGGTCTTATAACCCGGAAATGTAAGGCTAATTCCGATTATCACTTGAAAGTGTTGGAATCTGTATATATTAAGTCCTACCAACCATCTATCAGTAAGAAAAAAAAGAATGAAAAGTAATTAACTTTTAATGTTATATTTTCTTGCTTATAACATTTGTCTGTACATTATTTACATTATTTACATTATTCGGACTATTGTCCACATCTTTGTCGCAATATTTATTACAACGTTTCGGCCGTTGTACGCTCCGGCCTTCTTCAGATGGTTGTAATGTCGAACTGAACCTGAAGAACAACTAATTACCTCATCTCAGACAGATATAGATATAGACAGAAACATTTGTCTGTGTTGGATATTCTTTTGTCGCAGTGCACATTTTTTCGTCGATTTTTGTTCTGGCGAAGAACGAATGAATCGGTTTAGCAGTATTTTTAATCTTTGTTATATTTCGTTTTTAAAATAGTTTCATGGCAACTGCTCTAACGAGCTACTTTCACTGGTGCCCCAACTGCATGAATTTAAGCGTGATAATAGGTTGGCATCTCGGTCCCACCCTTTCAGTGTCGAAACTGTTAAATATCACCGCCTCTTCTACTTCAACAGCTTCTCCTCTCGCACTTCCCGACAGTGGAACTCCCCTCCTCTTACTTGCTTCCCTGACAGCTACAATCCTCAAATATTTAAATGTAATGTCAATCGACATCTTTGAATGCCTTGCTTCTGAAACCCGTCCTTCTCTATATCCTTTCCTAAAACACCCCACTTTACTCTTGCTCTCACTCTCTGTAACCCGTTGCTTGCTAGTGGCACTCCTGCCTTGCTTAGGGTTAAATACTTATAAAAAATTTAACGGTAATTTTTTTTTCTTAATTCTTTTTTGCTATGAATTGTTTTGAGTTTTTTTTATAAATTGCTTTTTAATGTCTTTTTCGACAACCTATTTTCATAGTTTTAAGAAATTTGATTAAAAATCTTCTAATCGATTAGAATTTTTTTCTCAAACATTTTTAAAAGGTCGTCTTGTATTAAATGACTGTGTTATTTTCTAATTGTCTTGTTTGAAGTTTTTTTTGTACAACGTATGTTATATTTTGCTTTTCGTAATTAATCGTGAAATTTCTAACTTCCCCGAATACACATTTTATATAATTCTCTGCATAACCATTGACTTGCGTGTGCATATGAGTGTACGGAGGTTTGAGGATGTATATGCGTGAGGCCTGTGCGCACGAGCGTATGCAAGCTTAAGCGTGTGCAGGCCAGTCAGCCCTACGACCCACTGAGTCATTCGATATTTCTCCTCACCTTAGTAACACACTCCTTGACACCCTCCCACTACCCTTATTCTACAGTATCTCTCTCCCTCCCTCAAACCCTTCCTCCCCCCTCTCTCTCTCTCGCTCGCTCGCTCCCTCTTCTGAATCTCCCTCGGCCCTTTTCTCTCTCATATATCGAGATAAACCTTAGCATTGCTCATATTAAGAACAATCACTTTTCAACGGTGATGTCATTTTGCATTTCACAACACCCCCCCCTACATTCTACATTTCCCCGTGTCCAAGGAGCCCTTCTACCGTGGAGACAGGGCTCTGCCATATTCAATACTGGTCACCTTAATTGGCCTCATTCCCTCCGCCTAAAAACAAAACCCCTCACCTTAACCCTTTTTGAAAACTCACGTTCCCACATTAAGTATTACTGCAAGCAAAATCTAAAAGTATTAGCACAAAGACATCCTTTTCCGTTTTTCACTGCAGTTTTTTCCTCTTTAGCAATTCTTATTTTTGCCTTCACATCGCCATTTTATTTTCCAGTTGATTGTTGTCGCCTGTCATTGTTTTTTCTTCTGTCCATTTTCAACTTTTCATCCTATTTTAAATCAATAATGTTTGCTTTTGTTTCTACTTCACACATCTTCCAATCAATTCCCTTTTGATTTTCTCCATTACAGGCTTATGGGCATGTCACTTTGAAAGACAAGTTCTCATACGATCACAGAAGTTAAGCAACGTCGAACCAGGTCAGTACCTAGATGGCTCACCGCTTGGAAATAATAGGTGCAATAATCTTGAATGAGCGAATGTTCGAAAGAGCTTATGGGCATGTCACTTTGAAAGACCGGTTCTCATACGATCACGGAAGTTAAGCAATGTCGAACCAATTCTGTACCTAGATGGCTGACCGCGAGGAAATGCAAAGTGCAGTAATCTTGAATCAGCTTATGGTCTAAACGGCTTATGGACATGTCACTTTGAAAGACCGGTTCTAACACGATCACAGCAGCTAACCAATGTCGAACCAGGTCAGCACCTAGATGACTGACCGCTTTGAAATAACAGGTGTAGTAAACATGAATGAGCGTATTGTCTAAAGGGCTTATGGCCATGTCAATTTGAAAGACCTGTTATCATACGATCAGAGTAGATAACCAACTTCGAAGCAGGTCAGTATTGACGGCTGACCGCATGAAAATACCAGGTACAGTTATCTTGAAATAGCGTATGGTCTAAAGAGCTTAGGGAAATGTCACTTTGAAAGAACTGTTCTCATACGACCACCGAAGTTTAGCAACGTCGAAAGAGGTCAGTACCTAGATGGCTGACAACTTGGAAATACCAGGTGCATTATTCTTGAACGAGCGAATGGTCTAAAGTGTTTATGGACATGTCACTTTGAAAGAACCGTTCTCGTGCGATCATAGAAGTTAAGCAACGTCGTACCTGCTCAGTACCTAGATGGCTGACCGCTTGGAAATAACAGGTGGAGTAATCTTGAATGAGTGAATAGTCTAAAGTGGTTGCGGCCATGTCAATTTGAAAGACCGTTTCACGTTCGATACCAGTATCCCCCGTTCACTTGCGCATGACCCACAAGTTAAACAACGTCGAACCGGGTCAGTATTTAGATGGCTGACCGCTTGGAAATCACCCGTGCTGTAATCTTGGATGAGCGTGTGCTGTAAAAACTTTACGGCCATATCTCTTCGAAGGACCTGTTCTCGTACGATCACCGAAGTTAAGCAACGTCGAACCAGGTTTTTACCGAGTTCGGTGAAGTTTTGGTAATGCCAGGTGCAGTAATCTTGAATGAGCGTGTGGCTTAAAGGTCTTACGGTCATATCACTTTGAATCACCTATTCTTGCACGATACTCGTATTTAAGCAACGTCGAGACTGGTCAGTAGCCATATGGGTGTCCGCTTGGATAGACTTTTAAACTTGGATGCGAGGGTGGTGTAATGAATAACTCAAAATCGGAAAGGCGAGCTCCAATTCAAACCGGGTCCGTTATCCTCATTTACACTAGAATGCTCTCAGGAAACTTATGAAACCAACTCTTTTCTCCCCAGTTATGGGTTAATTAGTAGGACTTGTATCAGTAAATCATTACTATGCCCCCCCAAATATGATAATTTAAAAATATTTTCTGGCTTTATATACTCAGCAAAAGGTTGATAAGACGTAAAAAAAACAAACCAAACAATTCTCGAACATAATGTGTTTTTCTTTCCATTTTGATTATTTATTCCAATCATATAACCGATATTTTTCGTTGTCCATCTCATATTAATCCAGGTTTTTCGACAAACATCAAAAAAACTTTTCATTACATTCAAATATCTCCTCCTCCTTCTTCTTTTACATATGACCTTCAAAATAATGTGTCCATCTTGATATTATTTGAAATTAATGAATTCGTCTCGAAAAAAAATACAAAATAAACTGATTACATTTAAATTAAAAATTCCTCTTCCTTAATATTATTAAGTTTAGAATAATGTTCTTGCCCGTTTTCTCTTTCCTTCAAAAGGATGTGCCCACGTCCGATTATCACTTTAAAATAACGACCGTCCTTATTGTCGCCAATGACACACATTCACTTGCTTATGATCTAGAGTATTGCATCCTCTTTCCACTTTTTATTGCATTCAAGATAATATGCTGACGTCCACCTTATGACTTTAAAATAGCGACAACAACGATATTTTCAGCAATATACAGCGTACATTTCCTTATAAACCACTGTATAGTGTTCACATTCCGCTTTCTATTTCCTTTAAAATGATGTTCCCACATCTGACTTATCACTTCAAAATAACGACTGGTCCTTATTTTTGCCAACAAACCACGTACAATTGTTTATAACCCACAATATAATATCCTCTTTCCGCATTCTATTGCCTTCAAAATAATGTGCCCACGTGCGTCTTATCACTTGAAAATAGCAGCTCATCCTTATTTTTCTCAATAACAGACATTAACTTGAGTATAAAACACAGTATAATATTCACTTTCCGCTTTCTATTGCATTCAAAATAATGTGCCCGCGTCCGTCTGATCACTTGAAAATAACGACACATCCTTCTTTTTGCCAATGACCCGCGTACACTTGCATATAACCCACAATATAATATCTTTTTCCACTTTCTATTGCATTCAAAATAATGTGCCCACGTCCGTCTCATCACTTTCAAATAACGACTCATCCTTATTTTTGTCAATAACACATTATTCACTTGCGTATAAGGCACAGTATAATATACATTTTCCGCTTTCTGTTGCCTTCAAAATGATGTGCTCACGTCACTCTGATTACTTGAAAATAACGACACATCTTTCTTTTTGCCAATGTCCCGCGTAAACTCGCTTATAACCTAAAATATAATATCTTCTTTCCGCTTTCTATTGTCTTCAAAATAATGTGACCACGTCCGTCTAATCACTTTCAAATAACGACTGATCCTTATTTTTGTCAATAACAGACATTCACTTGCGTATAAACCACAGTATAATATTCACTTTCCGCTTTCTATTGCTTTCAAAATGATGTGCCCACGTCAGTCTGTTCACTTGAAAATAACGACACCTGCTTTTTTTGCCAGTGATCCACGTACAATTGCGTATAACCCACAAAATAATATCTTTTTCCGCTTTCTATTGCATTCAAAATGATGTTCCCACGTCCGTCTGATCACTTGAAAATAACAACTCATCCTCATTTTTGTCAAATACACACATTCACTTGCGTATAAATCACAGTATGATATTGACTTTCCGCTTTATATTAACTTCAAAATGATGTGCTCGCGTCCGTCTGATCACTTAAAAATAACGACTGATACTTATTTTTGTCAATAACACACATTCACTTGCTTATAAACAAAAGAATATAGTATCCTCTTTCCGCTTTTTATTGCCTTCAAAATTATGTGCCCACTTCCGTCTGATCACTTGAATATAACGACACCTCCTTGTTTTAGTCAATAACACACATTCACTTGCGAATAAACCATAGTATGATATCCACTTTCCGCTTTTATGGCCTTCAAAATAATGTGCCCATGTCCGTCCTATCACTTTCAAATAACGACCCATCTTTATTTTTGTCAATAACAGACATTCACTTGCTTATAAGCAAGAGAATATAGTCCTATTTCCGCTTTTTATTGCCTTCAAAATGATGTGACCACGTCCGTCTTATCACTTTCAAATAACGGTATCCTTATTTTTGTATATAACACACATTCATTTGCGAATAAAACACTGTATGATATCCACTTTCCGCTTCTTATTTCCTTCAATATAATGTGCCCACGTCCGTCATATAACTTCCAAGTAACGACAAATCCGTATTTTTATCAATAACACACATTCACTTGCTTATAAACAGAAGAATATAGTATCCTCTTTCCGATTTTTATTGCCTTCAAAATTATGTGTCCACTTCCGTCTGATCACATGAATGTAACGACACATCCTTGTTTTTGTCAATAACACACATTCACTTGCGAATAAACCACAGTATGATATCCACTTTCCGCTTTTATTGCCTTCAAAATAATGTGCCCACGTCCGTCCTATCACTTTCAAATAACGACCCATCTTTATGTTTGTCAATAACAGACATTCACTTGCTTATAAGCAAGAGAATATAGTATCCTATTTCCGCTTTTTATTGCCTTCAAAATGATGTCCCCGTGTCCGTCTGATCACTTGAAAGTAAGGACAACTCCTTTTTGCCAATGACCCGCGTACACTTGCTGATAACCCACAATATAATAGCCTCTTTCCGTCTTCTGTTGCCTTCAAAATAATGTGCCCACGTCCGTCATATCACTTTCAAAAAACGACCCATCCTAATTTTTGTCAATAACACACATTCACTTTCGTTATAACCAAGAGAATATAGTATCCTCTTTCCGCTTTTTATTGCCTTCAAAATGATGTACCGTGTTCGTCTAATCACTTGAAAATAACGACACCTCCTTCTTTTTGTCAATGACCCGCGTACACTTGCAGATAACCCACAATATAATGGCCTCTTTCCGCCTTCTATTGCCTTCAAAATAATGTGCCCACGTCCGTCATATCACTTTCAGAAAACGACCCAGCCTTATTTTTGTCAATTACACACATTCACTTGCTTATAACCAAGAGAATATAGTATCCTCGTTCCGCGTTTTATTGCCTTCAAAATGAGGTCCCCGTGTCCATCTGATCACTTTAAAATAACGACACCTCCTTCTTTTTGCCAATGACCAGAGTACACTTGCTGATAACCCACAATATAATAGCCTCTTTCCGTCCTCTATTGCGTTCAAAATAATGTGCCCACGTCAATCATATCACTTTCAGAAAACCACCCATCCTTATTTTTGTCAATACCACACATTCACTTGCTTATAAGCAAGAGAATATAGTATCCTATTTCCGCTTTTTATTGCCTTCAAAATGAGGTCCCCGTGTCCGTCTGATCACTTGAAAATAACGACACCTCCTATTTTTTGCCAATAACCCGCGTACACTTGCTGATAACCCACAATATAATAGCCTCTTTCCGCCTTCTATTGCCTTCAAAATAATGTGCCCACGTCCGTCATATCACTTTCAGAAAACGACCCATCCTTATTTTTGTCAATACCACACATTCACTTGCTTATAACCAAGAGAATATAGTATCCTCTTTCCGCTTTTTATTGCCTTCAAAATGATGTGCCCACGTCCGTCTGATCACTTGAAAATAACGACACCTCCTATTTTTTGCCAATAACCCGCGTACACTTGCTTATAACCCAAAATATAATATCCTCTTTCCGCTTTCTATTGCCTTCAAAATATGGTGCCCAGTTCCGTCTTATTACTTTCAAATAACGACTCATCCTGATTTTTGTCAATAACACACATTCACCTGCCTATAAACCACAGTATAATATCCACTTTCCGCTTTTTATTGCCTTCAAAATGATGTGCATACGTCCGTCTGATCACTTGAAAATAACGACACCTCTTTCTTTTTGCCAATGACCCGCGTACACTTGCTTATAACCCACAATATAATATCCTCTTTCCGCTTTCTATTGCCTTCCAAATAATGTGCCCACGTCCGTCTTATCACTTTCAAAATATCGTTTCCTCCTCCTCAGAGAAATAATTTTCTCGCAGTTTTTTTTCACCGACAATATAATACCCTCATCTTACTTCATATTACCTTAAAATATTTTTGTCCATGTTTATTACCTTCAAAATAACGATTTCCTCACATTATTACTGATGAAATAAATCCGATTTTAGAATCACCTTTTATTTCTGCTTTCATGTATTAGTTTTGTCAGAAAGTCCTGACTCACTTCGGAAGCTGAAAGAAACCAACAAATCTTGATCTCTGTCTGGTGGAATTTCCAAGGACTACAGCATTTCGAGCTTGTTCCACTCGGTCGCGCCATCAACGCTAAATTGTATTGCCAGCATCTAGACCTCATGTAATGAGTGAATGGGTCGTGAGTCGGATTAGCTAGGTATAAGACAGTAAGTGATGATCAACGTCAATCCCTCCCCTTTTTCGGCCTTGTGCCATATTTGTATTTTTATACAATAAATATCAATATTACTAGGTTGCTTTAGGAAGCGGAAAGAAAACAACAAATCTTTATCTCTGTCTGGTGGAATTTCCAAGGACTATTTCGAGCTTGTTCCACTCGGTCGCGCCATCAACGCTAAATTGTATTGCCAACATTTAAACCGCGTTCACGACAAATTAAAGAAGGAGTATCTTACGTTGGTCAATTGAGGTCGGGCTTTGTTTCAGCAAGACAGTGCAAGGCCCCCACACTGCCAGGTTGACTCACGAGAAGTTCAAACAGATGGACGGTGTTGGGATTCTTCCGCATCCACCATTCAATCTTGATGCTGTTCCGAGGAACTGTTGCCTATTCCGGTCACTGGCACACTTCCTCTGCAACCACCGATTCAAGACTTTTGGTGAAATGAAGATACAATTGAAATTTCTGGGATACATAATTAGGAAAGAGGGATTGGAAAATCAAGCACTCACAGGATTATGTAAAGCAGGGGAAAGCAGGACATAACATTCCTAACGATCTCGGATAAAGGGTTAGCAGAATAGGAATTAGGAGTGAGAGCAAAAAGATAAACTTTACAGCAAAGTAAAGGAAATTGTGGAGAGCCATGATTGCCAACACCTGAGCTCGTATAAATAGTCGGCAGAATAAGGATTAGGAATGAGAGAAAAAAAGACAAAAATTACTAAGGGCTACAAAGGATAGGAAAGTGTGGAGACACATTCTGAAGTGACACGACACGAAGAAGAAGAAGAAGAAGAAGAAGAAGAAGAAGAAGAAGAAGAAGAAGAAGAAGAAAGAAGAGAAGAAGAAGAAGAAGAAGAAGAAGAAGAAGAAGAAGAAGAAGAAGAAGAAGAAGAAAGAAGAAGAAGAAGAAGAAGAAGAAGAAGAAGAAGAAGAAGAAGAAGAAGAAGAAGAAGAAGAAGAAGAAGAAGAAGAAGAAGAAGAAGAAGAAGAAGAAGAAGAAGAAGAAGAAGAAGAAAGAAGAAGAAGAAGAAGAAGAAGAAGAAGAAGAAGAAGAAGAAGAAGAAGAAGAAGAAGAAGAAGAAGAAGAAGAAGAAGAAGAAGAAGAAGAAGAAGAAGAAGAAGAAGAAGAAGAAGAAGAAGAAGAAGAAGAAGAAGAGAAGAAGAAGAAGAAGAAGAAGAAGAAGAAGAAGAAGAAGAAGAAGAAGAAGAAGAAGAAGAAGAAGAAGAAGAAGAAGAAGAAGAAGAAGAAGAAGAAGAAGAAGAAGAAGAAGAAGAAGAAGAAGAAGAAGAAGAAGAAGAAGAAGAAGAAGAGAAGAAGAAGAAGAAGAAGAAGAAGAAGAAGAAGAAGAAGAAGAAGAAGAAGAAGAAGAAGAAGAAGAAGAAGAAGAAGAAGAAGAAGAAGAAGAAGAGAAGAAGAAGAAGAAGAAGAAGAAGAAGAAGAAGAAGAAGAGAAAGAAGAAGAAGAAGAAGAAGAAGAAGAAGAAGAAGAAGAAGAAAGAAGAAGAAGAAGAAGAAGAAGAAGAAGAAGAAGAAGAAGAAGAAGAAGAAGAAGAAGAAGAAGAAGAAGAAGAAGAAGAAGAAGAAGAAGAAGAAGAAGAAGAAGAAGAAGAAGAAGAAGAAGAAGAAGAAGAGAAGAAGAAGAAGAAGAAGAAGAAGAAGAAGAAGAAGAAGAAGAAGAAGAAGAAGAAGAAGAAGAAGAAGAAGAAGAAGAAGAAGAAGAAGAAGAAGAAGAAGAAGAAGAAGAAGAAGAAGAAGAAGAAGAAGAAGAAGAAGAAGAAGAAGAAGAAGAAGAAGAAGAAGAAGAAGAAGAAGAAGAAGAAGAAGAAGAAGAAGAAGAAGAAGAAGAAGAAGAAGAAGAAGAAGAAGAAGAAGAAGAAGAAGAGAAGAAGAAGAAGAAGAAGAGAAGAAGAAGAAGAAGAAGAAGAAGAAGAAGAAGAAGAAGAAGAAGAAGAAGAAGAAGAAGAGAAGAAGAAGAAGAAGAAGAAGAAGAAGAAGAAGAAGAAGAAGAAGAAGAAGAAGAAGAAGAAGAAGAAGAAGAAGAAGAAGAAGAAGAAGAAGAAGAAGAAGAAGAAGAAGAAGAAGAAGAAGAACGACCTTGTGTAAATAGTCGGCAGACCAGGAATTAGGATATATAAAATACAAACTTTACTAAGAGCAACAAACGACAGGAAAGTGTGGAGAGCCATGATTGCCGACGCCCTGAATGGACACAGTGCATAGACGGAAGAGGACGTGTCCGTGTAGATGGTTGGCAGAACAGGGATTAGATGAGAAAGAAAAATAGAAAATTTACTAAGGGCTACAAAGATTGGCAAAGTGTGGAGAACCGTGATCGCCCACCTGCTGAAGGGACTTGCTACATAGAAGAACAAGAAGAAGAAGTATATACTTATACTTAAAATCAGGAAGAGATAGTAGAAATTTCTATGCAACATAAAGAGGAAAGAGGGCTTAGTGAATTTGACACTAAACATTAAACTAAAGGGCCAGATTAAAGCAGCGCATAGCCTAAGGAGTTTGTGTAAATGGTTGTCAAAACAGGGATTAGGAGAGGCAGAAAAATACAAAATTTACTAAGGGCTACAAAGAATGCGAAAGTGTGGAGAGACATGATCGCCCACATCCTGAAAGGAAACTGCGCACTATAGAAAAAGGGAACTGACTTCGCTGGTGTTATTCTTTATCGTGACAGTTTGGGGCACCCAGTGAGAGTTAGTTCTGGCGAGACCAGCTTGTTAACCATTACACAACGTCGGTGTGTCCCGGTGTTATTCTTGATGGCTGGTATTTATAGGAATTGTTGTTAAGGATGCTCGACTTTAAGTAAATGAACAAACAATCTTGCGTATTGATACCCAATCGATCACAAGCAAGAACATAAAAAAAGCTTCCAGCTGTGGATTGCTTGAGGCGCAAAAGAAAGAAAAAACCAATCCTAATACAAGATACTTCAGGCGAAAAGACACGAAACAGGGCTTAACTTCCAGAAGAAAGGGCAGAGCTTTGAAGGAATCAGACGTTTAAAGTACGAACTCTTTACACTCAACGGACAATCGTTAGGACTGAATGCGCTATATGTTTGGTAAAGAAATAAGCGAATCACGGTGTGTGTTAAGAGAGCCTTGTCGAACTGAGAAGCCAGATGTCAGCACAGAGGAAGAGAAAGACAATGGAAGGGATGAGTGAACGACAGATGATGAGAACACAGCTGCAGTATAGGTGTAGCGGGGGAGGAGAATACCGTCGATTGTGCGTATTGTTTGTTGGAATAGTGTAAGGGCATTGTCTGATTAGACACGCTGAAGAAAAAGGAGAAACGGAGTTCAAGAAGATGGATGAAAGGAGCAGTATGAGTCGTATAGAAAATTGAGAATCAAAAAGAAAGAAAGATACAACGAGAATTAGCGAGAGGTAACGATAGACAACGAAAAAAAAACGACGAAATTAAAGGAATGGGGGCTTATGTAAGAAGAGAAAGGTAACAGAAAATACAATACCCAACTGATAAGAGTAAACGTATGGCTTTACATGGACGCTCAAAATTAAACAACACCCGCACAACTTTTAAACGTGCGCAATTATTTAAAATAAGCTCGTTCTGTGTATTTTTAGCATACATAATTTGAAAATATTTACTAATGTATGAGTCAACGTAAAAATATTCAGGTTTATTTAGTCTCTTTTCGAAACCGGTCAAACATAAGACGCTTGAGTCATTTCGTGTCGAATCAACAAGAGTCTGACCATCACCGACACAAATATTTTTCAAATTTGGTACACTTATAGAGCTTCATAATATGAATTGAATGTGATACCTATTATCATCTCTAGGTCAAAGGATTCCCGATGTATGACCCTTTGAACTTTGCCAAAAAGATGAATTTTGGAAAAAGTCACAAATATCAATTCATTATGTCACTTTTTCATATAAAAATCATATAATAAAAATGTAAACAAAATCAAAATAATTTCCACCGAATTGGGTAACATTTAACCACATATAACACAAATTCTGTTGATTTTATGATCATAGTTCTTCTGTGAATATTAATCAGCATTCAGAGGGCTTTCTAAAGATATACAACTTGACCATATTAGGAGATATAAAAATGTTAGCTTATAGGGGCAAATACCATAATCCACCATTTTGAATTTGGCCCAACTCATTAAAACTCTTGTAGTTCAGGCTACACTCAAAAGTCCATCACATAATTTTGTATATATCTTGCCATAAGGCAAACAAATTTGTTGTCAATTTCTTTTAAAAATTAAAAACATTCTTTTTGATAAATTAAAGGTCAACGGTTAAGATCAATGTCAAATTATCTTATCTGCCTTTAAACAAAATAAATAGATTACTCTAGAGGACTGTGTGCTTACGTGTTGCTGTATTAGGGACACGTGCTGTTTATTCCTGCTAGAAGGTCTAACTACAAGAACATGCCGGACTCAAGTTGAGTCCAACCGAAGATGTAAAGAAAACAAACAAGACCGATATATATATATGCCAACAAATATATATATTAAACAACAAATTTACAAGTGACAAAGACATTAACATTTGTGTTTGTGTGTGGACGTAAAGAGTTTGTATTTTGGTGAATGTTCGTATGTTCGTGTATGTGTGTTTCATGGCGTCTTCCCATATGTGGACGAAAACGCAAATCTCTACGAGAGATCACATTTTTAAATGTGTCCGCTGAAATGCAAAGTAGAAAAGAGAACGAGGCAAGAAGTCGCCCAGTATTTATAGTCTAGGAAGAGCGTCCCCTAGTGACAATTAGGAAATTAAGGGGGGGGTAACTCCGACATTACATTTTAGATCTATCCATGTACTTTAAAATGTTTTTTTTATTTAGCTTTGTAGGTGAAAAGTGAAAAAAACAACTGAGATATTGATATTTAAACTTAGTGACTATTTTCACCTTTTTAGTAATATGTTAGCTTAACAACTTTAACAAAATATTGCAGTAATAGTCATCAGTATGAATATGTTATTTAAAGAAGTAAAAGTATTTTATTAGTAGTATTTTTTCCAGAAAAATTTTATTTTTCCATTTCATTGAAGTTAACGTTAAACACATGCGAGTGTTTTAACCTATAAAATATAACCTATATATATATAGTGCCAGAGAAAAGCAATGATAACAAAGTTGCAATATGAGCTCTGGTAAAACATGAAATGATAACAGCAAAATTGCAATATGAGCACTGGTAAAAAATGGTTGCTGAAAACATTAGGTTTATAATACCCAAAAATTCATACCCAGATGGCACAGTGGATAAAGGCGTTGGTTAGATCCAGTGACAGACCCAAAGAGTGTGAGTTCAATACCCGGTTAAGGCAATGGAGAACTTTCAGAGGGAAAATTAGCAGGAGATAACTGATAACTGACATCCATCAAACATGGCGCATGGAACTAGAACAGTCTACCCCAGTGATCGAAATAAAGAGTTCAGTTCGATATTCCAACCACCTGAAGAAGGCCGGAGCGTACAACGGCCGAAACGTTGTGATAAATATGGCGACAAAGATGAGGACAATAGTCCGAATAATGTAAATAGTGTACATAATACCTCATCTCAGAAATATAGACAGACTCTATATTCCTTTACTTTTTACGTATGCGTTGTTTGTTTCTTTTCCCTAACACCAGCGTCTTTGGTGTGTCTTCCATACTTCCTTTTTCGTCTTCATCTTTGTTTTCTGCAATTTTCCTTCTTTAATCTTTCGTTTTCATCTTTCATAATTCGTTTTCATCCACCTTTCATCTTTCGTTCCCTTTCATTTTCCATCTTACACCTTTTGTTTTCATCTAAAATCTTTCTTTTTGTTCCATCTTCCATCATTCGCTTTCTTTCATCTTTCATCTAAAGTTTTCCTCCATCTTTCATCTTTCCTCTTTTTGTTTCTTTCCCTAAAACCAAACAACGTCTTTAGCGTATCTACCATCTTTCCTCTTACATTTTCATCTTTCGTTTTCTTCCATTTTCCATCTTTCCGCTTTCATTTTCATCTTTCATTTTTCGTTTTCATCTTTTGTTTTCGTCCATTTTCCATCTTTTATCTTTCGTTTTCACCTTTCATCTTTCGTTTTTTTCCATTTTCCATCTTTTCTCTTTTGTTTTCATCTTTCATTTTCATCTTTCGTTTTCTTCCACTTTTGATCTTTCTTCTTTCATCATTCGTTTTATCCATTTTCCATCTTTCCTCTTTCATTTTCATCTTTCATCAATCGCTTTCTTTCATCTTTTATCTTTCATCTTTCGTTTTCTTCAATTTTTCGTCTTGCACTTTTCGTTTTCATGTTTCATCTTTAATTGTCTTCAATATTTTATCTTTCGTTTTCTTCCGTCTTTCATCTTTTTCTTTAGTTTTCTTCAATTGTTCATCTTTCTTTTTCTTCCATTTTCCATCTTTTCTCTTTTGTTTTTATCTTTCGTTTTCATCTTTCGTTTTCGTCCATTTTCCATCTTTCCGCTTTGATTTTCAACTTTCATCTTTCGTTTTCTTCCATCTTTCTTATTTAGTTTCCTTCAATCTTTCATCTTTCTTTTTCTTCCATTTTCCATCTTTTCTCTTTTGTTTTCATCTTTCGTATTTCGTTTTCTTCAATCTTTCGTCTATCTTATTTAGTTTCCTTCCATCTTTCGTCTTTCGTCTTCTTCTACCCTTCCTCGCAATAAAAACTATAATGGTCTATTATTTATCTGAGGCAATGAGCAATGTTACCTTATTAACGCGGGTCAATTAATTCGAAAACATGTACTAATATGGCTCGGATTGGGGATTCGGAGAGCCGATTTCAGATTCCAGTCGAGTCCATTATATTCACTTACGTGATAATACCGTTGGTAAAAGATATGAATCGAATCGCCCCCCCCCCAGCTACATGTAAATATTAGGACCGACTGGCTTCTATAGCCTTCGGTGACTGCCGGTTTAAAGAAGGAAAACTCTGAATTCAAAACTGTAGCCTTGACGGAGCACATTCGATGCAGCTAGGGAAAGAGTCGCTCGCATTGGCACGATAATTCTGTCTACGGTCGACTCATTTTTTATAATCCGTAGTTTGTTTGTTTTTAATTTGAACGATTGCGATAATTAAGGTCCTCATCTTTGTTGTTGTTATCACAATACTTTAGCTGAAGTCCTCTGCGGCCTCCTTCGGATGTCTGTCGATGTAATTAACCTTCAGGGAAATTTTAATCATCGTACACCAAGCAAGGAAATAAAGCCACTAAAACGCAAGAGGTTACTAAGAGTGAAAGGTAATTAGACTCTATGAATTTAAGTGCAGTACTAGATTGGCGGCATGGTCTCACCATCTTACAGTTGAAATTGCTAATTTTTATGGTAATTTACCCACGCACGCATGGACTCTCCCAGCTATAAATAGGAGCAGGTACTGCCTTTTGGAGAGGAAAGTTTCCAGCAGTCAGGTCTGGCAGTCGGACCGAACATTCTTGCTGTAACACTCTCGTTTGTCTATGTTTGTATTACTGTTTCTGTTAATATATTTGTTTAACTCAATTCCTCTTTTGTGTCTTTATTTCTGGCCCTAACAAGGCTAAAACACTGTGGCTGAAGTTCTATGCTAACAGTTCCTTCTTTCGCACTTGTCGCTTTTGGAACTCTCTTACTTTCCATTTGAATTTGAACTTCAAAAATTTAAATCCAATGTCAATCGTCATCTTTTGTCTCCTTGAATCCTGTCCTTTCATTTTCCTCTCTCCCTAATAATGTTTTGCTTTTTTTTCTCACATTCAGTGACCCCTAGCGTCTTAGTTTATTTTTTTAAAGTGATGAATATAATTTTTATACAATCCGAACTCCTGAAGTGTATTTATACATTTTCTTTATTCTTGAGAACTGACAACAAAGATGTTAAACACTATTTATTTATTTATTAGATTGAATAAAAAAAATCTTGTTTTCATAGTTATTTATAAAATGGTAAATAATAAATATTGCATTGTGTTTTGGTCACATATTTTGATAATCTTGTAAATAATAATAAGTGTAATAACTATTCAAATGTAATGTCAATCGACGTATCCAGATGCCCCTGATCTATCCCCTATCCTTCCCTTCATCCTTTCCTCTATCACTCCTATTTGCTCTCGCTCCAACTCTCTGTAACCCCTTGCGTGCTAGTGGCTTCCCGCCTTGCTTGGGGTGAAACGCTTAAAGAAAAAAATAAACATTGTCGAAGGAGTCAAAAGTGTATACAATAATAGCGGTGTCAAAGAAATAACCGTCTTTTGACACATTGCTTTTTTACAGGCACGAATGTTAAAAATTTGCCGTAATTTCTTTGTCTGTGATCAAGTTTCTTGAAACGACTTTGAAGCTGAGACATTGGTGTTGTATTAGCCCCTTGTCTCACGTACGAACTCAACAAAATACTCCTCCTACCCTCTAATATTTCCGGGTAGTTAACTCCCCCCCTTAGGATACCTACTTCCGGTCCCCCTAGTTTTATTGTAAATAAACGCATGTCAAGCTTGACCTGTGTTTCTGCTTTTAATCTGGTGCCATCCAACGCATAATACATCAAACCAATTGGGTTGTTTGGGGGATTAAAGTGCCAGACGGTTATTCTGCGATAAAGTTACGAAAACCAACCGAAACACTGATTGTAACAATGACTAAAGTGCAAGTCATTTTTTTTTCTTTTACGATCAAGTTTCAAAATAAGAATTTGAAATTGAGACGCTGGGCTGATGCTGGGATTAAATGCCAATCATTTCTTCTCTGTGATAAAGTTTCAGAAATAGATTTGGAGGCCGTCATACTGTGTTAATGTGCCGAGGAAAATGCTAGTCATTTCTTTCTCTATGATCAAGTTTCGCATAATGATTTTGAAGCCGAAACAATGAGGACTGCAGTGACTAAAATATCCAGTCATTTTATTCTACAGGGTGCCCTACAAAAAAAAACAGGAAATTTGGTAGAGTTTATTTAATTGTCGGAATTTTTGTTACAGTTATTTGAAACAAAAGCAAAGGATAGAAATGTTGTAATTTAAAACAGAACAAAAACACAAATGTTAGATGCTGTGTTCAAACTAAAGAACTCTGGCAAAATTTCTTAGTATTTTTTCAGTCCCCAAATTGAATGTTCTTTCTTAAAGAGAACAATCACCTCGCATTGAAAATTTGATAACTGCAGCATCCCAAAACAACAAATGGTTAAAAATTTATATGTTAATTAATTTTTTAATTCATTCATATAGTAAAATATATAGTTAATTTTTTTATATGTTAGTTAAATTTTTTTCATCATATAATAAATCTAAAATTTCTTGTTTTTTAGTGGGAGGGGACACTGTACTATAATCGAGTTTTGAAAGAACATTTTCAAGTCGAGATACGAGATTGCTTCTATGAATAAAATGTTAGCTTTTCTTCGATGATGACGTTTAGAATGAAGATTTTCAAGCCGAGATACTGGGATATTTCAATGTCTAAAAATGAAATATAAGTCATTTTTTCTATGGAAAGTTTCGATTTTTTTAAAAATCGTGTTGAATACGAATGTAACTTCTCTGATCAAATTGTCAGTCATGTCTCTTTCTATAAACAAGTTTAGATAAAATTGTAGTTGTGATACGGAGTTGGTAATTCGACTAAAATACCAGTGATTACTTCTATGACTACCTATATGAAGATTTTCAAGCCAAGATCTTAAGTAGTTGCCAGAGCGGGTACAAGGAGGTTTTGCTCCCCCCTGCAGATTCTATGATACACCCCCCCCCAATCTATGATACGGACCCCCATTCTACTACATTCATATAAAATTATAATTTTATTGTAACCTAAATATCTACAATAATTGATCGTATGCAATATAGGTGAGCAATTAGAAAATTTAGAATAAATACAATGATAATTTGTTGCAATATAATTACAATTTTGGCACAAGGCCAAAGGGGAAGTGGGTTGAGGCTGGTCAACACTGACTATCTTAAACCTAAGCTAATTTAATTTGAAATCCATTCATTTATTACAATTTACTTATTCACCACAAGAACTCATTCATCACCATTCGATCCAACATACACCACAATACTGCCATCTTCACAGGATCCCTACTAAAATACCCATGACATAATAAACAGTCTTTTTGTCACAAAAAAATATATAACAGTGTGCGGATCTATCACGCACATACATACATACATACATACAAAAATACAAATCACATACAACGCCAAGCATTCATTGGTTAATAAATCACCACTACGTTATTATAGACAATTTACAAATCGCAGCAATGCGACAATTTTGTAATCGCTCTATTTTCATGTAGTCAGTTTTGTGCACTTTTGGGAGAAACGGATCACAGAAGCTTTCTTAAGTCTCCCCAAAGCTCGCTTGCTGATTGGTCGATGCCAACAAATCGGATCGTCTGCAATAATTCTTCCCGCGGAGAGATCTGGAGCCTACAGTCGCATATTTAAGCAAGAATGTTCTAACTCTTTTTAGTGAGAAGTCATTCAGCTGCCAAACGAATCCACGACAGTTGAAACCATGCGCCAACCTTCTCACTCACACACACCACTCACATGCTGATCATACCTTGTATATACTCACATAATCTTTTCTAACACAGCAAAATCTTCTGAGAACAGTCATTATAAGAAACTCTCATAAACATTCTTCCAGTGAACTTTGAAATACTAACAGTTAAAGAGACAATTCTTGTTTATTTCACCCTTTTCTTACTTAAATGCATGCTTTCTTTCAAATCGTTGTTTGATATTGTACATCTTGTTAAATACATATTTTATGTAACAATGTCTTTTGCTTATCCTTTTCCACGTCAGTTTTGTTTCCTAATCTAAAGTTAAATTAATGTGGTGGAGTCTGCCACAAAAGTATATGGCATGAAATGCGGGTGGGGGATAATAACGAAAATAAAACCAAATATTCAACATAATTACAGTGTATTAAATACCTGTCATAATATATTATTCCAACTTAATAAATCAATAATGTTTTACGGCAATTTTTAACATCAACTTGAGATTTTTCTTGTTAAAAAGTTGAACAATTTTAACAGAAAATTCAATATTATGGATAAAAAATAATGAATTTTATTTAGTGTTCTTTTCGAGACTTGGCCTGGGCAAAATAAATTCATGGATTCGGCCGAATTACCAAAAAAACACAGATGACGTCATCAAAATCATCTAAAATTGTTAATCCTTTAATAGTAAGATGGGCAGAGTTTAATTTGTAACGTATTTCTAGCTGGAAAAAAGCAAATGTTGATAAGATAGTGAAGATCACAAATCACTGCCCAGGGAATAGCAATCATTTACCCTCTCCTGAGGGGTGGGGGCTAGTACACATCGGCCCAGGTTGTTTAAGCGTTAAATGCCAGTCGTTTTTAATTCTATGATCAAATTTTAAAAGGTTATGAAACGGTTAAACAGGAGAGTAGCAGCGAAGACGTTGCCAGTGTTTTGATAAAATATTTATGAACAAAGATTATGATTTGGCAATACGGGATTGCTGTCGAAAGTAAAAGTAAAATTTGCTCGCTCCTCACCAAATCTTATGTGATAAAAAGTAGATGTAAAAATATAGAAAAAGCAGAAAGAGGGTTAAAGGGAGATAACCGCGGATTCAAAATCTGAATATTGTCATTGATGACTCTCTCCTACAATTTGTGGACCCTAGTTAATATATTCTTAATACTTAATATAATGGAAAAATATCCCAATGATAAAATCGGTCAATAATTATTTATACTGGGACTCATGCATGCAATTTACAAGTAATCCATTATATTTTAAATTTTGAAATTATATTTATTTTTGGCATATTAATTTTTTGGAACTGTTTCTAAATCTTTGATTGTTTTTCAATCATTCCGCCTCGCCTGCTATCCTCTTCCAGCTCACCTGCTATCCTCTTCCTCCCCACCTGCTATCCTTTTCCGCCCCACCTGCTATCCTCTTCCACTTCACCTGCTATCCTTTTCCGCCCCACCTGCTATCCTCTTCCGCCTCACCTGCTATCCTTTTCCGCCCCACCTGCTATCCTCTTCCGCCTCACCTGCTATCCTTTTCCGCCCCACCTGCTATCCTTTTCCGCCGCACCTGCTATCCTTTTCCGCCCCACCTGCTATCCTCTTCCGCCTCACCAGCTATCCTCTTCCGCCTCACCTGCTAACATCTTCCACCTCACCTGCTATCCTCTTCCGCTCAATCCGCTATCCTCTTCCGCCTCACCTGCTATCCTTTTCCGCCTCACCTACTATCCTCTTCCGCCCTACCTGCTATCCTCTTCCGCCTCACCAGCTATCCTCTTCCGCCTCACCTGCTAACATCTTCCACCTCACCTGCTATCCTCTTCCGCTCAATCCGCTATCCTCTTCCGCCTCACCTGCTATCCTTTTCCGCCTCACCTACTATCCTCTTCCGCCCTAACTGCTATCCGCTGCCGCCAGCCTGCTATACTTTTCCATTTCCAGTGAGGCTCAAACTCATATTTGAATCGTAATTGTTCTGCTATACATTCACTCAAACTCGTTAAGTAGGTTACTCGCTGTTTCCCTCTGCTTCTCTTGGCTTCAATATGTCCTGTGAGTGTTAAATTCTCCATGCCCTCTTTCTTGTTGCTCTAAGTAACTTTTGACCTTTTACCTTCCTTCTTTGTCCTAGTTCTGCTATCCATTCACTCAAACTCGTTAAGTAGGTTACTCGCTGTTTCCCTCTGCTTCTCTTGCCTTCAATATGTCCTGTGAGTGTTAAATTCTCCATGCCCTCTTTCTTGTTGCTCTAAGTAACTTTTGACCCTTTACCTTCCTTCTTTGTCCTAGTTCTGCTATCCATTCACTCAAACTCGTTAAGTAGGTTACTCGCTGTTTCCCTCTGCTTCTCTTGGCTTCAATATGTCCTGTGAGTGTTAAATTCTCCATGCCCTCTTTCTTGTTGCTCTAAGTAACTTTTGACCCCTTACCTTCCTTCTTTGTCCTAGTTCTGCTATCCATTCATTCAAACTCGTTAAGTAGGTTACTCGCTGTTTCCCTCTGCTTCTCTTGCCTTCAATATGTCCTGTGAGTGTTAAATTCTCCATGCCCTCTTTCTTGTTGCTCTAAGTAACTTTTGACCCTTTACCTTCCTTCTTTGTCCTAGTTCTGCTATCCATTCACTCAAACTCGTTAAGTAGGTTACTCGCTGTTTCCCTCTGCTTCTCTTGCCTTCAATATGTCCTGTGAGTGTTAAATTCTCCATGCCCTCTTTCTTGTTGCTCTAAGTAACTTTTGACCCTTTACCTTCCTTCTTTGTCCTTGTTCTGCTATCCATTCACTCAAACTCGTTAAGTAGGTTACTCGCTGTTTCCCACTGCTTCTCTTGCCTTCAATATGTCCTGTGAGTGTTAAATTCTCCATGCCCTCTTTCTTGTTGCTCTAAGTAACTTTTGACCCCTTACCTTCCTTCTTTGTCCTAGTTCTGCTATCCATTCACTCAAAATCGTTAAGTAGGTTACTCGCTGTTTCCCTCTGCTTCTCTTGCCTTCAATATGTCCTGTGAGTGTTAAATTCTCCATGCCCTCTTTCTTGTTGCTCTAAGTAACTTTTGACCCCTTACCTTCCTTCTTTGTCCTTGTTCTGCTATCCATTCACTCAAACTCGTTAAGTAGGTTACTCGCTGTTTCCCACTGCTTCTCTTGCCTTCAATATGTCCTGTGAGTGTTAAATTCTCCATGCCCTCTTTCTTGTTGCTCTAAGTAACTTTTGACCCTTTACCTTCCTTCTTTGTCCTAGTTCTGCTATCCATTCACTCAAACTCGTTAAGTAGGTTACTCGCTGTTTCCCTCTGCTTCTCTTGCCTTCAATATGTCCTGTGAGTGTTAAATTCTCCATGCCCTCTTTCTTGTTGCTCTAAGTAACTTTTGACCCTTTACCTTCCTTCTTTGTCCTTGTTCTGCTATCCATTCACTCAAACTCGTTAAGTAGGTTACTCGCTGTTTCCCTCTGCTTCTCTTGCCTTCAATATGTCCTGTGAGTGTTAAATTCTCCATGCCCTCTTTCTTGTTGCTCTAAGTAACTTTTGACCCTTTACCTTCCTTCTTTGTCCTAGTTCTGCTATCCATTCACTCAAACTCGTTAAGTAGGTTACTCGCTGTTTCCCTCTGCTTCTCTTGCCTTCAATATGTCCTGTGAGTGTTAAATTCTCCATGCCCTCTTTCTTGTTGCTCTAAGTAACTTTTGACACTTTACCTTCCTTCTTTGTCCTTGTTCTGCTATTCATTCACTCAAACTCGTTAAGTAGGTTACTCGCTGTTTCCCTCTGCTTCTCTTGCCTTCAATATGTCCTGTGAGTGTTAAATTCTCCATGCCCTCTTTCTTGTTGCTCTAAGTAACTTTTGACCCTTTACCTTCCTTCTTTGTCATTGTTCTGCTATCCATTCACTCAAACTCGTTAAGTAGGTTACTCGCTGTTTCCCTCTGCTTCTCTTGCCTTCAATATGTCCTGTGAGTGTTAAATTCTCCATGCCCTCTTTCTTGTTGCTCTAAGTAACTTTTGACCTTTTACCTTCCTTCTTTGTCCTAGTTCTGCTATCCATTCACTCAAACTCGTTAAGTAGGTTACTCGCTGTTTCCCACTGCTTCTCTTGCCTTCAATATGTCCTGTGAGTGTTAAATTCTCCATGCCCTCTTTCTTGTTGCTCTAAGTAACTTTTGACCCTTTACCTTCCTTCTTTGTCCTTGTTCTGCTATCCATTCACTCAAACTCGTTAAGTAGGTTACTCGCTGTTTCCCACTGCTTCTCTTGCCTTCAATATGTCCTGTGAGTGTTAAATTCTCCATGCCCTCTTTCTTGTTGCTCTAAGTAACTTTTGACCCTTTACCTTCCTTCTTTGTCCTAGTTCTGCTATCCATTCACTCAAACTCGTTAAGTAGGTTACTCGCTGTTTCCCTCTGCTTCTCTTGCCTTCAATATGTCCTGTGAGTGTTAAATTCTCCATGCCCTCTTTCTTGTTGCTCTAAGTAACTTTTGACACTTTACCTTCCTTCTTCGTCCTTGTTCTGCTATTCATTCACTCAAACTCGTTAAGTAGGTTACTCGCTGTTTCCCTCTGCTTCTCTTGCCTTCAATATGTCCTGTGAGTGTTAAATTCTCCATGCCCTCTTTCTTGTTGCTCTAAGTAACTTTTGACCCCTTACCTTCCTTCTTTATCCTTGTTCTGCTATCCATTCACTCAAACTCGTTAAGTAGGTTACTCGCTGTTTCCCTCTGCTTCTCTTGCCTTCAATATGTCCTGTGAGTGTTAAATTCTCCATGCCCTCTTTCTTGTTGCTCTAAGTAACTTTTGACCCTTTACCTTCCTTCTTTGTCATTGTTCTGCTATCCATTCACTCAAACTCGTTAAGTAGGTTACTCGCTGTTTCCCTCTGCTTCTCTTGCCTTCAATATGTCCTGTGAGTGTTAAATTCTCCATGCCCTCTTTCTTGTTGCTCTAAGTAACTTTTGACCCTTTACCTTCCTTCTGTGTCCTAGTTCTGCTATCCATTCACTCAAACTCGTTAAGTAGGTTACTCGCTGTTTCCCTCTGCTTCTCTTGCCTTCAATATGTCCTGTGAGTGTTAAATTCTCCATGCCCTCTTTCTTGTAGCTCTAAGTAACTTTTGACCCTTTACCTTCCTTCTGTGTCCTAGTTCTGCTATCCATTCACTCAAACTCGTTAAGTAGGTTACTCGCTGTTTCCCTCTGCTTCTCTTGCCTTCAATATGTCCTGTGAGTGTTAAATTCTCCATGCCCTCTTTCTTGTTGCTCTAAGTAACTTTTGACCCTTTACCTTCCTTCTGTGTCCTAGTTCTGCTATCCATTCACTCAAACTCGTTAAGTAGGTTACTCGCTGTTTCCCTCTGCTTCTCTTGCCTTCAATATGTCCTGTGAGTGTTAAATTCTCCATGCCCTCTTTCTTGTTGCTCTAAGTAACTTTTGACCCTTTACCTTCCTTCTGTGTCCTAGTTCTGCTATCCATTCACTCAAACTCGTTAAGTAGGTTACTCGCTGTTTCCCTCTGCTTCTCTTGCCTTCAATATGTCCTGTGAGTGTTAAATTCTCCATGCCCTCTTTCTTGTTGCTCTAAGTAACTTTTGACCCTTTACCTTCCTTCTTTGTCCTGCTATCCATTCACTCAAACTCGTCAAGTAGGTTACTCGCTGTTTCCCTCTGCTTCTCTTGCCTTCAATATGTCCTGTGAGTGTTAAATTCTCCATGCCCTCTTTCTTGTTGCTCTAAGTAACTTTTGACCCTTTACCTTCCTTCTTTGTCCTTGTTCTGCTATCCATTCACTCAAACTCGTTAAGTAGGTTACTCGCTGTTTCCCTCTGCTTCTCTTGCCTTCAATATGTCATGTGAGTGTTAAATTCTCCATGCCCTCTTTCTTGTTGCTCTAAGTAACTTTTGACCCTTTACCTTCCTTCTGTGTCCTAGTTCTGCTATCCATTCACTCAAACTCGTTAAGTAGGTTACTCGCTGTTTCCCTCTGCTTCTCTTGCCTTCAATATGTCCTGTGAGTGTTAAATTCTCCATGCCCTCTTTCTTGTTGCTCTAAGTAACTTTTGACCCTTTACCTTCCTTCTTTGTCCTTGTTCTGCTATCCATTCACTCAAACTCGTTAAGTAGGTTACTCGCTGTTTCCCTCTGCTTCTCTTGCCTTCAATATGTCCTGTGAGTGTTAAATTCTCCATGCCCTCTTTCTTGTTGCTCTAAGTAACTTTTGACCCTTTACCTTCCTTCTTTGTCCTTGTTCTGCTATCCATTCACTCAAACTCCTTAAGTAGGTTACTCGCTGTTTCCCTCTGCTTCTCTTGCCTTCAATATGTCCTGTGAGTGTTAAATTCTCCATGCCCTCTTTCTTGTTGCTCTAAGTAACTTTTGACCCTTTACCTTCCTTCTTTGTCCTTGTTCTGCTATCCATTCACTCAAACTCCTTAAGTAGGTTACTCGCTGTTTCCCTCTGCTTCTCTTGCCTTCAATATGTCCTGTGAGTGTTAAATTCTCCATGCCCTCTTTCTTGTTGCTCTAAGTAACTTTTGACCCTTTACCTTCCTTCTTTGTCCTTGTTCTGCTATCCATTCACTCAAACTCGTTAAGTAGGTTACTCGCTGTTTCCCTCTGCTTCTCTTGCCTTCAATATGTCCTGTGAGTGTTAAATTCTCCATGCCCTCTTTCTTGTTGCTCTAAGTAACTTTTGACCCTTTACCTTCCTTCTTTGTCCTTGTTCTGCTATCCATTCACTCAAACTCGTTAAGTAGGTTACTCGCTGTTTCCCTCTGCTTCTCTTGCCTTCAATATGTCCTGTGAGTGTTAAATTCTCCATGCCCTCTTTCTTGTTGCTCTAAGTAACTTTTGACCCTTTACCTTCCTTCTTTGTCCTTGTTCTGCTATCCATTCACTCAAACTCGTTAAGTAGGTTACTCGCTGTTTCCCTCTGCTTCTCTTGCCTTCAATATGTCCTGTGAGTGTTAAATTCTCCATGCCCTCTTTCTTGTTGCTCTAAGTAACTTTTGACCCTTTACCTTCCTTCTTTGTCCTTGTTCTGCTATCCATTCACTCAAACTCGTTAAGTAGGTTACTCGCTGTTTCCCTCTGCTTCTCTTGCCTTCAATATGTCCTGTGAGTGTTAAATTCTCCATGCCCTCTTTCTTGTTGCTCTAAGTAACTTTTGACCCTTTACCTTCCTTCTTTGTCCTTGTTCTGCTATCCATTCACTCAAACTCGTTAAGTAGGTTACTCGCTGTTTCCCTCTGCTTCTCTTGCCTTCAATATGTCCTGTGAGTGTTAAATTCTCCATGCCCTCTTTCTTGTTGCTCTAAGTAACTTTTGACCCTTTACCTTCCTTCTTTGTCCTTGTTCTGCTATCCATTCACTCAAACTCGTTAAGTAGGTTACTCGCTGTTTCCCTCTGCTTCTCTTGCCTTCAATATGTCCTGTGAGTGTTAAATTCTCCATGCCCTCTTTCTTGTTGCTCTAAGTAACTTTTGACCCTTTACCTTCCTTCTTTGTCCTTGTTCTGCTATCCATTCACTCAAACTCGTTAAGTAGGTTACTCGCTGTTTCCCTCTGCTTCTCTTGCCTTCAATATGTCATGTGAGTGTTAAATTCTCCATGCCCTCTTTCTTGTTGCTCTAAGTAACTTTTGACCCTTTACCTTCCTTCTGTGTCCTAGTTCTGCTATCCATTCACTCAAACTCGTTAAGTAGGTTACTCGCTGTTTCCCTCTGCTTCTCTTGCCTTCAATATGTCCTGTGAGTGTTAAATTCTCCATGCCCTCTTTCTTGTTGCTCTAAGTAACTTTTGACCCTTTACCTTCCTTCTTTGTCCTTGTTCTGCTATCCATTCACTCAAACTCGTTAAGTAGGTTACTCGCTGTTTCCCTCTGCTTCTCTTGCCTTCAATATGTCCTGTGAGTGTTAAATTCTCCATGCCCTCTTTCTTGTTGCTCTAAGTAACTTTTGACCCTTTACCTTCCTTCTGTGTCCTAGTTCTGCTATCCATTCACTCAAACTCGTTAAGTAGGTTACTCGCTGTTTCCCTCTGCTTCTCTTGCCTTCAATATGTCATGTGAGTGTTAAATTCTCCATGCCCTCTTTCTTGTTGCTCTAAGTAACTTTTGACCCTTTACCTTCCTTCTGTGTCCTAGTTCTGCTATCCATTCACTCAAACTCGTTAAGTAGGTTACTCGCTGTTTCCCTCTGCTTCTCTTGCCTTCAATATGTCCTGTGAGTGTTAAATTCTCCATGCCCTCTTTCTTGTTGCTCTAAGTAACTTTTGACCCTTTACCTTCCTTCTTTGTCCTTGTTCTGCTATCCATTCATTCAAACTCGTTAAGTAGGTTACTCGCTGTTTCCCTCTGCTTCTCTTGCCTTCAATATGTCCTGTGAGTGTTAAATTCTCCATGCCCTCTTTCTTGTTGCTCTAAGTAACTTTTGACCCTTTACCTTCCTTCTTTGTCCTTGTTCTGCTATCCATTCACTCAAACTCGTTAAGTAGGTTACTCGCTGTTTCCCTCTGCTTCTCTTGCCTTCAATATGTCCTGTGAGTGTTAAATTCTCCATGCCCTCTTTCTTGTTGCTCTAAGTAACTTTTGACCCTTTACCTTCCTTCTGTGTCCTAGTTCTGCTATCCATTCACTCAAACTCGTTAAGTAGGTTACTCGCTGTTTCCCTCTGCTTCTCTTGCCTTCAATATGTCATGTGAGTGTTAAATTCTCCATGCCCTCTTTCTTGTTGCTCTAAGTAACTTTTGACCCTTTACCTTCCTTCTGTGTCCTAGTTCTGCTATCCATTCACTCAAACTCGTTAAGTAGGTTACTCGCTGTTTCCCTCTGCTTCTCTTGCCTTCAATATGTCCTGTGAGTGTTAAATTCTCCATGCCCTCTTTCTTGTTGCTCTAAGTAACTTTTGACCCTTTACCTTCCTTCTTTGTCCTTGTTCTGCTATCCATTCATTCAAACTCGTTAAGTAGGTTACTCGCTGTTTCTCTCTGCTTCTCTTGCCTTCAATATGTCCTGTGAGTGTTAAATTCTCCATGCCCTCTTTCTTGTTGCTCTAAGTAACTTTTGACCCTTTCCCTTCCTTCTTTTTTATCTAATATGTCCTGTGAGTGTTAAATTGTTCTGTATACCACTGACAATTTTGATATTTCTGAATCAGTTTGATCTCATGACTGAATATTTAAGAACAAGACACGAGTTTTCAGGGGGGTGTTCTTGTGATTGTTATTTGGGGGGGGGTACCTGCTTGCGTTTTGCGGTGAAACTACCCCTCGTGAAGACTATTCCATGTTCTCTTTTCTTTTCTACCATACTAAATTTATTATGACTAATTGAATTGTACACCAAGGCATTTCGAGTGCTGAGTATTAATTTTCATGATGGATTCAGGATATTTGACATCTTTCCAATATGAGTGCGAATAAAAATGAAAACTTTCATATTTGAGTAGGATCAACAACAGCGCAATGATTCCGAATATTTTTTTTCTCTTTCAACAACACAATTTTATTTTCCGAAGTTGTATTTTTATCTAATATTGTTTTTACTTTTCAGTCCTGTTTCTGCAATGTCCCCGGTTTCGTTTATCATCCTATCAAGTGTTGCTAAGTTTCTTAACAACTAGTTGACACGACCAGGATATGAAGGTGTGGTCACTTGTCGAAAGCCTCTCTTGAAAGTCTCGTTTCCCGGGCAACAACACCTGTCGACAAGCGAAAAGAGGAGAGAAAAACGCATTATCTGGATAGTCTTTGCTCACTAGCCTCCCCTATCATCCCTTTCCTCTTTCTTCCATTAACAGATGTTTTTATTCCTTCAGCGCGCTGACGATCATAGCTTCCCACGTTTTATTTACTTTAATATCTCTTAATTATCATGACTTCTTGGGCAAGATACGGAGTGGTGTTCCGTTTCCTTCTTCCCAGTTTTAAAATCAGAATTCTCCTTCACCTAGATGTTTTGCCATCCAAGGATAGACAGTTCAGTCTGTCCTGTAATGTAATTCATGTCTGGTGGCAAAAGAAATGGGTTCATGCCTTTCTGTTATGATAATTTACCAACGCACGCATGGACTCTCCCAGCTATAAATAGGAGCAGGTACTGCCTTTTGGAGAGGGAAGTTTTCAGCAGTCAGCTCTGACAGTCGGACCGGATATTCTTGTTGTAACTCTCTCGTTTGTATACGTTTGTATTACTGTTTCTGTTAATATATTTGTTTAACTCAATTCCTCTCTTGTGTCTTTATTTCTGGCCCTAACAAGGCCACAACACTTTCCCAGTAAGTTGAATCATATTATAATTCTGCATGTTCTTCTCTTCGCACGTTCGTTACGCCCTGCCATTAACTCAGATAATTAATAAACTGTTCATAATAATAGCCAAAATAAAGTGATATATTGGAGATGCTGTCTGGTTTTATCGATTGATTCGTTTTTTACGGTTTATCAACCCTTTTCAGGTTATTTAAAACCAGAAAATGCCTTTAGATTATAAGAATTTTTTTTAGATAATAATGATTAACTGGTACGAGTAATACTATTTAACCCATATCTGGGGAGAAGAGGTAGATTCATACCTTTCCTAAGTATATTTGCTCGGAAATGAATATAACGAACCCGACTGAAATTGGAACTCGGTTCTCCGATTAACAAACAATTCAGAGCCATTACACCATTTACATATCCAAGCTTATTGCATCTGGTATTCCCCGGCGGTCATCCAAGTAGGTACTGACCAGGCTCGACGGTACTTAACCCTAGAACACTAATCATTGGTATAATACACCCAGCGCAAATTTTCCTATTTTTAATTACAATTTTCAGTACCTGATTTTCTTACCTAAATAATGTTTTTCAGTTCCTATGAATGTTAACTCAAAGTACAAAGTTTGAAGTGTCTGCATGTAAAATATTTCAAATAAAGATTTATATTTAATATTTTTTTGGATATTTTCAAAATCGGGTATGATATACCCATGGTGAGTAGTGGTGTAACTTTAATTGATGGTTAGTGTTCTAGGGTTAACTTCGGAATTAACTTCATCTGCTTTGAATGTCACTTGGAGTGATCGTCTGACCAATGAGAGATTTGTATGGAAACTTTTGTCCAGTATCAGACATCATCAAAGTGTGTAGAATCAGATTCACAGATCATTGCTAGAAAGCTGAAGACGAAATTGTTAATAAAGTTGTTTTGTGGGAGCCGACAAAAGGAAGAGCCAACTGAGACCTATATCAAGAAGGTTTGTAACGACATACAAAATCCCTTATAGGAAGTCAAGTAACCATATTAACTAGTAAGATAATGAAATGATAATTTATCCCTATTTTTTTAATCATTTCACTCCAAACAAGACAATAAAGTCACTAAGACGCAAGGGTTTACTGGGTGTTAAAGAGGGTAAGAAAAAAAAGAAAAATATATTTAAGGAGAGAGAATAATAAGATATCAATAAATTAAGACAAAAGATAACGTCTGACATTACATTTAAACTTGACTAGGAAGCTAGGAGCCTGAAGAGAGCTCCATTAGCGGAAAGTGCCATAGGAGAAACTGTTAAGTTAGAACATACGGTTACACGTAGCCATTTCGACTGTAAGGTGATGAGACCTAACCGCCAATCTAGCACTGCGCTTAAATTCATAAAGTCGAGGTACCAAAGAGGAAAGTTCATCAGAATAATTACCATGAAATTATTTATAGAAAAGGCAGAGGCAAGCTACCTTAGAACGGTTGGAAGTGCCGAGATGCCAGGTCAGGACTATTAACATTGTAGATTTTTCTTTTGATTTTATCAAGAAGCTCTAAATTTATAGCAGGAGCACCAGACCTGATGTGACAATATTCAATACATGGACAAATGGTAGACTTATAAATATGTCAGACAGATACTCGAGAAAAAATTGTCTAGCACAACACACTGGACCATATTTCCTAGCAGCAAACTTAGCAATTGATTCGGTATAAGCTGTCCATTACATGTGAGCAGAAAAGGTGAGCTTGAGAAGGCGCAACGCGTCACTCTCATGGACGTTAGCATCCAGCATGTTGATAAAAAGCAAAAAAGAGCTCTCAGATGATTGATAGAGAGCAAATTCGTTTTAGAGACATTAAAATTAACAAGACATTCTTTACTCCAGTTAACAGCAGATTGTTGGTCCATTTTGAAAGCAGCTGCCAATGTTGGGGATGTTTGAAGATGTTAGAAACGTATCAGAAGGTTTGATTGATGTGAAGGCTTAGAATTGGGTGTGTTCAATAATCTTCGATCCACAACAATTAATACAAGACAGAAAATAATGATTCAAAACATAACAATTGAATTTATTGGCCTTAGTGTACATGTACATATGCTAAAGGTTTGACAGAGTTATGTCTCTTAGATTTGGGAATATTTGTACCGGAGCTCATAAGGGTTGAAGTAACTATTATTAAATTGTAGTTTAGAAGAATGAGTTGTTGCATGTTAGGAATTGTCTATTAGACCAAAAGAGTTCAGAAGAGTTAAGAGTTCGTACTTGCGTGAATGTTGCAATGTTCTTTAAAGTCTGACCGCATAGTCAAGACGGGAGTCCTTGAGTGTTACATTTTGGCAGCAAGGAATGAGACGCGAGAAAGAAGAGAGAGTGAAAAGAAAGAGAGAACCACTCGTGTTTTGTTTATATAAGATGCTGTAACACGTGACCGGCTCAACCTTAGTTAGCGGGAAAAACAGATTTGTCGCATGCAGGCGATTTGATTGGTCGGAACTGACCAATCAGCGAGCTAGTTTTGAGTAGATTAGCCAATGAATGCTTGCCATACGATTTCTTATAATCACAACAAGGAAGAGTACATTTCCTCGCGCAGGGGTGACTGGCAGACGTGGAAGATTCCATACCAATTTAACCTTATCGGACTGATCAGACTTACTGTTAAGTCACGAGTTGACTTTTAAATGTATGCAACCATATATCTCTTCCGTGAGCAACGAACTCTCTTGCCTTTGTTTTAAACATTTTTTAATATTATTTCGTCACAGATCATTTATTCTGTTGTGTGAACCTTTCCTCTTCATAATAAAACGTTAAAACTACGGACTTGCAAAATTTCTAATTTGTTTTCCTGAAATATCTGTTTTACTGATACAACTTCAAGTGTGTAAATTCGTGAATAAATTACTTGTTTTAATTACCTCTATGTTTCCCCGACATTATTATCTTTCATTAATATTCTTGGCGTGGGTAAATCAACTGTTCACTTTTACCCCTAATTCCCATATCGAGAACAACAAAGAAAAGGAAGTGGTGGAGAGCCATGGTTATCCACGTCCTGAAGTGTCACGGCACATAAAAAAGATACATTTGATTTTTTTTTCTTTCCCTCTTTCTGACAAATGCGATAAAGTTGTATAACAGGCAATGCGATCAGAAATTTCAATTTTTTATTTTTAGATATTTTTTTCAAAATGTTGTCATATGACTACAGATTAAACACATTTTTAAAGAAATTTTTTTGAAAGTATATGAGGGGGTCGTCCAGTTATCTATTTAAATTCATTGTAATGTGTCCCCCCCACCACCACTCTAAACCCTGCGGAAGCCAAAACAAAATATGCCTATTCCATGTGATTACTTGAAATATATATTTAAAAAAATAGAAACATTTTTTTTTCAAATTTGTAATATGAAGTTAGTTTTTCATGTAATACTTTCCCTCGGGCACTCCAGATTATGAATTTAAAAAAAAAAATTTTCAAATTTTCTGAAATGACGTCATATGAACATTATAGCGTCGGTGACAGGATAAGTCATTCGGATGAACCAGAATTTGTCGGAGACTTGGATCCGGTGTTTTGCAGTCCAGGCTAGAGCTAGAAAATTGAATGACAACCTGAGGATGAAAAAAATGAAATAACTGACCTCTTTCTAACTTCGGCAGGTTGTGAAGCTATAATGAAAATTTCTGTTATGGTATAAATTGGAAAGTTTGACTTTTGGTCGAAATTCCAGAAATTATAATAAAAAGAAGTTGGCTACTGATCACAAGTCGTAGAACAACTCAATATAGCAAACATATTTTATTCAGCAAACATATTTTATTCAGCAAACATATTTTATTCAGCAAACATATTCAGCAAACATATTCAGCAAACATATTTTATTCGGGCTTCTGTAGGTAAATCGTAATGAATTTCCAAGACAAATTGATACCCCCGCCCCACCCCACTACATTGAGATTTTTAAAATTTAATAAAAAGAATGTTTTTGCTATTCATGATATCGAGTTTTTATTCGATAGAAATATGAGGAAAAAAAAACAGAAAGAAAAAATGATTATTGCAGATATTGTTTTATTGTACATTTCCACCTTAAATTTTACCCGCAATGAAGAACACATTTCTGCAAAGATAAAAGTTAAATTATTATTACTTTTCGATCTTCTCTGCATATATTCCTTTGGTAAATACAAAATGTCTGCGACTTTCTTTAGTTTTTAAGTTTCTGCGTAAGTTTTTTTATCGTTTTGTGTTTCTTTTTGTTGTTTTTTCATACGATTCCGAAAATACGTTCATTTTTAAAGAGATGTTTTATATGGCAAGGGGAATAACTACGTATGAAGTATTACTTTAGTTATCTCCCTTAGACTGCAAAATTCACTGACATTAATAGTCACCCAAAAATATTTTTATTGCTTAAAGTTAGGAGAAAAAGAAAAAAAACTTCTTGCTTTCTTTCCAAATATTTTATTATTAGATATTCTTAATGTCTTCTTCCTCTTCCTCTTCCTCTTCCTCTTCCTCTTCCCTTCTTATTCTTACTACTGTTCTTTCTCTCCTTCTTCTTCTTAACTTCCACTTCTTTTTCTGCTTCTTCTTCTGTTTCTTCTTCCTCTCCTCCTTCTTCTTCTTCTTGTTCTTCTTCTTCTTCTTTCATTCCTCCATCTCCTCCTCCTTCGCCTTCGTCTTCTTTCACCACTTCTTTCCATCCTTCTTCTTCCTCCTCTTCTTCTTCTTCTTCTTCTTCTTCTTCTTCTTCAAATTCTTCTTCCACTTCTTCTTCCCTTCTTGCTCTTACTCCCCTTCTTCCACTCCTTCTTCTTACCCTTCTTTTTCTTGTTGTTGTTATTTCTTTCTTTTTTCTTTCTTTCTTTCTTTCCTCTTCTTCTTCATATTCTTCTCCTTCCTTTTCCTCTTCTTCTTCCCTTCCTCTTACTCCTCCCTCCTTCTTCGTCACCTCCTTCTTCTTCTCCTTCATCTCCTCCTTCTTCTAATTCTTCTTCCTCTTCTTCTTCCCTTCTTCCTCTTACTCCTCTTCTTCCACTCCTTCTTCTTTCCCTCATTTTCTTCTTCTTTCTTTCTTTCTTTCTTTCTTTCTCTTCTACCTTTCCTCTTACTCCTCTCCTCCTTCTTCTTCACCTCCTTCTTCTTTCTTTCTTTCTTTTTCTTCTTCTTCTTCATATTCTTCTTCTTCCTCCTCTTCCTCATCTTCCCTTCTTTTTCCTCCTCTCCTCCTCCTTCTTCAGCTTCTTCTTCTTCTTCTCTTTTTCTGCTTCTTTCCCTTCTTTTTCTTCTTCCTCTTCTTCTTCATCTTCAAACATATATATGCACAAAAGCTGAGTATTATCTACCATGTGCTCAATTATGAAAGCAGAATGACATCATATTTTTATTACTTCAAAGCTCCCAAGAAAATTAAATTTTGGCATTAAATGACCCATGAGGTGTTGCTATGCCGTTGAACCAACAAATCAGACACTCAATGAATAAATCATGAATCCGCATTCCCGTAATCCGTGATGTTGTCAGACATTTTAACACAAAAAATCTTATCTCAACTATACCATGATGTTTAACTAAAAAGAATAACATGTATGTGATCACTTGGACAAACCACTCTCCCATAATGACTACGCAGGTAGTAAGAACTATAAAATATTTTGAGTCCCACTAACAATCTTAACAAAGGACTTGTATGTGCTGAGCCAATGGCTGTCAATTGATATCAAATGACAACAATTGCTTCACAAGAATTATTGAGGCATAAAGAATTCTATAAACATTGAAATGGAAAAATAGAATTTAAGTTTTATTATTGATGAATACAATTTTAACAACATGAGATCAGGAGATGGCACTGTGTTGACGACAGACACAGAAAGAAAACTGTAAGAACACAAGACAAGGTAGTAAAGGAAAGCAGATTCACTATCAGTTGTAAGAAGACAAAGGGAATGGCCCAGAAGTTGAAAATGTCAAAATCAAGCAAGTGCAGAAATTTAACGATCTGGTAAGTATCTTGATCAATGTCGGAAAATGTGACACTAAAATTCGATGGCAAATTGAAATGTCAAAAGAAGCCTTCCAAAAGCTAAACAACATATTAAGAAATGGGAAAAAGTTCATTAAAAGCAAACAAATGAGTGATGAACTGCGATGTAATATCAGTCTATATTTCTGAGATGAGGTATTGTAACTATTTACACTATTTACATTGTTCGGAATGTTGTCCTCATCTTTACTGCCATATTCATATTTCGGCCGTTGTACGCTCCAGCCTTCATCAGGATCTGTTTGTATTTCTGAGATGAGGTATTGTAACTATTTACACTATTTACATTGTTCGGAATGTTGTCCTAATCTTTACTGCCATATTCACGGCGTTTCGGCCATTGTACGTTCCAGCCTTCATCAGGATCTGTTTGTATTTCTGAGATGAGGTATTGTAACTATTTACATTGCTTTTCTCTAGCACTCTATATTCCTGGTTCCCATATTGTATTCATTTCTACACTTGGCCTGCTTAAGAGATTTTTGTGACATAGCATATGTGCTGATTCCTTGAGTTTTTGTATTTTCCAGTGATGCTCTCTGCCTATTATTTTGACTTCATCCCACATAATACTGTAATCTCCCTTTTCCCTCCATATATGGTCAACAATATACCATCAATAAAACAACAATGACAAAAAAATTGTAATATGAGCTCTGGTAAAAAAAGAAACTGAGACAATAGGTTTATAAATCCCCCAAATTCATTCAGTCTCCAAAGACCTGGTGTATAAAAACATTGGTTGAAGTAATCCAGTGACTTGACCCAGAGTTGTGAGTTCAATACCTGGCCGAAGCAGCGGCAAACAAAAACTTGAAAAGTTGAATTACTAATTGCTGCTGTAGCCTGGTATTGAACTCACAAATCTTTGGGTCTAGTCACTGGATCAAACCAATGTCTTTACCCACTGGGCCATATGTCCTAGTGGTGAACCAAAAAACTTGTAGAGTTGAGTTAAAGGGAAAGAGGCATGGCACGTGGAACAAGAACAAATCTACCCCAGTGGATGAAATAAAGGGTTCAGTTTGAAATTCCGATCACCTGAAGAAGGCCGGAGAGTACAACGGCGGAAACATTGTGAATATGGCAATGAAGATGAGGATAACACTCTTAATAATGTAAATAAGACAAGAGGCTTGGGGAATTTGACACTCAGAGGACGTACTGAAGGCAAGAGGTACAGAGAAAAACTGTGAGCAACCTAACCTAATTCAAGGGTTCAAAGAAATAGGACACTGTCCTTCTTCA
Organism: Acanthosepion esculentum; assembly: GCA_964036315.1. Taxonomy (NCBI): domain Eukaryota; kingdom Metazoa; phylum Mollusca; class Cephalopoda; order Sepiida; family Sepiidae; genus Acanthosepion; species Acanthosepion esculentum. The sequence continues at coordinate 2,411,827 of OZ038510.1, forward strand.
GGTGGTTGGAATGTCGAACTGAACCCTTTATTTCGCTCACTGGGGTAGACTGTTCTAGTTCCACGTGCCATGTTTAATGGATGTCAGTTATCAGTTATCTCCTGTTAATTTTTCCCTCTGAAAGTTCTCCACTGCCTTAACCAGGTATTGAACTCACACTCTCTGGGTCCTGTCACTGGATCTAACCAACGCCTTTATCCACTGTGCCATGTGTCCTTGTGAACGAAATAAAGGGTTCAGTTCGACATTCCAACCACCTGAAGAAGGCTGGAGCATACAATGGCCGAAACGTTGTAATAAATATGGTGACAAAGATGAGGACAATAGTCTGAATAATGTAAATAATGTAAATAGGACACTAGATAAACTTTTTTAAAACAGAAATTATGATCTGGAATTAAAATGAAAATAGTGATGGTATCTACCCTGAATCTGTCATCAAAAATCAGGCTGTAGAATTAGCAATGGTTAACCTTTGTGCCTGCAAAAATACAGTGTGTCAAAAGGATGGCTTTTCCCTTGACACAGCTATTACTGCATACACTCTATTGCTTTTTTAAAAAGTGATGATGAAACTTTTTAAAAACCCAAACATAAGAATGTCAGAGTTAGCTCCTCCTTAATTCCCAAATTGTCACCAGGGGTCTCTCTCTCCCCATACTATAAATACTGGGTGACTTTTTGCCTTGACCATTTTCCCTCAGGCCTCGTGCCGCATCCCACCACACATGGAGGTGAGGTAATTCTTTCTCTTCTTTCTTCATGTCAGCGAGCACTGCTACTATGTGAGCTCTCACAAAAGAGAGCGTTTCCCATTTCTGGGAAGACGCTATGAACATTACAAACATACACGTACGTATGAACATTCACCAAAATACGAACATTCACCAAAGAACAAACACATGTTCACACACAAACACAATGTTAACTATGTCCATTGTAAAATTGTTTTGTTTAATACATATATTTGTTTATATATATATATATATATATATATATATATATATATATTGGTCTTGTGTGTCTTCTTCATCTTCAGTTGGACTTAAGTCAAGTCCGACATTTTCTTGTAGCTGGACCTCCTTCTAGCAGGAAATTTAAAAGCATGTGTTTTCTTTTCATCTTCACTCCTCCGGGTCCTCTACAAGAACCTGGAGTTATACATTTTTTTATATATTTTGATAATTTTGTAAACTGGGATAGGTGGGTACAAGAGGAGGACAACAACACTCAAAAAACTGTCCGCCCGCCTTATGTGAAGGGGTTATCAGAGAAAATACAAAGGATCTGCGGTCCATATAACATCAGGACAACCTTCAAAAGCTGGAAGACACTTCACAGATATCTCTCCCGAGTAGAGAATATAGAGGAGAACATGACTGTGTGCACGCCATTCTGTGCAACTGCGGAAAGAAATATAAAAGGGAGACAGGCCGCCCCCTTAAGGTAAGGCTTCAAGAACACCAGAAAGCTGTAACACGAGGGGAGGTGGAAAAATCAGGTGTGGCTGACCACATATGGAGAGAGAAGGGAGATCATTGCCCTCTGTGAGATCAGGTTGAAATCATAGACAAAGAACATCATTGGAATATTCGTAAACTTAAGGAATGCTAGGCCACAAAAATCTCCTGAGCTGACCAAGCATAGAAATGAATACAATATGGGAACCAGTAATAAGGAGTGCCAGAGAAAAGCAATAACAACAAAAATTGCAATATGAGCTCTGATAAAAACATGTATGATAACAACAAAAATTGCAATATGAGCAGTGGTAAATAATGTTGGCTGATGACATTAGGTTTATAATACCCAGAAATTCATACACAGATGTACTCAAGGACACATGGCACAGTGGATAAAGGTGTTGGTTAGATCCAGTGACAGGACCCTAGAGTTCAATACCCAGTTAAGGCAGTGGAGAACTTGGAGAGGGGAATTAACAGGACATCCATTAAACATGGCACGTGGAACTAGAACAGTCTACCCCAGTGAGCGAAATAAAGGGTTCAGTTCAACATTCCAACCACCTTCTTCAGGTGGTTCGAATGATAAATATGGCAACAAAGATGAGGACAATAGTCTGAATAATGTAAATAGTGTACATAATACCTCATCTCAGAAATATAGACAGATACCAAAAAGATTTCTTTTCAAATTTATTTCTTTATAAAATGCTATAAATAAATAATAAATCGTTCACCTTTTGGTAATGTTTAGAATTTGTGCTCACCAAAAAATGGTGTGCCGAAAAATGGTTATTCCCTTGACACCACTTTTACTTCAGTAATGCATATTGTTTTAAAAAGTGATTAGAATTTTAATAAAACCTAAACATATGAAAATGAATTTTACATTTTATTTATTCTTGAGAATTGACAACAAAGATGTTAAACACTATTTATTAGATTGCTTCTTTACAAAAATAACTTTATATTTATAACATAAATATATGTGAATCCAACTATAATGGAATATTTATTATTTACCATTTTATAAAGAAAATATTTTATTCATAAATTTACAAAAATGTTTAAACAAGAAAAATTAAGTAAACATCTAATGATGAGAAACTGTAATTATACAGTTTCAAAAATGCATATTCTGGGCAATTTTTTCATTTGCTCTTGCCACATAAATTCACTAAAATATGTTGGGAGCATCGCTTCCTCTGAACCAGTCTTTGAATTTTAGATTTTAGCTGAGACTACAAATACTTGTATTGAGTGCAAAATGATAATAATAATTACCATCACCCACTCCCCCTTCAAATTCATAGAACTGAAGAAGACAAAAAGAAATTTGAAGAACCATATGAAATTCTTTTGAACCAGTGAAAACCTTGCCTTCACAGAAATTAACCAGTGAATGGAGAAAAAGAAGGAAATAAAGCAGCGAGTCTACATGAAATTCTTTTTTATATAAAATGAGGAGAAAAATTAAATTAATCAGAGAAAAGTGTTTGAAGTCATGTGGAATGTGGAATGTTTTGTTTCAGTTCCTCATCACCAGTATCGATGTGCTCACCAGTACATATAAGAGACCCGTATATAAGAGAAACCCGGATATAAGAGAGATTTTCTCTGGTCCCAAATTAGTGCCTGTGTTAATGTATATATAATAGACCAAACCCGGATATAAGATAAACTCGGATATAAGAGACTTCTTCTCCGGTCCCAACAACTCTCTTATATCCGGGTTACACTGTATAAAATTACTTGCCAATTATCAAATCATCAGGTGACACTTCAAATAATTTTCTCTCAACAATCCAAGAAAGTTAATTATTTCAAACTATCTCTCTTCAAACCAAATATCCCTTCAGTGAGCAACGACCTCTCTCATCTTTGTCTTAAATACTTTGAATATTATTTTGTGTCAGATCATTTAATCTGTTGTATGAACATTTCCTCTTAATGACAATACATTAAAACTACACACTTTAAGAAGTCTGATTTAGTTTCCTAAAACGAGCTACTGATACTGCTTCAAGTGTGTAAATTTGTGAATAAATTCCTTATCTTTTGTTAAAATTATCTGTGTTTCCTTGTCGTTATAATGCTTCTTGACATGAATAAATCAACTGTTCATTTTAACCCCAACCGCCACACAACCAAACACTCTATATTTTGAGGGTGTATTTCCATATTTATTGGATGGATAAAGTTTGAATTATGTCTGTAATCTTTACCATAAATATAGCATTGTAGTTGGTTTCCATATTTTGATAATTTTTTTACTTTTTTAACAAATTTTAAAAAAAGATTTTTTTTTTCAAATTTGTTTCTTTATAAAATGGTAAATAATGAATATCACATTGTCCTTGGTCCACACATTTTTATAATCCTGTAAATAAACTTTGCTGAGGAAGTAAAAAGTGTAAACAATAATAGTGGTGTCAAGGGAAAAACCGTCCTTTTGAAACTGTTTTTTGCATGCACCAAGATTAAATACTGCCACGGAATTGATAAATTGTGAACATTTTAAATATCTGAGTGTATTACAACAAATTTAGTAGAGAAGAAAAGGAAGTTGAATACAGGAGAGGTTATGTTAAGAGTACTTTTGTCCAACACCATAAGATACTTTAAAACTAAAATATTGACCTAAGAACTTGATTCATGTACTTAACTAGCCTTTTGGTTAATTATATATATATATATATATATATATATATATATATATATATATATATTACATAGAATAGAAATCCAAATTTACTTCATTCAAATAGCTATTTCAACCAACAAGAAGACCTATGTTGACATTGTCAACTCAGAAGTGTGAAAGAATAAAAATACATACATATATATATATATATATATATATATATATATATATATATATATATAAAGTACAGATCAAATATGGATAAGAATCTAAGAGAATGATCAGATAAGGAACAAATAGGCAACATTTATAAATATAACATATTTCACCTTTCTTGAAGTTAAGATATGGAGAAAATTTTTTATTTTTGTGTTGTTTATTTTACATTGAATAAGCAGGCTTGATTTACATTTGACTTGTCAAGTATTGTTCATGTTTAAATTTATGTGTGTAAGTGTATCATGATTCTAGTTTGTTTATGCAAGATTCAGATGATAACGTGTATCCAGAAAACCCTTATTTTTCTTTAATAAGATTTCTTGAATATTCAGGACAATAGATAAAAATAAATAAACAGAACCCCTCCTCAAATATAAGTATCCACTACAAATAACATGTAAGTATTAAAAACACTTATGTGTGTCTACTAGGCATTGTTATTTTCCTCTATATCTCATTTTCTGATGAAGCCTTAATAAAGCAAACTTGTTGGATTTATAAATGTTTCTTATTTGTTACTTATTCTATCCTTTTTATCATTATATCATTGATATATATATATATATATATATATATATATATATATATATATATATATACATATATGTGATGTAATGAATATGCATACACCTGTGTTCCCCCTCACAGGAATATGATTGGCTGGTGTCAGCCATAAATACAGACTGACGTGGAGGTACGGTAGAGACCAAGTCTATGATGATGACCATTGGACTAAGCCATTGGCTATCCTATTGGTCTACACCTATAGCCTACATCTATTGACTATGACTACGACGAGTACTAGTCGATTACTGCTACCTGCTAGATTGTACTACTCAGTTACAGTAGCCAAAACCACTTAGCTACTTCGATCAAATATATCCCTTTCTGGGACATATCAATATATATATATTATTTATTTATTTTAAGATATTACATCAAAAACATGTCAATATCCTAAAATAAATAATATTACTCTACTTTGTATTGAGCTCTCTTTTAAATTAAATATTATGAACATTGGAATTGTACTCTATTCCTTCACATCTTACCTGGATAAATATATATACATATACATATACACACACACACACACACACACACACATATATATATATATATATATATATATATATATATAAATATATATATATAATTTAAATAAAAACAGACCACTTTAAGTTTCCATATAATAAATTATTTCACCACAGCCCTTTTAAAGGACAGCGGATCATCAGATTTTATTTCCAAAGGTTGAAACGAAAAATGAAAAGAAATTTACACATTTACAATGGGCAGTATAAGTAAATTAACGAAGTGAGGCAGTGAAATCATGTCTCTCTACCTCCTTCACTGCCTCACTTCGTTAATTTACTTATACTGCCCATTGTAAATGTGTAAATTTCTTTTCATTTTTCGTTTCAACCTTTGGAAATAAGATCTGATGATCCACTGTCCTTTAAAAGGGCTGTGGTGGAATAATTTATTATATGGAACCTTAAAGCAATCTGTTTTTATTTAAATTATTAGCTCTGATTTACATTGAGCTCTCTGGATTTTATCCTCATTGGGTCTACCCATACGGATTACCTAGTTTTTCGTAAACTAAATATATATATATATATATATATATATATATATATATATATATATCAAAGTAAACATTGAAGTCAACACTCAGAGGCGACAGGCTGTTTCATGCTAAACATAACCATCAGGCCACATATGTTGTGTTTTTTCTTGGCTACTTATATATATAGATCAGTGGTGCATTGTGGGTAGTCTATTCTAATGGTTATTTTGGTGGAAGTGGTTTGTTAATTTGTTTATTATTTACTTTATTTATTTGGATTAATTTATTTTACTTGTTTTTGCTTATTTATTTTTATTTGATTTATTTTTATTTATTCTTTTCAGTTTTCTTCTTTAAAGTTAATAAAAATTGGTTTTTGTGTCTGCATTTTGAGATGAGTTCGGATCATTTATTTAGTAGTTTGTTTTGGTCTGGGAAGGTAATTATAGCTATTTTTGCCTCCAGGCAGAGTTTGCAGTTTTGGGATTGATTGTTGTAGGCTAATGTTCTTTTCCTTATTTTCCATGATATTTTTGGTTGGATTTGCTTTTTGTTTTTAATTTTCCAGACATATTTGTAAAGCATTGTGCTGTTTGCGTACTTATTATTTGTGAAAGATGTTTTGTGTGCATAGTTTCTTTCTTGTTATATGATCCTTAACTTCCAATCAGTAGAACTCTGCATAGTCACCAGAAAGAGTGTGTTTTTTCTTGACTGTTTATATATACAGGTCAATAGTGCATTGTGGGTAGTCTATTGCTTTGTGGGTAATCTATTCTAATGGTTATTTTGGCGGGAGTGGTTTGTTAATTTGTTTATTATTTATTTATTTGGATTAATTTATTTTCCTTGAAACAAAGGAAAAAAACAAGTAAAATAAATTAATCCAAATAAATAATAACCCTCTAACCAACAACAACAACATTCCCAGGAAGAATAAGTCCCATTTCTTTGTTTATTTCTTGTCTCATTGAAAACAGACACAGGTGTGTCCAACTTTCTCTTTGTGTTTCCATTTAGTCAAAAGTCCTACTAATATATAATAAATATCATCAATCTTATTACCAATATTGTTATCATTTTGTTGTCTTGTTATTACTCAAATTTCATTAACAGGCCTATTAAACCTACATATATATATATCGGCGGCGGCAGCATCCATACGTCTCGAGAAACGATGGAGTAGCGTGGTGCAATACGAGCCTGGGCGGGATATATGGAGAACTAGTGCTGCCCAGACGTCTAGTTTCCCCTCTCGGCTTTGCTAGCAGAGTCCAAAGGAGAGGATAAACCAATACAGTTTGGTACCAACGCGGCTGCAGGAGTTGCTGGAAGGTAGCACAAAGTGCCATCCATCCGGTACCGAAGGTCCCTCTGCAGGTTTTGAATTCAGAGTTGCCCTTCTCCTAGACCAGTTGCTATACAAGGCTATAGAACCCAGTCTGTCCTGCTATTTACCCATAGCTGGAGGGAGAAGAAGAGGATTCACACCTTTCCCAAGGGTATTAGCACGTAAGTGAATGTAATGGATTCGACTGGAATTCGAACTCGGCTCTCCGATTCCTCAATCCAAGTTGTTATCCATTACTCCACTGTGCCTCCTCCTCATATATATATATATATATATATATATATATATATATATATATATATATATATATATATATATATATATATATATATATATATATATATATATATATATATATATATATTTGTGTATTTAGGCAGCAATCATTCTTTCATACACATTTCATTAAAAACGACTGACAAGGTGCTTTTATTTAGTTTTTTATATAATTTCTCATGCGATCTAATAAAGTTTTTCTTTTCAGAGGATAAATGTTCTTTTTATCCGAGCGCTTTCGGCTATACATTTTCAAGGATTATATTTCAGCTGTTAGAATTAGAAATAGAAATAGTTTGTTATATGTATGTTTTATAAAGTGATTCATTTTTTTGTTTCAAAACATGGTCAAGATATTATGTCCTTGTTCAAAGTTAATATTATTAAGTGTTGGTTTGTTTGTTTTGATCAGTAAGGCTTCCATTATTTTTAGCCTTTTTTTGCAAGTGGATGATGCTATTATATTAGTGTTGTTGACAAGTATATTCCGAATAGTGTCCGGTAGCATCAAGGCCATCAAAATGTTCGTAGTAGTCCTTGCAAGAATGAGTTTATGTGTATGTAGGCAGGAACGTATGTGTGGATGTATGTATGTATGTGTGAGAGTTATCGTAGAGTAGGAATGTATTTGAAGTAATCGCTCAGTCTTAAAATGTTCTGTTCATTTATAAAGTATAAAAGAGGTGAGGAAGAAAGGTAGAGATAATAATAACGAATGCTTGACGTTTGTCAAGGGACATGTTAATATGCTCGTCTCCTTATCTCTGGTGACAGGCAAACTTGCCCGTCTTTTATTTTGTTTGTGGGGCTTGAAAACGTCATTTGGGAATTCACTCCCGGATATGATTCGGGCCTTTCCATTGGATGACGAACGAACTTTGTGTCGGCTCGTGAAAAGGTCTGTAAAAGAATTTGTTTCTGAGAATTGAAGATTATTTGAATTTTGTTTTTAAATGTTTCCCTAGTTTTCTATTGGCTGAAAAACATTTCGCATCAAGGTGTGAAATTTTACCAGTTTTGTTTTGGATTTGCTTTTGCTTATGTGTTAAGCAAAGTTTGTAAATTCGAGTGTTTTTAATTTCTAACAAAATCAATGAGTCAGTGCTTAGCATTTGAATTTTAAATCTAGATCTTGTTTTGTTCACTACATACCTTTTAAACATTTTACTAAGTGAGTTGTGATATTTTCATTTGCTCCTAGGTGTGCTGTAGCTTTAAAATGTTGAGAAACCCTATTCTAAAAAGACATTTAGAAGTGGAAGTAAAGAATGGTTAAACATACGAAAGAACGAAAACTATAAGCGAGAATGTAGGGGGGTATATTCTCAAAATAAGGGATTAAATAAACAAATCACCAGCAAGTTTAGTATTGGGTTTTTGGTTACTTCTAAAACATTTTCATTCTCTTTCACTTCCAGTTGCTCCTTGAAGTCTTAGTGGCAATATAAAAAAAAAAGTCTATCTAATAAGGGGCAAGTTTTACCGGACATGACTTGACCCCTCTAACCTGAGTTAAAATTAAACTCAAGAATCTGCTTAACTTTTGTAAATAGCAAATCTATCTCTCAGGGTCTGACCCAATGCTTAAAAAATATTTGCCCCCCCCCCCTCAACCCCCAGACTCCCTGTGGAAATGATGTCAAATAATTTTAGTGCGCAAATTCTTATTTGCAGCCGCACTAATTTAAAGGTAAACCCCCACCCCTCAAAACACTCTGTCAATGGGTTTACTCTCTCTCTCCTTCTCTCTCTCTCTCACTCTCTCTCTCTCTCTCTCTCTCCAAGTTTTTAACAAGTCAGTCACAATTATTGTGATATTTAAAACGGATAGCTAATAATTCAAGGGAGGTAACTCTTCCGATTTAAAAAAGTCTGGCTATATGTCATCTATAATAGAACGGGTAAAATTTATTCAACAAATACCTTAAAAACTTCATTCACTCTAATCATTGCATATAGACAATGTACTGCTTTTTTTTTTTAATCAAGTCACCCCAGGCTAAGCAATAATGCAAGAAACTACTGAGAGTGAAAGAGAATAAGAAGACTTTAGAAACCCAATCCTAAACACAAAACAAGGGATAAACCCTACTCTTGTACAAAAGACAACAGAGGAGTGTGAACTGGACAATAGGCAAACCTATCTATTCTTAATAACTGTTATAGTAAAAATATTATGTATTTTTCTTAGACATACAACAACCATATTTTGTTAGTAATACCTGCATTGACTCTTTCTTTCTAGTTTTCAAATTGTTTTCTTAAGAAATCATTTAAAATGCATTTCTATAAAATCAATCGTAATGCTTTTCTATAAATTCATTAGTAATGCATTTATATTAGATACGTAATAACCATATTCTGTCAGTAATACCTACATTAATTCCTGCCTACTGGCATCTGCTTTCTTCCTGAAATACAAACTATTTCTATAATAAACCATTTAAAATGCAATTCTGCTATAAAATAATTCAAAGTACATTGCTATAGGAAAACCTTTAGTAATGTAATTATATTATACGCATCAATAAACTTATTCCGTTAGTAACACCAGCTTTAATTCCTGACCACTGACAATCTCTTTATTTCCATCAAAATTTTTCAAAACTGTCTCATATATCAAAGACAATCAGCCTTCTGGTGAATTTATTATCAAATTTAAAACAATTGAAAACCACTCTCCAAATTTTATTAACCAGCAACATCTTATTAAAAGATGCCATCACAAATGAAACCATGTTTTGTTAAGATCTAAAAAAGATGTTATATTTGAATGTTTAAATATATTTATTTCTAATCTTATTGTAATTGTACTTATTCTTTCCTTAGTTAGTTACTAAGTTCAGCTATTATCTACACTATTCAATACTGATCTGTATTTGACATCTCACTGGCAGCGATTTTCAAAGAAACACCCTCACCCACTCCATCTCACTCTTGCTATCAATAAATGCTGGCAATTTTCAAAGAAACACCCTCACCCTCGCCCCCTCTAAAGCAGTTAGAACGGCAATGGAATTGCCTATAACAATCCATTTTTATCATTTTCTTCGTGTTTTGTATATATATTATCTTTTATTTCTTTTTTGTATGTACCTTCACTTTTTTACTGAAAAACAGCATAGCATGATGAAAAAGATCGCAAACTTAATAAAAACAAATTTTTAGCATCAAAATGTTTGTTATTATTAAAATGAAAGACCAAAGGATTTTTTGATTATTTTATTAAATTTTTAATCATTTCTAGCATGTTCGAAATTTTGGTAAAATCTTGTTTTTTTTTTTTTTTTAAGTTGGCAACCGGGGTCATATATATGTTAGTGTTTTTGTGCCTATTTTTCAGGTGAAAAACACACTGATTTGGAAATTCTTACAAAAATTAAATAATTGTCAAATTTTAATTAAACTTTCAGGACTTTTTCGAAAATTAATGAAATTATTTTTGAATTCTTTGTTTTTTAGAAAATTGTAGTAAACATAATTATTTCTACATATGTTACAACCCGCTTAGTTAATTTCATGAAATTTTGAAAAATTAAATTGGCCTCAGAAAATTTTTTATGGTGGCCTCTAAATAACATTATTGTTAAAAGGTCACGTGTTTTAAGGGTTGTCTCTCCCTTACTGGGAAAATTCACTCAACTTTTTGGGACTGTAATTCTTTCAAATGTAGAAATTTGTTCATCAGTGAAAAGCATTAAATATATCTTCAAGTATGTATACGAGGGACATGACCTGTGCCTCTGTTGAAGTAAGGGACAACCCAGCGGCAGATCGTGAGCAGAATCAAGCTGACGAGGAAATTGCTAATTATCTTGCTTGCCAATATGTTTCTCCCCCAGAAGTTATGTGGAGGAGACTGTCAGAGTTCAAAGCTTCATGACACATCTCGCTTTATCTACAGATTTGCTGTACATCTTGAAGGCCAGCAATGAGTTTACTTTCACAGAAAAGAAATTATCTAACCCTAACCCAGTATGCCTGAAATATGGTCTTCTCTCAATGACACACTGGAACAGACATTGCTAGAAATTGCTGCCTGTCAGATATGTTGACCATGTTCGCCATAGTCTATGAATATAGAATCCAGCGTAGTACGTAATCTGTTCAATGAAACAACGTTAAAGATTAACACTCACGAGTCAGACACTCTACTGAATCTGACTATATTGCCAATAGCAGCAGCAGTTGTTCCGTAATTCTTCAGTCTTCGATATCAGAGGTTGGCAGTGAATATTTGGAAAAAACATGGCTGCCTTTATACACGTCGGATTGAATATTTTGAGCCTTCTGATTGGTTAAGTCTTCTATTAGTGAACTATAAAATGAGTCAGCTATTTTTGGCTGGCTCACTAGTACACTAGGGTACCCAAAAACTCCAACAGGATACCCTTACAGTTGCATATGTTTGCTGCCCTGCAAATGTTCACCTGTGGACCACTCACAAGGAATCCATGATTGAAGATTTTTTTCACCAAGGTTTTAATTCAGACCATTCAGAAAACGTGGCATTGCACTCAATCGATGCAATTCTGATAGAGAATGGCATTAATTGCTTAGCAATTAGGCAGCTTGAACCTGTTGGGGTACCACAGCTTGACCATCATGAAGACCTCAATCACCCAGGCATTGCAACAGTTACTGATGAACAGAGACTGATTGCTAATGCTGTGTTTGAATCTGTAGGTAAGAAGAGAAGAGGTGAGGTGCCCAACCGCTCCTCTTTCTGTGTAGATGCACCATGAGGTTATGGTAAAACTTATATATTTAATACCATAATTTCTTGTCTGCGAAGGAACAACTGCAACGTGTGCAGTGGTGCTTGGACAGCTATTGCGTCTACACTACTGTCAGGTGGAAAGACTATCCATAGTTTGTTCAAATCCCCTGTCCCATTCACGGAGGACAGCGTTTGTAATGTGCCAGCCACTTCAGACCCTGCAAATTATTTATGAAACCTGGATTTGATGAGGCTTCTATGTTCCCTTCATTTGCTCTTCATGCTATTGATAAAGCCTTGTGAGATATCACAGGCATTACTGCTGTTTTTCGTGGTAAAGTTGTGCTCTTGGGGGGTAACTTTAGGCAAGTCTTATCCATATTGCCAAGAGGAACTTGCAAGGCAATCATTGAAATCTGTATAAAAATTCTCCTCTGTGGCTGATTTTCATTCAATACAGATTAAGCCAAAACATCAGGACAACAGCAGATCAAAGGGAATTTGCAGCATGGCTCTTGCATCTTGGCAATGGAACATCAGCAGTTTCACAAGACACTAATCTTGCTGTTGATGACATAGAAGCGCCTCAAATTTTATGCGTTGAAGTCTCTTTGGTGGATGATATCTTCAACAATACATCTGAAGAAGGAAGAAGCAGTAGAGTAATTCTTTTTGCCTAAGAACACAAACTGCCTCCTGATCAATGAAAAAGGTTTGAGACAACTTCCAGGCGACGGCTGCACCTATTATAGTACAGACACAGTTTAGACAGATGATCCTGCTGAGGCTGAGCACTACCCACTTGAATTTCTAAACTCGTTGACACCATCAGAAATGTCTCTTCATAAATTGAGTTTAAAACCCAGCTCAATAGTAATGCTTCTTCATAACATTTCAATCCAGAATAGACTCTGCAATGGTACAAGACTGGAAGGCATGGCCATGCATCAACATTCAATTGAGGATTCCTTGATTAGTGGCTCACTAATTAACAGACTTGTCCTCATCCCCAGAATAAAGCTGGCTCCAAGTGACTAACTTGCCATTCACCTTGAAGAGAACCCATTTTCCTGTGTGTTTGTCATATGCCATGATTATTAATGAGTCACAGGAGCAGACATTTGAGAAGGTGGGATTGTTCTTACCTTAGCTATTGTTCAGTCATGGGCAATTGTATGTGGTATACTCTCGAGCTCACAGGCTCTCAGATGTAAGGGTTAAGTTGATGGATACAGACAGACAAGGAAGGAGAAGAGGGCGAACTGTTACTAAGAACATTGTCTGCCGAAAGGTACTGGCTTGATGGAGTGGAGTGTTTTCAGAAATTCTGGAAACACTTGATTGCATTAGGTATGTAGACCTACATACACACACACACACACACACACACACACACACACACACACACACACACACACTCATATATATATATATATATATATATATATATATATATATATATATAAGGAGGAGGCACAGTGGAGTAATGGATAACGACTTGGATTGAGGAATCGGAGAGCCGAGTTCGAATTCCAGTCGAATCTTATTACATTCACTTACGTGCTAATACCCTTGGGAAAGGTGTGAATCCTCTTCTTCTCCCTCCAGCTATGGGTAAATAGCAGGACAGACTGGGCTCTATAGCCTTGGATGGCAACTGGTCTAGGAGAAAGACAACTCTGAATTCAAAACCTACGGACAGTCGTTTGGGGACCCTGTAGCACTTAGTGCACCAGGTCTTTGTATTCGTCCCTTCAAAAAGTGTGTTTGGTCCTGCACGAAACCTTCACCACTATAATCAAATCTCATGTGCCAGTGTCGGGCTCTCAGTTTCTAGGAACTGATCTCTGCTTGACCCTCATACGTCAAATTCGATGGGAGAGTTGATGATGATGATGATGATATATATATATATATATATATATATATATTCATCCATAGACAGACTGTAACACTGCTCTTCGGTGTTGCTAGACGTCTGATTGCTTCAAGCCAGGATCGAAAACCCAATCAATTTGGCATCAGCCAGAGATCCTACCCCTAGGCTACAGAGAAAGGGAAAATTTAATGTTTTCTTAAGAGAGTTCATATTAAATGAATATATTTCAAAAGAGGAAACTATTTATATGTGGCATGTATTATATAATTTTGTACATATATAGATCTATTGTTTTCTGTATTCATATTGGAGGAAACTGGCATGGCTCTATGTTGGGTGGGGGAGTACCATGAACTGATTTACCAGTGGCAAATCTTTGCACACATGGTGGGCACTCCCAAGTTTCTTTATGATGTGTTGTTTATTTTTCCAGACTATGGGTTTTGTATGTTAAAAAAGGATAGATTTAATAACTAAACTTTATCTATTTGTAAATATACCTGTACAAATAAACGCAATATTACTATTTGCTGCCTAAGTTTCTCATTCTATTATAGATGTAGAGATGTTAATCGCTCCTGCTTCGATCCGTTATTTTATACATACATATATGTAAAAAAAGTTTATTGTTTACTCAACATTCTATTAGTTGGTCCGTAGTAATTCCACAGGTCTCACTAGTTATTATTATTAATTATTATATATTTCAGGATGGGGGATCAGTTTATTACTTAAAAACAATGGAAACTTGATCCATCACTTTATGTGCAGTATAAGGTATATTAACCCTTGACTTATCAGTTTATTACTTAAAAATAATAAAAAACCTAGCTTTCACTTTATGTCTAGTGCAAATTCTTGGGGGGTCAGTTTATTACTTAATTACAATAGAAAACCAATCCATTGGTTTATTTCCAATGTAAGGTATATTAATCCTTCCGGGATCAGTTTATTACTTAAATACAATAGGAAATCGAATCATCACTTTCTGTCCGGTGAAGGGTATATTAATCCTAATCATTTTATTACTTAAAGCAGTAGAAAACCGATCCAAAGCTTTTTATCCAGTGTGAGGTATATTAGTAGTTGAGGGATCAGTTTATTACTTAAAATCAATAGATAACTGATCTCTCACTTCATATCCAGTGTGAGGTATATTATTCTTAGTGGGATCAGTTTACTACTTAAAATCAATAGATAACTGATCTCTGACTTCATATCCAGTGTGAGGTATATTATTCTTAGTGGGATCAGTTTACTACTTAAAATCAATAGATAACTGATCTCTCACTTCATATCCAGTGTGAGGTATATTATTCTTAGTGGGATCAGTTTACTACTTAAAATCAATAGATAACTGATCTCTCACTTCATATCCAGTGTGAGGTATATTATTCTTAGTGGGATCAGTTTACTACTTAAAATCAATAGATAACTGATCTCTGACTTCATATCCAGTGTGAGGTATATTATTCTTAGTGGGATCAGTTTACTACTTAAAATCAATAGATAACTGATCTTTCACTTCATATCCAGTGTGAGGTATATTATTCTTAGTGGGATCAGTTTACTACTTAAAATCAATAGATAACTGATCTCTCACTTCATATGCAGTGTGAGGTATATTATTCTTAGTGGGATCAGTTTATTACTTAAAATCAATAGATAACTGATCTCTCACTTCATATCCAGTGTGAGGTATATTATTCTTAGTGGGATCAGTTTATTACTTAAAATCAATAGATAACTGATCTCTCACTTCATATCCAGTGTGAGGTATATTATTCTTAGTGGGATCAGTTTACTACTTAAAATCAATAGATAACTGATCTCTCACTTCATATCCAGTGTGAGGTATATTATTCTTAGTGGGATCAGTTTACTACTTAAAATCAATAGATAACTGATTTTTTACTTCATATCCAGTGTGAGGTATATTATTCTTAGTGGGATCAGTTTACTACTTAAAATCAATAGATAACTGATCTCTCACTTCATATGCAGTGTGAGGTATATTATTCTTAGTGGGATCAGTTTATTACTTAAAATCAATAGATAACTGATCTCTCACTTCATATCCAGTGTGAGGTATATTATTCTTAGTGGGATCAGTTTATTACTTAAAATCAATAGATAACTGATCTCTCACTTCATATCCAGTGTGAGGTATATTATTCTTAGTGGGATCAGTTTATTACTTAAAATCAATAGATAACTGATCTCTCACTTCATATCCAGTGTAAGGTATATTATTCTTAGTGGGATCAGTTTATTACTTAAAATCAATAGATAACTGATCTCTCACTTCATATCCAGTGTGAGGTATATTATTCTTAGTGGGATCAGTTTATTACTTAAAATCAATAGATAACTGATCTCTCACTTCATATCCAGTGTGAGGTATATTATTCTTAGTGGGATCAGTTTACTACTTAAAATCAATAGATAACTGATCTCTCACTTCATATCCAGTGTGAGGTATATTATTCTTAGTGGGATCAGTTTACTACTTAAAATCAATAGATAACTGATCTCTCACTTCATATCCAGTGTGAGGTATATTATTCTTAGTGGGATCAGTTTACTACTTAAAATCAATAGATAACTGATCTCTCACTTCATATCCAGTGTGAGGTATATTATTCTTAGTGGGATCAGTTTACTACTTAAAATCAATAGATAACTGATCTCTGACTTCATATCCAGTGTGAGGTATATTATTCTTAGTGGGATCAGTTTACTACTTAAAATCAATAGATAACTGATCTTTCACTTCATATCCAGTGTGAGGTATATTATTCTTAGTGGGATCAGTTTACTACTTAAAATCAATAGATAACTGATCTCTCACTTCATATGCAGTGTGAGGTATATTATTCTTAGTGGGATCAGTTTATTACTTAAAATCAATAGATAACTGATCTCTCACTTCATATCCAGTGTGAGGTATATTATTCTTAGTGGGATCAGTTTATTACTTAAAATCAATAGATAACTGATCTCTCACTTCATATCCAGTGTGAGGTATATTATTCTTAGTGGGATCAGTTTACTACTTAAAATCAATAGATAACTGATCTCTCACTTCATATCCAGTGTGAGGTATATTATTCTTAGTGGGATCAGTTTACTACTTAAAATCAATAGATAACTGATTTTTTACTTCATATCCAGTGTGAGGTATATTATTCTTAGTGGGATCAGTTTACTACTTAAAATCAATAGATAACTGATCTCTCACTTCATATGCAGTGTGAGGTATATTATTCTTAGTGGGATCAGTTTATTACTTAAAATCAATAGATAACTGATCTCTCACTTCATATCCAGTGTGAGGTATATTATTCTTAGTGGGATCAGTTTATTACTTAAAATCAATAGATAACTGATCTCTCACTTCATATCCAGTGTGAGGTATATTATTCTTAGTGGGATCAGTTTATTACTTAAAATCAATAGATAACTGATCTCTCACTTCATATCCAGTGTAAGGTATATTATTCTTAGTGGGATCAGTTTATTACTTAAAATCAATAGATAACTGATCTCTCACTTCATATCCAGTGTGAGGTATATTATTCTTAGTGGGATCAGTTTATTACTTAAAATCAATAGATAACTGATCTCTCACTTCATATCCAGTGTGAGGTATATTATTCTTAGTGGGATCAGTTTACTACTTAAAATCAATAGATAACTGATCTCTCACTTCATATCCAGTGTAAGGTATATTATTCTTAGTGGGATCAGTTTATTACTTAAAATCAATAGATAACTGATCTCTCACTTCATATCCAGTGTGAGGTATATTATTCTTAGTGGGATCAGTTTACTACTTAAAATCAATAGATAACTGATCTCTCACTTCATATCCAGTGTGAGGTATATTATTCTTAGTGGGATCAGTTTACTACTTAAAATCAATAGATAACTGATCTTTCACTTCATATCCAGTGTGAGGTATATTATTCTTAGTGGGATCAGTTTACTACTTAAAATCAATAGATAACTGATCTCTCACTTCATATGCAGTGTGAGGTATATTATTCTTAGTGGGATCAGTTTATTACTTAAAATCAATAGATAACTGATCTCTCACTTCATATCCAGTGTGAGGTATATTATTCTTAGTGGGATCAGTTTATTACTTAAAATCAATAGATAACTGATCTCTCACTTCATATCCAGTGTGAGGTATATTATTCTTAGTGGGATCAGTTTACTACTTAAAATCAATAGATAACTGATCACTCACTTCATATCCAGTGTGAGGTATATTATTCTTAGTGGGATCAGTTTACTACTTAAAATCAATAGATAACTGATCTCTCACTTCATATCCAGTGTGAGGTATATTATTCTTAGTGGGATCAGTTTACTACTTAAAATCAATAGATAACTGATCTCTCACTTCATATCCAGTGTGAGGTATATTATTCTTAGTGGGATCAGTTTACTACTTAAAATCAATAGATAACTGATCTCTCACTTCATATCCAGTGTGAGGTATATTATTCTTAGTGGGATCAGTTTACTACTTAAAATCAATAGATAACTGATCTCTCACTTCATATGCAGTGTGAGGTATATTATTCTTAGTGGGATCAGTTTATTACTTAAAATCAATAGATAACTGATCTCTCACTTCATATGCAGTGTGAGGTATATTATTCTTAGTGGGATCAGTTTATTACTTAAAATCAATAGATAACTGATCTCTCACTTCATATCCAGTGTGAGGTATATTATTCTTAGTGGGATCAGTTTATTACTTAAAATCAATAGATAACTGATCTCTCACTTCATATCCAGTGTGAGGTATATTATTCTTAGTGGGATCAGTTTACTACTTAAAATCAATAGATAACTGATCTCTCACTTCATATCCAGTGTGAGGTATATTATTCTTAGTGGGATCAGTTTATTACTTAAAATCAATAGATAACTGATCTCTCACTTCATATCCAGTGTGAGGTATATTATTCTTAGTGGGATCAGTTTACTACTTAAAATCAATAGATAACTGATCTCTCACTTCATATCCAGTGTGAGGTATATTATTCTTAGTGGGATCAGTTTACTACTTAAAATCAATAGATAACTGATCTTTCACTTCATATGCAGTGTGAGGTATATTATTCTTAGTGGGATCAGTTTACTACTTAAAATCAATAGATAACTGATCTCTCACTTCATATGCAGTGTGAGGTATATTATTCTTACTGGGATCAGTTTACTACTTAAAATCAATAGATAACTGATCTCTCACTTCATATCCAGTGTGAGGTATATTATTCTTAGTGGGATCAGTTTATTACTTAAAATCAATAGATAACTGATCTCTCACTTCATATCCAGTGTGAGGTATATTATTCTTAGTGGGATCAGTTTACTACTTAAAATCAATAGATAACTGATCTCTCACTTCATATCCAGTGTGAGGTATATTATTCTTAGTGGGATCAGTTTATTACTTAAAATCAATAGATAACTGATCTCTCACTTCATATCCAGTGAGAGGTATATTATTCTTAGTGGGATCAGTTTACTACTTAAAATCAATAGATAACTGATCTCTCACTTCATATCCAGTGTGAGGTATATTATTCTTAGTGGGATCAGTTTACTACTTAGAATCAATAGATAACTGATCTCTCACTTCATATCCAGTGTGAGGTATATTATTCTTAGTGGGATCAGTTTATTACTTAAAATCAATAGATAACTGATCTCTCACTTCATATCCAGTGTGAGGTATATTATTCTTAGTGGGATCAGTTTACTACTTAAAATCAATAGATAACTGATCTCTCACTTCATATCCAGTGTGAGGTATATTATTCTTAGTGGGATCAGTTTACTACTTAAAATCAATAGATAACTGATCTCTCACTTCATATCCAGTGTGAGGTATATTATTCTTAGTGGGATCAGTTTACTACTTAAAATCAATAGATAACTGATTTTTTACTTCATATCCAGTGTGAGGTATATTATTCTTAGTGGGATCAGTTTACTACTTAAAATCAATAGATAACTGATCTCTCACTTCATATGCAGTGTGAGGTATATTATTCTTAGTGGGATCAGTTTATTACTTAAAATCAATAGATAACTGATCTCTCACTTCATATCCAGTGTGAGGTATATTATTCTTAGTGGGATCAGTTTATTACTTAAAATCAATAGATAACTGATCTCTCACTTCATATCCAGTGTGAGGTATATTATTCTTAGTGGGATCAGTTTACTACTTAAAATCAATAGATAACTGATCTCTCACTTCATATCCAGTGTGAGGTATATTATTCTTAGTGGGATCAGTTTACTACTTAAAATCAATAGATAACTGATCTCTCACTTCATATCCAGTGTGAGGTATATTATTCTTAGTGGGATCAGTTTACTACGTAAAATTAATAGATAATTGATCTCTCACTTCATATCCAGTGTAAGGTATATTATTCTTAGTGGGATCAGTTTATTACTTAAAATCAATAGATAACTGATCTCTCACTTCATATCCAGTGTGAGGTATATTATTCTTAGTGGGATCAGTTTACTACGTAAAATCAATAGATAACTTAGATTATTCTTAGTGGGATCACTAATAGATAACTTAGATTATTCTTAGTGGGATCAGTTTACTACGTAAAATCAATAGATAACTGATCTCTCACTTCATATCCAGTGTAAGGTATATTATTCTTAGTGGGATCAGTTTATTACTTAAAATCAATAGATAACTGATCTCTCACTTCATATCCAGTGTGAGGTATATTATTCTTAGTGGGATCAGTTTATTACTTAAAATCAATAGATAACTGATCTCTCACTTCATATCCAGTGTAAGGTATATTATTCTTAGTGGGATCAGTTTACTACGTAAAATCAATAGATAACTGATCTCTCACTTCATATCCAGTGTGAGGTATATTATTCTTAGTGGGATCAGTTTATTACTTAAAATCAATAGATAACTGATCTCTCACTTCATATCCAGTGTGAGGTATATTATTCTTAGTGGGATCAGTTTACTACTTAAAATCAATAGATAACTGATCTCTCACTTCATATCCAGTGTGAGGTATATTATTCTTAGTGGGATCAGTTTACTACTTAAAATCAATAGATAACTGATCTCTCACTTCATATCCAGTGTGAGGTATATTATTCTTAGTGGGATCAGTTTACTACTTAAAATCAATAGATAACTGATCTCTCACTTCATATCCAGTGTGAGGTATACTATTCTTAGTGGGATCAGTTTACTACTTAAAATCAATAGATAACTGATCTCTCACTTCATATCCAGTGTGAGGTATATTATTCTTAGTGGGATCAGTTTATTACTTAAAATCAATAGATAACTGATCTCTCACTTCATATCCAGTGTGAGGTATATTATTCTTAGTGGGATCAGTTTATTACTTAAAATCAATAGATAACTGATCTCTCACTTCATATCCAGTGTGAGGTATATTATTCTTAGTGGGATCAGTTTACTACTTAAAATCAATAGATAACTGATCTCTCACTTCATATCCAGTGTGAGGTATATTATTCTTAGTGGGATCAGTTTACTACTTAAAATCAATAGATAACTGATCTCTCACTTCATATCCAGTGTGAGGTATATTATTCTTAGTGGGATCAGTTTACTACGTAAAATTAATAGATAATTGATCTCTCACTTCATATCCAGTGTAAGGTATATTATTCTTAGTGGGATCAGTTTATTACTTAAAATCAATAGATAACTGATCTCTCACTTCATATCCAGTGTGAGGTATATTATTCTTAGTGGGATCAGTTTACTACGTAAAATCAATAGATAACTTAGATTATTCTTAGTGGGATCACTAATAGATAACTTAGATTATTCTTAGTGGGATCAGTTTACTACGTAAAATCAATAGATAACTGATCTCTCACTTCATATCCAGTGTAAGGTATATTATTCTTAGTGGGATCAGTTTATTACTTAAAATCAATAGATAACTGATCTCTCACTTCATATCCAGTGTGAGGTATATTATTCTTAGTGGGATCAGTTTATTACTTAAAATCAATAGATAACTGATCTCTCACTTCATATCCAGTGTAAGGTATATTATTCTTAGTGGGATCAGTTTACTACGTAAAATCAATAGATAACTGATCTCTCACTTCATATCCAGTGTGAGGTATATTATTCTTAGTGGGATCAGTTTATTACTTAAAATCAATAGATAACTGATCTCTCACTTCATATCCAGTGTAAGGTATATTATTCTTAGTGGGATCAGTTTACTACGTAAAATCAATAGATAACTGATCTCTCACTTCATATCCAGTGTAAGGTATATTATTCTTAGTGGGATCAGTTTACTACTTAAAATCAATAGATAACTGATCTGTCACTTCATATCCACTGTAAGGTATATTATTCTTAGTGGGATCAGTTTACTACTTAAAATAAATAGATAACTGATCTGTCACTTCATATCCAGTGTAAGGTATATTATTCTTAGTGGGATCAGTTTACTACTTAAAATCAATAGATAACTGATCTGTCACTTCATATCCAGTGTAAGGTATATTATTCTTAGTGGGATCAGTTTACTACTTAAAATCAATAGATAACTGATCTCTCACTTCATATGCAGTGTGAGGTATATTATTCTTAGTGGGATCAGTTTATTACTTAAAATCAATAGATAACTGATCTCTCACTTCATATCCAGTGTGAGGTATATTATTCTTAGTGGGATCAGTTTACTACTTAAAATCAATAGATAACTGATCTCTCACTTCATATCCAGTGTGAGGTATATTATTCTTAGTGGGATCAGTTTACTACTTAAAATCAATAGATAACTGATCTCTCACTTCATATCCAGTGTGAGGTATATTATTCTTAGCGGGATCAGTTTACTACTTAAAATCAATAGATAACTGATCTCTCACTTCATATCCAGTGTGAGGTATATTATTCTTAGCGGGATCAGTTTATTACTTAAAATCAATAGATAACTGATCTCTCACTTCATATCCAGTGTGAGGTATATTATTCTTAGCGGGATCAGTTTACTACTTAAAATCAATAGATAACTGATCTCTCACTTCATATGCAGTGTGAGGTATATTATTGTTAGCGGGATCAGTTTACTACTTAAAATCAATAGATAACTGATCTCTCACTTCATATCCAGTGTGAGGTATATTATTCTTAGCGGGATCAGTTTACTACTTAAAATCAATAGATAACTGATCTCTCACTTCATATCCAGTGTGAGGTATATTATTCTTAGTGGGATCAGTTTACTACTTAAAATCAATAGATAACTGATCTCTCACTTCATATCCAGTGTGAGGTATATTATTCTTAGTGGGATCAGTTTACTACTTAAAATCAATAGATAACTGATCTCTCACTTCATATGCAGTGTGAGGTATATTATTCTTAGTGGGATCAGTTTACTACTTAAAATCAATAGATAACTGATCTCTCACTTCATATCCAGTGTGAGGTATATTATTCTTAGCGGGATCAGTTTACTACTTAAAATCAATAGATAACTGATCTCTCACTTCATATCCAGTGTGAGGTATATTATTCTTAGTGGGATCAGTTTATTACTTAAAATCAATAGATAACTGATCTCTCACTTCATATCCAGTGTGAGGTATATTATTCTTAGTGGGATCAGTTTACTACTTAAAATCAATAGATAACTGATCTCTCACTTCATATCCAGTGTGAGGTATATTATTCTTAGTGGGATCAGTTTACTACTTAAAATCAATAGATAACTGATCTCTCACTTCATATCCAGTGTGAGGTATATTATTCTTAGTGGGATCAGTTTACTACTTAAAATCAATAGATAACTGATCTCTCACTTCATATCCAGTGTGAGGTATATTATTCTTAGTGGGATCAGTTTATTACTTAAAATCAATAGATAACTGATCTCTCACTTCATATCCAGTGTGAGGTATATTATTCTTAGTGGGATCAGTTTATTACTTAAAATCAATAGATAACTGATCTCTCACTTCATATCCAGTGTGAGGTATATTATTCTTAGTGGGATCAGTTTACTACTTAAAATCAATAGATAACTGATCTCTCACTTCATATCTAGTGTGAGGTATATTATTCTTAGTGGGATCAGTTTACTACTTAAAATCAATAGATAACTGATCTCTCACTTCATATCCAGTGTGAGGTATATTATTCTTAGTGGGATCAGTTTACTACTTAAAATCAATAGATAACTGATCTCTCACTTCATATCCAGTGTGAGGTATATTATTCTTAGTGGGATCAGTTTACTACTTAAAATCAATAGATAACTGATCTCTCACTTCATATCCAGTGTGAGGTATATTATTCTTAGTGGGATCAGTTTATTACTTAAAATCAATAGATAACTGATCTCTCACTTCATATCCAGTGTGAGGTATATTATTCTTAGTGGGATCAGTTTATTACTTAAAATCAATAGATAACTGATCTCTCACTTCATATCCAGTGTGAGGTATATTATTCTTAGTGGGATCAGTTTACTACTTAAAATCAATAGATAACTGATCTCTCACTTCATATCCAGTGTGAGGTATATTATTCTTAGTGGGATCAGTTTACTACTTAAAATCAATAGATAACTGATCTCTCACTTCATATCCAGTGTGAGGTATATTATTCTTAGTGGGATCAGTTTACTACTTAAAATCAATAGATAACTGATCTCTCACTTCATATCCAGTGTGAGGTAAATTATTCTAGGTGGGATCAGTTTACTACTTAAAATCAATAGATAACTGATCTCTCACTTCATATCCAGTGTGAGGTATATTATTCTTAGTGGGATCAGTTTACTACTTAAAATCAATAGATAACTGATCTCTCACTTCATATCCAGTGTGAGGTATATTATTCTTAGTGGGATCAGTTTACTACTTAAAATCAATAGATAACTGATCTCTCACTTCATATCCAGTGTGAGGTATATTATTCTTAGTGGGATCAGTTTACTACGTAAAATCAATAGATAATTGATCTCTCACTTCATATCCAGTGTAAGGTATATTATTCTTAGTGGGATCAGTTTATTCCTTAAAATCAATAGATAACTGATCTCTCACTTCATATCCAGTGTGAGGTATATTATTCTTAGTGGGATCAGTTTACTACGTAAAATCAATAGATAACTTAGATTATTCTTAGTGGGATCACTAATAGATAACTTAGATTATTCTTAGTGGGATCAGTTTACTACGTAAAATCAATAGATAAGTGATCTCTCACTTCATATCCAGTGTAAGGTATATTATTCTTAGTGGGATCAGTTTATTACTTAAAATCAATAGATAACTGATCTCTCACTTCATATCCAGTGTGAGGTATATTATTCTTAGTGGGATAGGTTTATTACTTAAAATCAATAGATAACTGATCTCTCATTTCATATCCAGTGTGAGGTATATTATTCTTAGTGGGATCAGTTTACTACTTAAAATCAATAGATAACTGATCTCTCACTTCATATCCAGTGTGAGGTATATTATTCTTAGTGGGATCAGTTTACTACTTAAAATCAATAGATAACTGATCTCTCACTTCATATGCAGTGTGAGGTATATTATTCTTAGTGGGATCAGTTTACTACTTAAAATCAATAGATAACTGATCTCTCACTTCATATGCAGTGTGAGGTATATTATTCTTAGTGGGATCAGTTTACTACTTAAAATCAATAGATAACTGATCTCTCACTTCATATCCAGTGTGAGGTATATTATTCTTAGTGGGATCAGTTTACTACTTAAAATCAATAGATAACTGATCTCTCACTTCATATGCAGTGTGAGGTATATTATTCTTAGCGGGATCAGTTTACTACTTAAAATCAATAGATAACTGATCTCTCACTTCATATCCAGTGTGAGGTATATTATTCTTAGTGGGATCAGTTTACTACTTAAAATCAATAGATAACTGATCTCTCACTTCATATGCAGTGTGAGGTATATTATTCTTAGTGGGATCAGTTTACTACTTAAAATCAATAGATAACTGATCTCTCACTTCATATGCAGTGTGAGGTATATTATTCATAGAGGGATCAGTTTACTACTTAAAATCAATAGATAACTGATCTCTCACTTCATATGCAGTGTGAGGTATATTATTCTTAGCGGGATCAGTTTACTACTTAAAATCAATAGATAACTGATAACTCACTTCATATCCAGTGTGAGGTATATTATTCTTAGTGGGATCAGTTTACTACTTAAAATCAATAGATAACTGATCTCTCACTTCATATGCAGTGTGAGGTATATTATTCTTAGCGGGATCAGTTTACTACTTAAAATCTATAGATAACTGATCTCTCACTTCATATCCAGTGTGAGGTATATTATTCTTA
This sequence comes from Acanthosepion esculentum, assembly GCA_964036315.1. Taxonomy (NCBI): domain Eukaryota; kingdom Metazoa; phylum Mollusca; class Cephalopoda; order Sepiida; family Sepiidae; genus Acanthosepion; species Acanthosepion esculentum. The sequence goes on from OZ038510.1 coordinate 2,438,371, forward strand.
GCGGGATCAGTTTACTACTTAAAATCAATAGATAACTGATCTCTCACTTCATATGCAGTGTGAGGTATATTATTCTTAGCGGGATCAGTTTACTACTTAAAATCAATAGATAACTGATCTCTCACTTCATATCCAGTGTGAGGTATATTATTCTTAGTGGGATCAGTTTACTACTTAAAATCAATAGATAACTGATCTCTCACTTCATATCCAGTGTGAGGTATATTATTCTTAGCGGGATCAGTTTACTACTTAAAATCAATAGATAACTGATCTCTCACTTCATATCCAGTGTGAGGTATATTATTCTTAGTGGGATCAGTTTATTACTTAGAATCAATAGATAACTGATCTCTCACTTCATATCCAGTGTAAGGTATATTATTCTTAGTCGGATCAGTTTATTACTTAGAATCAATAGATAACTGATCTCTCACTTCATATCCAGTGTAAGGTATATTATTCTTAGTGGGATCAGTTTATTACTTAAAATCAATAGATAACTGATCTCTCACTTCATATCCAGTGTAAGGTATATTATTCTTAGTGGGATCAGTTTATTACTTAAAATCAATAGATAACTGATCTCTCACTTCATATCCAGTGTAAGGTATATTATTCTTAGTGGGATCAGTTTACTACTTAAAATCAATAGATAACTGTTCTCTCACTTCATATCCAGTGTAAGGTATATTATTCTTAGTGGGATCAGTTTATTACTTAAAATCAATAGATAACTGATCTCTCACTTCATATCCAGTGTAAGGTATATTATTCTTAGTGGGATCAGTTTATTACTTAAAATCAATAGATAACTGATCTCTCACTTCATATCCAGTGTAAGGTATATTATTCTTAGTGGGATCAGTTTATTACTTAAAATCAATAGATAACTGATCTCTCACTTCATATCCAGTGTAAGGTATATTATTCTTAGTGGGATCAGTTTACTACTTAAAATCAATAGATAACTGATCTCTCACTTCATATCCAGTGTGAGGTATATTATTCTTAGTGGGATCAGTTTACTACTTAAAATCAATAGATCACTGATCTCTCACTTCATATCCAGTGTAAGGTATATTATTCTTAGTGGGATCAGTTTACTACTTAAAATCAATAGATAACTGATCTCTCACTTCATATCCAGTGTGAGGTATATTATTCTTAGTGGGATCAGTTTACTACTTAAAATCAATAGATAACTGATCTCTCACTTCATATCCAGTGTGAGGTATATTATTCTTAGTGGGATCAGTTTATTACTTAAAATCAATAGATAACTGATCTCTCACTTCATATCCAGTGTGAGCTATATTATTCTTAGTGGGATCAGTTTATTACTTAAAATCAATAGATAACTGATCTCTCACTTCATATCCAGTGTGAGGTATATTATTCTTAGTGGGATCAGTTTATTACTTTTAAACCAATGAAAACTGATCTCTCACTTTTTGTCTAGTAGAATCTTATATCAATACTAATTTTCTTTTTTAGTCATTGTATCCCAAGCAAGTAAATGAAGTCACTAAGACACAAGGAGTTACTGAGTATCAAAGAATATGAGAAAAAAAAAAAACAATTAAGAAGAGAGAACAATATGAGCACAGGAATTAAGAATACAAAAGATTATGATGGACATTGCATTGAAATTTTTGAAGATCAAATTTAACTGGGGAGTAAGAAGTGAGAAGAGAATTCCACAAACAAGAAGTGTGAGAGACAAAACTGTTAGTATAGAACTTACGGTTGCATCTTTCATCAGTAAACTGATGTGAACTTGCCACCAATCTTGTACTGCATTAAAACTAATAATCTCTAGGTACCATAGAGGAAAGAAATATTTATTTTATGTAATAGAAATATGTGGCACAATGTAAAAAGGGGGTCTTCAATTTGTACCAGAGAGGAAAGTTCATCAGAACAATTACCATGAAAATTTTTATAGCACAGACACAGGGAAGCCACATTAGGCCAGTAGTCGTAGGAGCTTATGGCCATTGCAAGTGCTGGGAAGAAGGCTGAAAGTAGATGTGGCTGGAAGTATGTGCAGGTCGGAAACGGTGGAAGTAAAGTTAGATTGCCGGAAGATAAGGGGCTGGAGTAAGCTGAAAGTAATAAAGGTCAAGAATGCCGGAAGTAAAAGTAGACAGGAAAGTATCCAACTAGTTTCCGGTTGTCAGAACAAAAATAAATGGACTAACTTAATGCAGAACCGATCCAAGTTCACTGGTCACAAGGATCAGTGGCCTGTGTTTCTCCTCTTCTTTCTTAATATTTATTTGCCATAGGGATACAAAATGTGCCACAAGGGCTAAAAATTGGGGGTGGGGAAAAGACTGGTCTTCTCTAGTCCTATCTCAAAACAAACTAGTCTCTTTCATTGACCCATTCGTACTTACAATTTCCCTTTCACCATAACAACGCATTTACACCACAATCACCAAAATAACACATTTTCTCAATGAAAAGGCCTAACATGAATTTTTATTTACACAATTATTGAGGGATGGGGAAAAATCAAAAACGTCAATGTTTATATACAATGCAAAAAATGTTTGTACAAGAAACTAAACAAAACAATATTAGTAGTAGGACCCTTCCCAAAAATGTGGCAGAAATCTCGATTAACTGGGTTGAACAATTCCAGAGAACAGAGACATCTGTCACCTAAAAAGAAGGAAGGGTGGAGACAAGAAACTAAAAGGCCGGGACGGAAAAGGCGAGACTTATGTACTTGCATGCTCTAGCTATGTTGAAAGGAAAATATTTAGCCCAGAGGAGGCCAAAACTGAAAATGAAAATGTCCTATCTTACCTTAAAAGGGCTGGGATGACTGATGTTTCGGTTCGAGGCTCAAAATCCTCTTGCCTAAGTTGCATCCAACAACCACTCCAGGTCAGCACCTCTCACTCGCACGAAGCACGAAATTTTCACCCACCTTTTGCCAAATTTCAACAAGGAGAGACACACCCTCTCTGCCCTGATCTTAACCATAAGCTGATACCTAAAGAAAGAGACCAGTTGCAAGGAGGAATATTTCTCACCTGCGTGAAACTCCTTCTGTCTAGTCTTTCTTCCTGAGCAGCGAGAGGTCATAGGTTTATATGACAACGATGTATGATAACATCTCCAGGGTTTGCTACATACTTAATATCTAAAGGAAATAAATCCAGAGTTGCTACTGAGTATAAAAAGTATTATAGAATGTTTACGAAAAGTATTTAGATTATGTTAATAATAATCAATCAGCTAAAGAGAAATTAGGTTGATCATATAATCTAAATAGACTTGTTATAATGGATAGAAGAAAGTGAGGTGACACAATGAAGAAAAAGGCCAAAGGTCATGAAGAAATATTGCATCTGCCATGGTCATGTGATTGAAGTCAGTCAGGTGCCATGCATGGTGCACGCTTAGGCGATCTTTTGATACATGACTGACGAGGCAGATTTTTTCCCACAATAGGTTGCCATTTCTTCCTGCAGTAGACCAGTTGCCATCCAAGGCTATAGAACCCAGTCTTTCCTGCTATTTATCCATAGCTATGGTGAACCTTACTGTAGAAAAAAAAAAGACACCAACAACTCAACCATGTAGTAGGTTTTATTGGGCTACATAGTAACCGTATTCTTTATGTATTTTTCCTTTTAGTCAATTCTAGATAATTCTGTTGTTTATCTCAAGTCAAAATGACACTCTTCAATAAATATGTCAAAAAATTAAGATATATTGAGGTATTTCCTTCCTTTGACCTCTTCTGAGGGTCGACATTTTTGTCATTATACAGAAATTAGAATTTTACAGGAAATTATGATGTATAAATGGCAAACTACAATTATGTCAGTCAGTTATGTGCCACGCGTGATACATGCTTAGGCGATCATATATCTTTCGATATATGACTGACGAGGCAGATTTTTTCCCATAGTAGTTTGCCATTTCTGCATTAGACCAGTTGCCATCCAAGGCTATAGAAGCCAGTCTGTCTTGCTATTTATCCATAGCTAAAGGGAGAAGGAAAAGATTCATACCTTTCCAAAGGGTATTAGCACATAAGTGAATGTAATGGATTTGACTGGAATTCAAACTCGGCTCTCTCAATCTAAGCTGATATCCATTACTCCACTGTGCCTCCTGAAGATTATAAATACATGACTGACGAGGCAGATTTTGTTTTCTTGCAGTCTGTCATCTCGTCTGCAGTCGCTCTCTCACAGATGTGCCGTTGCCTCGCTCTGTCTTTTTTACAAATACTTTCACGGTAATTGCTCCGATGAGCTGCTTTTGCTGGTTCCTAGGCCTCATGAATTTAAGCGTCCTACGAGGCTGGCATCCCGTTCCCACCCCTTCACCGTTGAAACCGTTAGATGTAGACGTCTCTTCTACTCCAATAGTTTCATGTCTCGCACATCTCGCCTGTGGAACTCCCTTCCTTATTCCTATTTCCCCGACAAATACAATCTCCAACTATTTAAGTGTAACGTCTTTCGACATCTCCAGTTGCCTTGATCTATACCCTTCCCTTCTCCACATCCTTTCACCTTTCATTCCTATCTGCTCTCACTCCGAATCTTCTGTAACCTCCTTGCCTTGATCGATCCACTATCTTTCTCCACATCCTCTCCTTTACCACTCCTATCTGCTCTTCCTCCAAACCTTCTGTAACCCCTTGCATGCTAGTGGCTTCCAGCCTTGCTTGGGGTGATAAGCTTAAAAAAAAAAAAAAAAAAAAAAGTTGCCATTTCTTTTTGTGGCAGACCAGTTGCCATCCAAGGCTATAGAACCTGGTCTGTCCTGCTATTTACCTATAGCTGAAGTGGGTGGGAGGAGAAGAAGAGAATTCATACCTTTCCCAAGGGTATTAGCATGTAAGTGAATATAATGGATTTGAGCGGAATTTGAACCCTGCTCTCCAGTTCCTCAATCCAAGCCAATATCCATTATTCCACCAAGCCTCTTGCAATTATGACAAAAGGAAATTGGAGTATATATTTTAAAGCTTTTGTATGGATGTAGAAATGGAAAAATAATATATTTAACTTTATTCCATATCCCAGATTGACAATCAAACAATATGAGGATATTACATATTCAGCATCAATATTTATAGCTTAGGAATTAAGAGACAATTTTCATGAATTTTCAGAAAAAAAACAAATTAAAACTATTGCGTTACAAAGTTACTGAGTCACTTCAGTCAAACAATGTTTGAAGCTTAGACATTATTTGATGAGCTGATTGATTTTTACGGCTTATCAACTCACTTGTGGGTTATTTAAAGCCTTTTTATAAATACTTTCATGGTAATTGTTCTGATGAACTTTCCTCTATGGTATCTAGACTTTATGAATTTAAATGCAGTACTAGATTGGCAGCTAGGTCTCATCAACTCACAGTTGAACTAGCTAGATGGAACCGTAAGTTCTATGCTAACAGTTTCTTCTTTTGCAATTCTCGCTTGTGAAACTCTCTTCCAGTTTCTTGCTTTCCAGTCAACTTTGATCTTCAAAAATATAAATGCAATATCAATCATTACCTTCTGTCTTCTTAATTCCTGTTCTCTTATTGTTCTCACTTCTTAATAGTGTTTTTTTTTATATATTCTGTAACACTCAGTAACCTCTTGCGTCTTAGTGGCTTTATTGTCTTGCTTAGGGTGAAATGATTAAAAAAACATACAAAAATCATATTTTGGATTGGAAGAATAATTCTTTTTGTGAGTGTATATTGCATTAACAGGTTTTGGAGATGACAATGATTTTTTTCAGATACAAGTCCTACTATTTGACCCATAGCTGGGGGGAGAGAGATGGATTCAGACCTTTCCCAAAGGAATTTGTATGTATTATTTGATGGGAGAATATTTTATATAAATGTTGGGTAATTGAATGACAAAATGGAAAAAATTCCATATAACATCTACCTTCCTTCAAAAGGACTTCATTAAACTAAAACTATATTCTTGTTTGATGGAATTATATATATGTAGAGGAGGTGGTAAAAATGTAAATGAAAACGTTAGTTATAATTATAGGTTATTTGATGCCAGAAATTTAAAAACTTAAATTTAAAGTTTAACGTCCGTACATCAATATATAATTATAATGAAATAATTACTGCTCAAGAATGCATATTTTCGATGAAATTTCTTCGACATTCAGGCCGGTAAATATCATTAATACTGTTTAATTAAAAGAACAGAACATTTTCTCAAATAAGTGTATCCATAAAAAATAATGTATAAACAGAGAATATATTAAATATTTGTCAGATTCTATCCATTTTCCATTATATATATATATATATATATATATATATATATATTTTGAACGATAAAAATTATTTAAAAAATCAATTAAAATCTTCAGACATACTGGGTTGTAGATTAATATTCTTATGCTTTTATTATTATTATTTCATTTATATTCCTCGACTAGTTTCGGCCAACATGGCCATCATCGGGAGAGAAAAAATGTTTCTGCTTGCTGTAGCAGTCCATAAAATTCATGTGCACTTTAAAAAATTAATAACTGTATTTGTATTTGCGATGTATATATAAGCAAAATTATAAGTCTTAAAGAAAGTTGTGTATTTTTAAGTAGGATAATTAAGCCTTGTTTTGCTGTAATCGTTTTCCTGTAGCTTAATGGTAAAACAGGCTTGACTTGTAGCATGTTCTTATTTGATGGATATATGTATATATATATATATATATATATATATATATATATATAGAGAGAGAGAGAGAGAGAGAGAGAGAGAGAGAAAGAGAGAGAGAGAGGAGGTGTAAAAAAAAAATAAAACATAAGATAAAATATTTAAAAATAACAGAATTAAGAAATTGAATGATGTCGACTAAACATTGGCTGCCAGAAATTTAAAAACTTAAATTTAAAGTTTAACATCCGTACATCTTCAGCGTTCTTTTAGTTATTTTAGCTATACTTAAAACTAGGTACATTAAACTTTATAACATTTTTTACAGATTATTTCTATCGCAAATACAAATAAAGTTACAAATTTTTTAAAGTGCACACAAACTTAATGGACACCCTGTATATATATATATATATATATATATATATATATATATATATATATATATATATATATATATATATGTATGTATATGTAAATAAAAAGAAAGAACAGTAAGATATATAATCCGGTGTTCTTATAGATATTTTTATTTTTACAAAATAGTGCTCAATGTAAATAACATTAATATTATAAATTAGCTGTTTTAAAATATGTTTTTTTTCGCTACACAGTAATAACCATGTTTCAAAAATGGAATCTAAAAGCTTCAAATTTAATTTTGTTATTATTTGTATTTAAATTAAAAACATTAATGTTTTTAATTTAATTACAAAATTTAATTCAAAGCTTTTAGATTCCATTTTTGAAACATGGTTATTACTGTGTAGTGAAAAAAACATATTTTAAAACAGTTAATTTATAATATATATATATATATATATATATATATATATATATATATATATATCCATCAAATAAGAACATGCTACAAGTCAAGCCTGTTTTACCATTAAGCTATAGGAAAACGATTACAGCAAAACAAGGCTTAATTATCCTACTTAAAAATACACAACTTTCTTTAAGACTTATAATTTTGCTTATATATATATATATATATATATATATATATATATATATAATTTGTAAAAAGGATTAGAAAGAAGTAAATCTATATTTTTTAAGGTTTTATTGAAATTTTATTTAAGTTTCCACATGTCCTCCATCATTGGCAATAAAAAGGGTAATACGATTTTGCAGTTCACGGAAAACATTTGCCAACTGATTCACAGTAATGCCTGAAATCACATTAGTTATTTTAGCTATACTTAAAAATAGGTACATTAAACTTTATAACATTTTTTACAGATTATTTCTATCGCAAATACAAATAAAGTTATAAATTTTTTAAAGTGTACACAAACTTTATGGACACCCTGTATATATATATATATATAATGGAAAATGGAATGAATGGCCTGAATGTCCAAAACATTTCATAGAAAATATGCATTCTTGAGCAGTAATTAAACCTGCATTCTATGAGGAACCACCATTAAGTTTGGCATGCTACAACCATTCAGTCACAGAGAACTTCCAGTTAAGCAAAGTTCAAATTAATGCTTTTAAACAAACACTTTGACTGATCATTCTCGATCTATCATATCTGCTCTGTATTTGTAACCTAACGTAAACAATGACAACATATCATAGGAAATGGATTAAATCCGACAAATATTTAAAATATTTTCTGTTTATAGAAATGTTTTTGTTCTGCTGGAGAATACATATTTTCTATGTGTGTGTATGCATATATATGCATTTTTTTCCTGTATGAATATTGTAACAAACATGGTGTTATGTAGTTAGATACAAACATAATCTTGTATTCTTTATATATGTGGTTAATCATAGGTAACCATATATATATATATATATATATATATAATATATATATATATATATATATATATATATATATATATATATATATATATATATATATATATATATATATATATTTAAATTATAATTTCTATTTTTGTAGTTTAAAGTATATAAGTTGTGTAAATGTGTGTTTATTCACATTTTTGCCTATTTTTCTAATTATTTATTTATACTTTCAAATATATATATATATATATATATATATATATATATATATATATATATGTATATATATATGTATATATATATATATATTTAAATATATATATATTTTCAATTATTTATATTGATTTTAAATTGATATAATTTTTTCTCCAATTATTTATATTGATTTTAAATTGATATAATTTTTTCTCCAATTATTTATATTGATTTTAAATATATATACTGTCAACAATGAAATTATTCATACACCCATCAATTTTGATTATTTTTATCCATTTTTCAGAATCTAATGCCCGTATGATACCATGTTTTTATTTGTTAATAAGCACAAAAAGTATGAATATAAAACTGAATTTTTAGAAGAATAGGTTAAATACAACAAATTTGACAGGCAAATTATGCAAAATCGGAAATGCCAAAATTATTCGTACAGAATGAAAAATAGAAAAAATTGAACAATTTTTACAATATTAATAGTCAATAGCATGGCCTCTCATCTTTATAACTTGCTGCAATCGTTTTCTAAACTATTTGATGAGATTTGAACAAGTCTTTTGTGGGATTTTTCTTCATTCTTTAATGGTTACACGTTCTAATTCCTGAAGGTTTTTTGGTGACCGACAATTTATTTGAACTTTCAATGTCATAGAGGCTGAAAAACACATTAAATTCTTATCATTTTTTCAGTTGTTATTTCTTTATTATTACTAACTATTATTATTATTATTGTTATTATTATTATCATTCATATATATATATATATATATATATATTAAACACACTAAAACTAAATTATAGCTGCAGAGATAATCTTGAGAAGATTATCAGTCAGTTAGTTATGTGCCATGCATGATACATGCTTAGGCGATCATATATCTTTCGATATATGACTGACGAGGCAGACTTTTTCCCATAGTAGTTTGCCATTTCTGCATTAGACCAGTTGCCATCCAAGGCTATAGAACCCAGTCTGTCTTGCTATTTATCCATAGCTGAAGGGAGAAGAAAAGGATTCATACCTTTCCAAAGGGTATTAGCACATAAGTGAATGTAATGGATTTGACTGCAATTCAAACTCGGCTCTCTCAATCTAAGCTGATATCCATTACTCCACTGTGCCTCCTGAAGATTATAAAGAAGTATAATTAAAATTTTAAACCAATTTAAAAATTTGGATAATAATGTACACCCCAAGTTAAATACTGTTAATAATGAAAAAAAATTAGAAATTATCAAATTTTCTGATAAAACTCTTTATTAAACAAAAGAAGTGAATTAACTGTAAATTGTTGGTATAGTCTACTTTTTACCTTACAATATGATTAAACTTTGAATTTGATAATACTCTTTCTTCTTGCATTTATTCTGTTATTTATTTCTGTTGTGCACCTTATATGGCTTACTATCCTATTTGTATGATTCATTTTGATTTAATATTGCTCTGTATTGATGTTTGGTTCGTATTATTAACACCTTATATGGATGTACAGGTGTTTAGCTAGTATTATTAACACCTTATATGAATGTACAGGTGTTTAGCTAGTATTATTAACACCTTATATGGATGTACAGGTGTTTAGCTAGTATTATTAACATCTTATATGAATGTACAGGTGTTTAGCTAGTATTATTAACACCTTATATGGATGTACAGGTGTTTAGCTAGTATTATTAACACCTTATATGGATGCTCTTTATTTAACAGTTGCATATTAATTTGCCAAAGTAATTCTGCATTTGTGTCCTGTTTTTTTTCAAATGGTTAAGTTATTTACCAGTTTCTTAAAGGGGTCTTTTATTTATTAACTACAAAATTTTATGTAAGAAGCTGAATGAGCATATAACTGGTTAGCATGATGTTAACTCCCCCACTTCTTTTTGCTTTTACTTTTTACGAAAGTTGAATGATAGACTTTGATACATTTTATGAAATAATGTAACAACCTGTATTTGCCCATAAGAAAGTTGTCTAGGATTTATATTCAGGCAACTTTGTGTCATTACCTATATTAAAAATTTTTTTCCATGAATTTGAATTTAGCATAGGTCACATTCAATTGGTTAATTGAAGCCCACAAGCCTATTTTTTTAAAAGTATTCTGCTTTTGAAATTAAATTAATCTTTCACTTGCCAGTAGTTTAACATCACCCAAGGAGACACATTTGTAGTGTTGAAACTTATCTGCCATTATGTAGCGATTTTTAACATGTTTTAATATCCTAAAATAAATAATATTTAGCTCTACTCTGTATTGAGCCCTCTTTAAAATTAAATGTTATATACAGTGGAATTAAACTCTATTTGTTCTCATTTTATTTATATATATATGTATATATATATATATATATATATATATATATATATATATATATATATATATATATATATATATATACATATATATATATATATACTGTATATACGCGTGTAACATGCAATCTCGCATATTGTACACCTCTAAATTTTCACCTATGAAAAATGATTTTATCATGTATTTTGTGTATCATACGAGTTCCTCTTTTGAGAGCCCAAATTACAATAGACTAACCTCTTTTCTTCTATCTGTTGATCCCATCTTCTAGTTAAATAGATTGAAAAAGTAAAAGTCGAATGATAACAGTATCGTTAGTAACACTATACTCACTGTATAAATGCATACGGTCATAAACAACCGAACGAGAAGCAGATAAACATCTTATAAATGTAAACAATGTATTGTTGCTACATTTGTATTTTATAATACGATACTAATATTTGAATATTATATGTATTATTATTGATATAGTTAAGTAAAACATGTTTTATCAAAATCATGTTTATTTTAAATACAGTTGTACTTTTTGACTACAGTAAGTAGATATATAGTTTGGTCAACAGCGTAGCCAGCACCAGCAGTACATATGCCAATTTTATATCTCGTGTATGAGGCGACTCCTTTAAAATTAGCTTCAAAATTAGGTCTTCAAAAGTCTCATGATATGCAAGTATATAGGGTATATATACAAAAAGAATATATATATATATATATATATATATATACAAAGTTTACAAATTCAGGTGCCCTTTGGGAGATTGTATCTCCAGCGAACTAAATAATATCTATGTTGGTCACACCACAAACTCGCTTTCACGACGCTTGGCACTACATTTGAATGATAATTCTAACATTTTTAGGCATTTAAAACAACATGCCTGGCCGCATACACAATTCCGGAAAATCCTCGTCAAAAACACAACTATACTTAAACATGAAAAGAATAAACAAAAACTAAAAATTCTTGAAGCTATATACATAAAACAGTTGAAACCTAACCTGAACAAAATAAACTATGAAATCTCCAAAAATATCCTTAAATGCCTATAATTAGTAACAGAAGCCATTGGTTCATACCAACGGCTTTCCATACTCAATACTCATCGGATTCACTCTCGCGTGGTCATGTGTGACGTCATAAGCTCTTGTGCGATTTTCGCTTTCAGCGTCTTATATGCACGTGTTTATCGTTGCTTGGAAATCATCCATGTAAACAAAAACAGACTATCATCAATTTCTTGTTCGTGTATGGCTTAATATATTGTGTAATTGTCATCTTCGATAATGGCTTATGTAAGCCGAAAGCTTAGATTGGATTAAAAAAGATGTATCAATATTGTGATTTTCTTTCATTGTTTAATGATAATGTTATTAAGCTTATCAGACGATATGAAAAGAACTTACATAAAATATATAGACAACACTTATCTATATTATTTAATGAAACATGTATGAATATATATATATATATATATATATATATATATATATATATATATATATATATATATTTATTTATTTATTTATAAAAAAAGTGGTCACTGAAGTCAACACCCAGAAGCAATATGAAACCAACTGTCACCCCTGGGTGTTGACTTCAATGTCCACTTTTATATTTACATAAGCTCTATCCCTGATATTGAGCACTTTAACCCATAAATATAGCATACCTTAAAACTATGTCATATATATATATATATATATATATTATGAAAAGTCCGACAATTATTTTAAGACATTTTTATGATTACACATTTTTTTATAGATACAAATACTTAAGTTAATGCTCTGTTTTTTATAATAAACAGTATTAATAACATTTACCGGCCTGAATGTCCAAGAAATTTTCATAGAAAATATTCTTCCTCTGACAGGAATCGAACCTGTATCCTATACGGAACCGTAATTTAGCCTTAAGTGCCTTAACCGATCGAGCCACGGAGGATCATTTGATTAGCAAGGTTGATTTTACTGCTTTTAAACTTCAATCTTCCATGAATCTCTCACGTACATTCATATCTGCTCAAAGTGTATCCAAATGTAAACAAATGACGTCACACATTATGAAATGGACAAAGTCCGACAATTATTTTAAGACATTTTTATGTTGATACATTCTTTTTATAGATACAAATATTTAAGTAAATGCTCTGTTTTTATAATAAACAGTATTAACAACATTTACCGGCCTGAATGTCCAAGAAATTTTCATGGAAAATATTCGTCCATCCTCTGTGGGATCAGGTTGAGATCATAGACAAGAAACACCATTGGAAAATTTGTAAACTTAAGGAATCAGCACATATGCTAGGCCACAAAAATCTGAGCCGACCAAGCACAGAAATGAATACAATATGGGAACCAGTAATAAGGAGTGCCAGAGAAAAGCAATAATAACAACAAAGTTGCAATATGAGCTCTGGTAAAAACATGCAATGATAACAGCAAAACTTGCAATAAGAGCACTGGTAAAAAATGTTTGCTGAAGACATTAGGTTTATAATACCTAGAAATTCATACACAGATGTCCTCAAGAATAAAGGCATTGGTTAGATCCAATGACAAGACCCAAAGAGTGTGAGTTCAATACCCGGTTAAGGCAGTGGAGAACTTTCAGAGGGAAAATTAACAGGAGATAACTGATAACTGACATCCATTAAACATGGCACGTGGAACTAGAACAATCTACCCCAGTGAGCAAAATAAAGGGTTCAGTTTGACATTCCAACCACCTGAAGAAGGCTGGAGCGTACAACAGCCGAAACATTGTAATAATTATGGCGACAAAAATGAGGACAATAGTCCAAATAATGTACATTGTGGACATGTTCATAGTTAATGTTATCTTGTGTTGGCTTTTTTTTTCTTATTAGGGCTTCCATTATTTTTAATCTTTTTTATATGTGGATGAGGTTATTATTTTTTGAGATTATATTTTGTATTTTGTGCTGTTCACACACTTATATCCACAGACAGTCAACTCTTAAAGATGGTCTCGGAAGAGATTGAAAGTACTTGGGAAAATAAAAATTGTTTGAAAGAAAATTTTGGAATATTTCATTAAATAAAACTGACAAGGCACTGTGGTAAAGTTTTTTATTTCTCATTATGTTTTTCGGTTTCATTATTTAATTGTTGAATTTCATATTTAGCTGCTGTTTAACTGCGAGTACGTTGACAGTCATATTTAATGTAACTTGTCTAAAAAAAGGGATTGCTACTCAAATCTACAATTATGGAGTATTGCTGCCATATATGGTCTAGAGACCCTGCTGTTTGCCTCAGGGTTCTTGATAAGATCCAGAGACGGATATGCAATGTAATTGGCCCTGATCTGTCATCTCGTCTGCAGTCGCTCTCTCACAGACACGACGTTGCCTCGCTCTGTCTTTTTTACAAATACTTTCACGGTAATTGCTCCAATGAGCTGCTTTCGCTGGTTCCTAGGCCTCATGAATTTAAGCGTCCTACGAGGCTGGCATCCCGTTCCCACTCCTTCACCGTTGAAACTGTTAGATGTAGACATCTCTTCTACTCCAATAGCTTCATGTCTCACACATCTCGCCTGTGGAACTCCCTTCCTTATTCCTGTTTCCCTGACAAATATAATCTCCAACTATTTAAGTGTAACGTGAATCGACATCTCCAGTTGCCTTGATCTATCCACTTCCCTTCTCCACATCCTATCCCCTTTCATTCCTATCTGCTCTCGCTCCAAATCTTCTGTAACCCCCTTGCCTTGATCGATCCACTATCTTTCTCCACATCCTCTCCTTTACCACTCCTATCTGCTCTTCCTCCAAACCTTCTGTAACCCCTTGCGCGCTAGTGGCCTCCAGCCTTGATTGGGGTGATAAGCTTAATATATATATATATATATATATATATATATATGTTTTGAACAATAAAAAATATTAAAACATTCAAATTTTCAGACACACTGGGTTGTATATTAATATTTTTTCTTTTATTATTTAAATTAGGTTCCTCAACTAGTTTTGTTAGTAGCAGTGAACTACAGGAGTGAATATATATATATATATATATATATATATATATATATATATATATATATATATATATATATATGTATCTGTGTGTGTATATATATATATATATATATATATAATGGGATACTGAAAAATTTCGGCCCGACTCAAAAGTATTTTGATTTTAAATGTTCATAGTATAATATTAAATTCCTATGATTAATATTCATCACGGAATTAAGTGCATTGACAAAGAAGAAGATATTTTTTGTATAAAATAAATGCTTTACTATTAAACTACTTGAGACAAACAAAATTATCAGCATTATATATATATATATATATATATATATATATATATGTATGTGTGTGTGTGTGTGTGTGTGTAATAGGGACAGAGAGAATATATGAGAGTTAATCACTATTGAAATAAGTGTATTGAAAAGGAAAGAGATTATGTTTAAAAAATACCGCATATACTTTTGCATATAACGGTTTAAATGAGTGATATACAGATAAATATGAATTATTTTTCGATGCATAATTCGCTGACCTAAAATTAAAATTAAAAAACAGACACCAGAAACGTGTGTATACATTTGTGGTTATACTACGCACAATAAAAAACGATATGATCTAAACTTAAAATCCAAAAGATGAGAGAGAGAGAGAGGAAAAAAATGTAATGGTTAACAATCTTGTCATACTAAATCAATTACAACTGAATATTGAGTTCGGTTCTTACTGAGTGCCTCATACTTTTGGCCTTGTACCGTATCTAAGCTATGCTTATAAAATCACCATACATACATATTAAGATGCTTATAACTTGTTACCATTATAATTTCTTTCTTCTTGACTCTTTCACTGGTGACCATGCCTACTTCAGTTAAGTACTCTATATTTAAAATAAAACCTCCCTCCACCATCACCTGCAACAAAGCAGGTGACAATGAGAAAAATGTCATGTCTGGTTGGTGGTAATGTTTTTGAGATCGTTGAACAGCAAGAGACTCATTGTACCACATGATTATTTCGCCAACTCAGTTCTATCCAATTTGTAACTTTCTTTGAGTGTGGAGAGAGACAGTCGCAAATAGTCTTACACAGATAAGCTGGAAACCAGAGCTAAACAACAACATTGCTAGGCTTCTTTGATTAATTGGCTTGAAAGAATTTGTGCTTTGTACAGGAGGCATAGTTGGAAATGTTTAATAAATTTACTCTAATAATTTTACAGAAAGGCTTTTTTAATACTTTACTTAATATGACCCATATTGAAATATAATTAATAGTTGGTAAATAAGAGAGGCTTGTATCGTACCAATTTGTACTTATTTGAATAGAGGATTATGAACGGTAATTGCTATAATAGATACAGGGGTAGAAAAGTGAGATTATGTTTTGGTTGAAGCATCATCTGACACAATCATTTGACAATCTCTATTTGCAACTTGATTTCCTGTACTATTAAAAAATGACGGCCATATTTAAATAATTTAGCAGTTGAATTGGTCATATTTTCACATTAATATAAATCTAGGATTTTGATTCATACAATTAACACTTTTCTTAAATGTAAGAAAGAATTTTCATTTTTAAATCATTAAAAGTAAAAATATCTAAAGAAAGCTAACAAACTTTATCGTCAAAGAATGACGGCCATATTTAAATAATTTTACAGTTGAATTGGTTATATTTTTGTAGGAATATAAATCTAGGATTCTCATCTCTACACTTAACTCATGTAATAAATAATTTTGCTTTTTAAATCATTAAGATTAAAAATATCTAAAGATAATTAACAAAATGTACCATTAAAAAATGACGGCCCTGTTTAAGTAATTTTGAATTTGCATTGTTTATGTTTTCTGCACCAGTAATCTAGGATTTTTTTCATCTATACAATCAAGTTTATTGTTGCAAGTAAAAAGGTATGTGGGTATGTTATCTATACAAAATGATGCTGAAAAGTTTGCAGTCCAACTAACAAAGGATGAAAATAAAACAATTTATATTCAACCATTTGCTCATATTTTGGGAAGTGTGTCAGTCTAAAAACATTTTTTTATTACCCCCTAATATTAACATTATAATTAACACCTAACAAAGTACATCAGCCAGTAAATTTCTAGAGGTTAACACATTTAAAGGTGAGAAAATTTTTATAAATAAAGTGTTTAAATTATTTAGACTCAGTGATTGGCACTTATTTATGGAGTGTATTCAAAATAATTCATAGATAAACATAATACCTGTTAATGAATTCAATAGATTTATCTTACCTGGATGAGCTGAACGGGATATCTATGAAACTTGAATTCAGAAGATAAGTCCTTTGAACTTTTATTTATCTATTAAGTGTTATATATATATATATATATATATATATATATAGAGAGAGAGAGAGAGAGAGAGAGAGAGAGACAGACAGACAGACAGAGATAGATAGAAAGATAGATAAAGAGGGAGAGAGACATAGATAGAATAAAAGAAAGATAGACAGATATAGATAGAGAGAGAGAGAGAGAAACACAGATAGATAGATAGATAGATAGATAAAGAGAGAGAGACACATACACACAGATAAAGAGATATAGATAAATAGACATATAGAGGTAGAGAGACAGATATAGATAGACAGGCAGATAGATAGATAGATAGATAGATAGATAGATAGATAGATAGATAGATAGATAGATAGATATAGAGAGATAGGTAGAGAGAGAGAGAGATAGAGGGAGGGAGGGAGAGACATAGATAGAGAGTGTGGCTTGATCCTGGCTTGAAGCAATCGGATGTCTAGCCACACTGAGGAGCTGTGATACAGCGAAACAGTCTGTGGATAATGATATATATATGATTGATTTGAACAAGAAACCTATTGTTGTGGCATTGCCTGCTTCAAATTATATATTTAATTATATATATATATATATATATATATATATATATATATAGAGAGAGAGAGAGAGAGATAGATAGATAGATAGATAGATATAAACAATGTGTACATAGAAATCTCTGCATAGTGACTCAGTTTCTCGCCTCAAGTGATCATTAGACCATCTTTGTTATGGAAATAGAAGGGTTGTTCAATTATTGCTGCAAAATAAAGACTCATGTTTACCATAACAATGGAATATTACATTACTGAGTAAGGGAGGACAGGTTGCATGACTGATAATATACCATGTCATATTATGCTTTTTTTAAATTATTTCAGCAAAAGTAAGGCAATAAAATCACTAAGATGCAAGGGCTTACTGATTGTGAAATAATGAGAAAAAGAAAACATTAAGAAGAGACAAAAAAAAGAACTGGAATTAAAAAGATAAAAGATAATGATTGATATTGCATTTAAATTTTTGAAGATCAAAGTTGACTGCAAGATGATGAAACAATGTTGAACATTTACACATTACACCACCTGCACAACCAAGTTTACTGCACCTGGTATTACCAAGTGGTCACCCATCTAGGTACTGACCAGATTCAGTATTGCTTAACTTTGATGATCAGGTGGGAACTGGTCTTTAAACATGATATAGCAGTAAGCCTTAATAATTATAGTGTGGGGATCTTAGTTCATGCTCACCCCAATAATAATGGTCCAGTTTTTGTATGTTTGTTTGGGACAAAAGCTGACAAGAAAAGACTAACTTCTGTATAAAAATGATGATAACAATGAAATGACAAGAAATTTATTTTGCAGCAAAAAACATTTTCCACAGTCACAACGAACACTTTCACTCTCCACAAGGCTACATACTTTGAAGGTCTATTTGGGCTCTAGTTCAATTCTGACTTAAAATAAAACCCATATACCAGATGTAACAGCAAAATTGTCCAAATCATGTAACAATAGAATTGTCTATCCCATATAATATTTAATATCTAAAAAACCACTAAACTAATTGAGTTTCTTTTTTCCACATTTTTAGATAAGACATTTAGCCATCTTGGCACCATTTGTCATAAGAATCACAGAAAAACCTTTTGAGTTATTCTGCTAGAAAGAGAACAGGTTAAAATCATTTTGTCTCAACCCCACTATGTCTTTCCAAACTGAGCAATGGTGAGAAGAAAAAAATCATTCAGGTTTTCAGTAATGCTACCAACATTCATACTCTGGCTTCCATCTTCAAAGTCCATTCAAGAACCACCAACAGAATGGTAAATAAATTTTAAAAAAGAAAACAGCAGAGAGGAAAACTGGGCCAGAAGATCACAACAGGAAGAAGGATCAACATTTCAACTTAGAGCTAAATACATTCTTATTGTTCAAAGTAGTGTCCAATAGTGTTATAGAAACCTCAGAAATTTCCAGTAAGATATCTTTAATCATTTCTAAGATACAATGATTTAAAGCTTAATCTAACAATTGGACAATTTTGCCACTTAGTGATGCCACAGTGACAAGAGAGCAGTCAATTTCAGTTTGTTTACAGTAGCCAAACTGAGCGGTTGCTAAAAATATCTCCTTCAGCAATGCTACAGCTTACAAGTCCATGGTGCAATTTCCTTCTGGGAATATATCTTTCTCAGATACAGAAAGAAACTCTAGCTTGCAGTCTTCAATTTGGGAAAACACAAGACTTACCATTTCCCCTTTGTGGAATATGTCCTCATCTGGGACATAGTAGATGTATTCCACCTGCTTGAATCTGGTGTCCTAAACATGGCTTCTCCAGAAGCACAGAAGAATTTCCATATTATGTGTAAGACTTTTCCTTTTCATTTCTTCTTACAACACTATTTATTATATTACTTATTGGAATGGTTGGCAAAACATCAGCTAATTGCTAATCAATCCAAACTTTATAAAATGGTAAATAAGGATTTCCTTATAGTTGGTTCACATATTTTAATAATTTAGTAAATGTTTATAAATTTATGAATATAAAATTTTTTTTTCATATCTATTTCTTTATAAATTGTTAGATCATAAATATTGCATTGCATTAGTTTTAATACAATTGTATTAATTTTTAGAAAGTTGTAAATATAAAATTATTTGAGGTCACAGTAGTGATGTTGAGAGAGGCTGGTGACAGATCAGATGAATCTTGCTGTTTGCTGTAAATCTAACCTAGTCATTTATGAGCAACCTTCTTAAAAGTAAATGTCATGGCTCGTAAACTTATCTTTTTTAAGTTTTTTTTATATTGTATTTTATATTTTTTGAGGAGATTTGTTTTGCGGGCTGGATATGATGCCCAGAGCCCCAGCACAGTGGGCAACTTTTTTATTTTTGGTTTTACTTTTTTGGCATTGACATGTAGTATGAGTCAGAGATCCAATTTGAAGCAGAGTACAATATAATCAAATAATCTCAAAGTTGTTAGATAATCTTTCTTTCCTTCTTCCTTTTTATTTCGTTCTCTTCTTTCCATTTTACTCAAATCTCTATCTTTCTTTCTGGATGCCTGCATGGCCAAGACGTTATCAGCATAGAAGATAAGATAGATGTGTTAAGTTTAAATTCCAATTGAGGCTTTTGCAATTACTTTCACACAAATACCTTTAGAAAGGTATGACTTGATCTCTTCTCCCATTGGCTAGGGGTTAATAGCAGAGCAGTCTACATTGGTTGGCAACCAGTCTAGGAGAAGGACAGCTCTAAATTCAAAACCAGTTGAGTGTGGGACTACTAGCAAACCAACCCATAAAAAGCTATTTCCTATGGAATCTATGGTAACAATACTCAGCATATTGAGACCGTGGCCTTAGTGTGCTGAGGCTGTGGTCTTAGTGTGCTGAGGCTGTGGTCTTATACTCAACAGGGAAGAGGGTGAGGATCATAATCATCTACTACAGAATTTTTCAACCTATTTTTACAGCCAACCACAAGAACCACATTCTTACTGACCATTCTTATTACAGCCACCATAATACCCCAGAGTCTCTATGACATCCTAAGTAGTTCCCATATGTACAGTCTGTCTTGTGGGAGGGGATAAAAATAACATTTAAAAATGAAACCCCATTGAATATTTACAATTTATTCACAAGAAACTAAACAAAATAGTGTTGATAATAAAAAAAAACACCGACAATTGTGGCAGAAACATCAGTTAACTGGACAAATTTAATGTGGGACTTAAATAATTCAAGTAATGATTTGACCAAGCACTCTCCCAATTAGAGACTGATTCAAATACAACAACAGATACGAAAAGCACACTAGAGAAGATAAAAGGTGTCCCATGTTTGGCAGAGAACTGACATTTCTGGTCACCTAAATGGGAAGCAAAGGGGGAAATAAACTAAAGAAAGTAGGGGCAGAAATAAAAGAGGTCCAATTAGCAAATGTCCCCTCAGCTAAGTTAGCTTATCGAGGAAAATTCATCCAAACAATTTAAATTTTTGCAGATTAAAGTTGGTTGGAAAGTATGGAGTCGGAAGGGAGGTCCACAAGTGAGAAGTGTGAGAAAAGAAACTTAGCATAGAACTTATGGTTACATCTAACCAGCTCAACTGTAAATTGATGAGATCTCAATGCCAGTTTAGTACTGCACTTAAATTCAAAAAGTCTAGGTACCATAGAGAAGCACTCATCCAAACAATTACCATGAAAGTATTTATAGAAAAAGCAAAGGGAAGCTACGTTACAGCAGTGGGAAAGGGGCTGAAGCTGAGCTGCCAGTTCAGGACCTATAATATTACTGATTCTTCTTAGGACTTTATCAAGGAGCTTGAGGTAAATAGGAGGGGCACTGGGCTATATGTGGCAGCAATATTCTAAGCATGGACAAATGGTAGACTTATCGATATGTAAGATGAATTCTGGAGAGAAAAATTGTCTCTCACAATATATATATATATATATATATATATATATATATATATATATATATATGGTGTATACGGAATAAATTCCAGTAACCAACAAATAATATTCTTAAAAGAGTGTTCAATACAGAGTAGAGCAAATATAATCATTTATTAGAAAATTATAACATAAAGATGTTATAAAATCATACAAAAATAGCCATTTTGTTTCAACACTTCTGGTGTCTTATCAAGTCTTCACTCTCTAAACTCGACCATGTCTCTCATACTATCCCTCACCACCCTCTATGCCAACTTATATAAGTTTAATACTCCCCGTCAAAAGTGTAAATTTTAAATTCATTTTTCATTTCACATTTTGAAAGTGAAGTCTGAAGATCCAGAGAAAAATAAAAGTCTCTGGTGAAATAAATTATTACAAATGGAGCATTAAAGTGGTCTGTTTTTCTTTAAATTAAATTATTCGCTCTGAATTAACATTGAGCTCTCAGGATTTCATGCTCTTTGGGATTATCCATATGGATTACCAAGATTTTTGTTACTTAAATATATATATATATATATATATATATATATATATATATATATATATATTCATTCATACATGTTTCATTAAATAATATAGACAAGTGTTGTCTATTTATTTTATGTAAATTCTTTTCATATCATCTGATAAGCTTAATAACATTATCATTAAACGAAGAAAGAAAATCACAATATTGATACATATTTTTTAATCCAATCTAAGCTTTCGGCTTGCATAAGCCATTATCAAAGATGACAATTAGAGTTCAATATATTAAGCAATACACGGACGAGAAATTGATGATAGTCTGTTTTTATTTACATGGATGATTTCCAAGCAACGAGAAACACGTGCATATAAAATGCTGGAAGCGAAAATTGCACTACAGCTTATGATGTCACACATAACCATGCGAGAGTGAATTCAAGAAGTATTAAGTATGGGAAGCCGTTGGTATAAACCAATGGCTTCTGTTACCAGTTATAGGCATTTAAGAATATTTGTGGAGATTTCATAGTTTATTTTGTTCAGGTTAGGTTTCAACTGTTTTATGTAAATAGCTGCAAGAATTTTTAGTTTTTGTTTATTCTTTTCATGTTTAAGTATAGTAGTCTTTTCAACAAGGATTTTCCAGAATTGTGTATGTGGCCAGGCATGTTGTTTTAATTGCTTAAAAATGTTATCATTCAAATGTAGTGTCAAGCGTCGTGAAAGCAAGTTTGTGGTGTGACCAACATAAATATTATTTCATTCGTTGGAGATACAATATATATATATATATATATATATATATATATATATATATATATTGCTAAGGAATTAATAGATTTTATTTTTACTCCAAAAATGTTTCTTATTACTCTAACCATTATTTTCGTGGTTATATGTGTTTATGTAGACACCCTATTTTTTCTATTCAGTGTAAATTAATTAATTATCTGTGAATTGCTATGCTTTGGGGGGGAAGCAGGGTGGTTTCTTGTTAACATCTCCAATTTAGTATTTACTGTAGTAAAAATCAAAATAATATGAAAGTTCTAACAACACCTACTTATTAGAACTAAAGATTTTATAGAGAAATAATGGTAGTAGGTATTTGCCACCCCAGAAGGGGTCCATTTTAATATGAGCCTTCCTCTACCATGATTTCATTTCATCCCCAAGCAAGTCACAAAACCCACTAAAATACTGGGTGGGGGAGAGAAAAGAGACTTTGAATGACTGATTTTTTTTTCATGGTTTATCAACCTTTTGGTGGTTATTTAAAGCCAAAGCCTATTTTGGATGGTAGGAGGTCACTTATGGTACACTGTGTTACCCCATCTAGTACTAACTGGATTCAACATTACTTAATGATTAACCAAGAACTCGTGTTTTCAGGGTGAATTGATGAAAAGTGAAAGAAACAGAAAGGGAATAAAAGAACAGGATTCAAGGAGAAAGAAGATGATGACTGACATGATAAAAGTTTGAAGATCATAGTTGACAAGAAAGCAAAAAGCTGGAAGAGAGTTCTACAAATGACAAGTGCAAAGGAAGAAGAAAAAATCTATCAGTATAGATATAGTTACATCTAGCAATTTTAATGGTGAAATTATAAGACCTGTCTGTCAATCTACAGGGTGCACAGTAAAAAAGCTGCCAATTTATTCTTATTATTATTTATAAGAAAATACACCAGCTCTAATTGGTCCATCTCAGTGGCCCTCTAAAAGCTAAATAATGTTATGGATTACTGTATCTGGAGTATACTCCTAACTCACTTGCAAAACTGTCATCGTGACATCGTCGAGACTGAATCATTGGAATTTAACTGAAGCTTGGAATTAAATTCCTCTTGACACTTTATGAATACCATGTTTAGAATTTTGTGTTGAGCATTCAGGAAAACATTTCAAACATCTATAATGATTGTTCACTTTGTCCACGAATCATGATAACTAGATATATTCCTTTCTGGATTTACTACATTTTTACTGGGCATCCTGTAGTGTGGCACTTAAATTTGTGAAACCGACATACGAAAGGAGAGCTCATAAGAACATTACCATGAAAATACATATAATAGAGACACAAGGGAGCAGCGAGAAAGTAACTGAAGCTGAGGTGTCATGTCAGGATCAATAATGTTGCAGATTCTTCTTTGGATTTTTCAAGAACATCTAGATATATAGCAGCAGTAGATAGGCTTGCCTATCATCCAGTTCATACTTCTCTCCAGTTTTTGAACAAGTGTTGAGTTTTATGCCGTATTTTCTGTTTAGGATTTGGTTACCAGTTCTGTCAACACTGTACTTCTGACGTCTCTGTTTAAAATCTAAAATTTTATTCTGTAATTATTATTTTTTCCACTCCTAATAGGAATAGATTGGCTTGCCTATCTTCTAGTTCCTACTACTCCCTGTTTTTTTGAACAGGAGTAGAGGTTTATCCCTTTTTCCTCATTTAGGATTGGGTTTCCAGTTCCTTCTAAAGTTTACTTCAACTCTATATTTTTAATGTCTTCTAATTTTATTCCCTAATTAAATCTTGACCTCTGCAAGACTAGAATTAACTTATCTTTCCTGCAGAGCCCCAAGAACTACACTTCTTGACCTTTCTTACACTAATACAG
Organism: Acanthosepion esculentum; assembly: GCA_964036315.1. NCBI lineage: Eukaryota > Metazoa > Mollusca > Cephalopoda > Sepiida > Sepiidae > Acanthosepion > Acanthosepion esculentum. The sequence goes on from OZ038510.1 coordinate 2,463,262, forward strand.
TCGGGTTTTTCAACTGGGGTTAATGTAACAGTATTGGGGGACCACACAAAAAAATAGCAAAGTGGTGGTCCACAGTTATATTTTAGTGGTCCGTAGAACAATTTCACTTCAGAGCGGTTGTTACAACTGAGAATTGCAATTTCGACTGTAAACTTACCCATGTTAAAATACTAAAAATAGAAAAAATACTCCAAAACTAGCAAAAAATTAGAGTAATTGATGTAAGTTAGCGTCCCTTTTACTCTATTGGATGTTTTGATTGTAAAAGTTGAATAAAAACTGAGAAGGATATATAAAAGAAAGATTATATATATATATATATATATATATATATATATATATATATATATATATATATATATATATATATATATATATATATATATATATATATATTATATATATATATATATATATTATATATATTATAATCTTTATATAATTTTTCTTTATATATATATATATATATATATATATATATATATATATATAAAGAAAAATTATATAAAGATTATAATTTATTATATAAATTTATTTAATATATGAAAAATAAATAAGAATATTTATTTTAAATACTAATTTATTTTAAATAATATAAAATAATTAATATAATAATAGGCTCAACATTGTGATTTTTGGTGATCTTTGACTATTGACATTGATGGAGCCGAATTGTGATCTTTGGTGATCTTTGACTATTATTGACATTGATGGAGCCAAATTGTGATCTTTGACTATTATTGACATTGATGGAGCCGAATTGTGATCTTTGACTATTATTGACATCGATGGATCTGAATTGTGATCTTTAGTGATCTTTGACTATTATTGACATTGATGGAGCTGAATTGTGATCTTTAGTGATCTTTGACTATTATTGACATTGATGGAGCTGAATTGTGATCTTTAGTGATCTTTGACTATTATTGACATTGATGGAGCCGAATTTTGTGATCTTTGGTGATCTTTGACTATTATTGACATTGATGGAGCCGAATTGTGATCTTTGACTATTATTGACATCGATGGAGCTGAATTGTGATCTTTGACTATTATTGACATCAATGTAGTCGAATTGTGATCTTTGGTGATCTTTGACTATTATTGACATCAATGGAGCCGAATATAAAAAAAATTGCAGAGCAGAATCAACGACAGGGACCTCATTGAATAAATCCGCATTTTTTTAATTTATTAATTATTCACATATTTTAAAATGGTTACTTTACTAGTGTACATAAATGTTCCATAAAATTTACAAGTTTATTTTCATTAAATTAGTTTTACTTCAAAGTAAACCATATACATTTACTATTTTTATAATACAATTCCTTTTAAACTTATCTATTAGCAAAAAATAGAACAAGCTTTTTTTTTATCAAATGGTTATGGGGGTCCACCAAAAAAAATTAAGAGTAAAAGTGGTCTATGGGTCAAAAAAGGTTGAGAACCATTGCACTAATATAACTCCACACAGTAACCTTCTATCTTGAGTGTCTCGGTCATTGTATCAAGTGAACATTGGTAAAAACTAAAATGCACCAGACCAGATGTGGCAGCAATGTATGGAAGAATAATAGACTTATAAATGTAAAAAATTCTGTCAAAAAAAACCGTGAACCACCTTTCTTAGTAGCAAATTAAGCAATTGTTAAAATATAATTGTTCCATTTTGTGTCAATGGAAAAGAGGAGACCAAGAAGTCACAGTGAGTTACTCTTCTGGAGGTTAGCATCAGTCATGCTGATGGATGGAAAGAAAAAAAGCTTCCTTAAGATTAATAGAGAGCAGTTTTGTTTTGGAGGCATTAAACTTAACACGCCACTTACCTAGTTAACAATAGATTGAAGGTCATTTTCAAGATCAGCTGCCAATTTGATATTATCAAACCTATCAAACTTACTATTAAGACAGGAGTAAATAGTCGTGTCATCAGCATAGATACCAAGTCAGGAAGTGGTGACATTGGAAATTGGTAGAGACAAAAAATACTCAGTCTCTCCCCTTTTGCACCATTGGGAGGTACTACTCAAGAATTGAAATCTTTAGGAACCTGATACATCAGTTTCAGTTTTGTATGCTGTCTAGCTCAGAAACGCAAGACAAGACTAGTCTTGGAATTGAATGACCAGAGAGCTCAAATTTAATAACTACAGTGGGCATATTTTTAGACAATTTTTTAAAGTCATTTTACTCCAAGCAAGGCAATAAAGCCACTAAGACTCAAGTGGGTTACTAAGTGTTAGAGAATATGAAGAAAAAAAAACTATTAAGGAGAGAGAACGATAAAAGAACAGGAATTAAGAAGGCATAAGATAACAATTGATATTGCATTTAAATGTTTCAAGATCAAAGTTGACTTAGAAGCAAGAAGCTGGAAGTGAGTTCCAAAAGTGAGAAATGAAATACAGTGTAACCCGGATATAAGAGAGTTGTCGAGACATGAGAAGTCTCTTATATCCTGGTTTCTCTTATATCCGGGTTTGGTCTATTTTATATACATTAACACAGGCTCTAATTTGGGACCAGAGAAAATCTCTCTTATATCCAAGTTTCTCTTATATCCAGGTCTCTTATATCCGGGTTACACTGTAGAAGAAACTGTTAACATAGAACTTATCAAGCCAATTCAACTGTAAAATGTTGAGACTTTTAAATTACCTATTTAAAAATTGTTTTTAAAAACAGAATATTATATTATTTGTAAGAAAATTTGACATGAAAAATATTCTCTAAGAATGACAGCTATTTTTATCTTCTATCAGTGTAATTTTAATAACAGGGCTTTATTATTCCTTTGTCAAATTTTAATAGCTGTTTTATTATTCTTTAAGACTAAAAGTGAAACTACCAAGAGAACTGATACTTTACTTTGATCTTAAAAATGAAAGATTTAAAAAAAATTTCTGATAAAAAGCAGGTTAAAAAGGCAGATATTATAATAGGAATTGGCCAATCTTCGTAGGAATTTAAAAGGTATTACTAAGTAGTTGTAAGTTATTTTTCGTGAAGACTTAATGACAATTCACTGTCTAAATATTGAAATAGCAACAACAGCAGTTAATTGCGGTAAAGAAAATGTCTATTGCTTTCGGAAAAGAAGTCAGTCGTTTTAGTTTCGTACAATCACGATAGGATAGAGTTGCAACTTAAATTTTTATTTAAACAATATATATTGTTTAAATACAAATTTACAATCTGTATTAATACAAATAAATAATATCTCTTAATTTCCCCTTCTTTTCAAATTTAATTTTTTTTTAAAGCTTCTTGTACTTAATGAGTATTTCCTAGTGGTAGTAGTAGTCACGATAACATTTTTTAAAATTTTTTAATTACTAAGTATTAAACAAAAAGCTACTCTTTTTAAATAGTTAAGTTATTAATTCATACAATTACAAGAAATAATAAATTTCATTAAAGTTGTTATTGGGCTCTCATGGTTTTACCTTTACACTACTAAATAATAATAATAGTTTCTGCCGGGTTTTCATTGAAATGCTTTCCTTTTCTTTTAATAGAATTAAAATCAAAAAAATAATTTTTTAATTTATTTTTCATTCATGGAACCTTCCGAAAAAAAAGAACTTTACTAAATAAAATATTATCCAGATCATGTATAGAAATTTTAAAACTTGTTTTTAGAGAAATAAATCCCGAAAATCACTTTTTTTTTTTGGTAAGCTATTTTTTACCTTTTTTTGTTATGATGATGTAAGCAGTCAACGAAATAATGAATGAAAGTGACGTAAATTGACGATTAACACAGAAAAACGGAGACAATAGACTTCGATTGCCTGCAGAAACTATGCTTATTTTTTTTTTTAATTATTTAAAGTCTTTGAGAAAAGTAGACCCACTTCTCCCAACGCTGTCCCGTTGCTCAACATCTTGACAAAAAAAAAAAGGTCTTGACACTAACATGTCACAACGATTAACGATTATAAGTGTGTAATTGACTTGACTGCCAGTGAATATTTGGTACGTTCTTGCCTACGAACAGACAATTTTTTTGTTACACCCATTCTTGTGGCAAGATTCAGTAGCAACAATAACTAAATGACCAAATTCTGAAAAAAAAAAAAAAATGCTGATTTTCTAAAAATAACTTTCTTGAATCATGACCTGTTTTGGATTACTGACAGTTTCTTTCATAAAGAAAGAACTAGATTAATAAATAAATGTACTGTTGTAGGTAGAGACTAATAAATGAGCTATTTTTACTTTTCTTTTGCAATTCGTTGATATTTTTCTAGGAAAAAATTAATTATAAATTAAAAAAAAAAGCTTAGCTCGTAGCAATACTAGTAGAATCATTTTTAAGCTTGCAGGAAAAAAACAAACAATAGTAGTATTTGTAATCACTATTATAAAAATAAAAAGGAGTTTCCTTATTAAGGTACTAAGTACGACTAGACTACCAATCATTGTAATAGTGACATCAGTAATTTCTCTTAAAATGTTAAAAAAGCACATGTTTTTAGTTTCGTAAATATTATAAACAAAGGTTGCGTAAATATAATAATGAGAAATTTAGGAAAATAAATAATAATAAAGAATTTTAAGATATGAATCTGGTCATAAAATCTAATGCAAATCGTTATTGTAAAATATTAATCTAATTTTAGTTTCACAGCACTAATGTTGCTAGTCTTTGGTGGCGGCGTCGTCGTCGTCGTCGTCGTCGTATTAAGTAATATGGCGGCGGCGTCGTCGTTGGTGGAAGAAGAAGAGAAGGCAATCAGAACACACACAACACGGCACAGGAAAGACAAGATGGCTTTGGATTTGTTTCATTTATTTTTCCTTTTCCAGCTTTGCTACAGCCATGTAGCGGCGGCAGCGGCAGCAGTAGTAGAGAGCCACAGTCAAGGTGAGTTTTGCCAGAAACGAAAATAATAATAATAATAATAAGTTTATATTTTGTTTCTCTCACCCTAATGATAATAAATACGAAAAAGAAAAGACATGGCTGGGTTACCCTTGTCTTTTCACCAGATTTCTTTTTTTCTTCTTGGGTTCTGTATAGAATTCTATTCTCTTGTCATCGCCTAAAAAGACATCTAAGGTCGGATGATATAATTAAACACGTTTATTATACTTAAGATGAAATAATAATCATTGCCTATTACGAGGAAGAAAAGAAAAGAAAAAACTCATTTTTGTTGCCTATTGTTTTTGTCTTAGACTTTTTACTTAAAAAAAAAAACAGCTTGAGGTGATTAAACGATTAAAATAAAATGAGGAATTGTTAGAAAATTAAATTCTTTTACAAGTTTAAAACAAAAATCAAGCCAGTGACGAAATCTTGGTATTTTTCCCGTCATAATGATAGTGACTTTTTTTTTAAAAAGAAAGACATTTTTACATCCTATTTTGGCTTTATTCCCTTTTTACTTGATGTCATCTTTCTATTTAAACAAAATTTTAGAAAAAAAGACAAGGAAACCCATACAAAAGATGAGGTTATTAATAAAATTAAAACCTAAAAGGACTCGAGAGGCTCTATTTTTTAATATTTTGTCTTTCTCTAGTTTTTAAACCATGAATAAAAAGTAAATGTAGGCATTTGTTTTTCTGATTGTCACAGTCCTCTATTTATTTTAAAACCATAAGAAGAACATGTCGAATTGACTTCCTTTTTCTTTTTTACTTTGAGCCGAACAATTTGGCCTTAGACCTTTTAATAAATCCTATCAAATAGCTTTTAAAAATAGTATTTTTGACTAATTTTAATTATTAAAATTAAATAGAATTTCAAGAAACTTTAGAAAAACAAGTATAATTCTCTAGTCCTGTTTTTCTTTATTTCTCTCTTAAAAAAAATCATTGTTTCAAAATGCAATTCATTCAAGATATAAACAAGTGAATTCATATATTGATTATTACAGCCGGTTTTTTAATTAATATTTCACAGTTTAGTCATTTATTTTAGTTGTTGTCAACCAAAGAAAGATTTAAAATAAAATGGTCTTTTTCAACAAACAAAAATCCTTTTTCACAACAGGTAGATTGTCTTTGTCTTAAAATCTATCATTGGTCGTGGACAAAATAAATGCCAATGTTTATTTTTAATTACATATGTGATGTCTTTTTATTTAGGTTTTATTTACTTGTTCCTGAATTTATCTAATTTAAAAATAATAAGTCTAAAGAAAAAGTACAGTTCAAACTGCTATTTTTAGTAATAATAATAATAAATAAATAAATAATAATAATGATCATAAAAAAAAACAAAAAACCCTCAAACATCCGTATTGTCTCCTCTCCTGGAATAGCAGATCTGAAAACAGGAAAATCTAAATCCTGGATAAATTAAATATAATAAAAATTGTTGGTTTGATTTATTTAATATATCTATCATTTGTTTTTAAATAAATCTTTTATTTTCTTATTAATTATCGTCACTATTGTTGAGGAGAAAAATAAAAAAAAAGCTATGTCATTTTTACAAACGAAGGTGATGAAGTCGACTTCCTTTAAAAAAAAATACCATGAACCTTTCTTTTTTTTTAATTCATTTATTTTTTTATACATTTAAAAAAAATCTTGTTTATTTTAAAAAAAAGGTTCATTATTTTCTAAGACTAAATAAACTGACACTTCAATTTGTCAAATTTTTTTCTTTGTTTTCCTATGTTTGAGATTCAAATATTTTTCAATAATTGCTGATTAAAAAACAAATTATTTATTATTACTTATGTTCAAATTTGTTTTTTTTTTTTTAAGTTCAAGAAAAATCTACTAAAATTAGTACAAAAATGAACAATATTTACTCTAGTCACTTTAAACTCAAAAACAACGAATTTTTTTGTAATTTATAAAAAGTTTTTTTGTGTGTAATTTAATTAGCAATTAAGATATATTATTTAAAAAAGAAAAAAATACTTGGATAATATTTATATTTATTTTGAACCAGTTTGTGGATTCTGCTTTTTAAATTATGCAAAAAAATAAAAACATATTGTATTTTTTAAAATTTTATTTTAAAAATTAATTATTGTTTTTATTATGGTGGGGTGCAGAAAAGATAATTTTAGATTTTATATTCTTTGTTATTCCAGGAGTATAATAATTTTATTTGTAAAATTGGGGCCTTTTATTGTTACTTTTTTCTGGTTTTACTTTTTTCGCAATATCTGTTCTTTTTACTATCGAGTTTTTATCTACCATCACCTTTAAAGGAGAAGTCTTTTTAGTTTAAGGATAAACAAAAAAAAAAATCCCCTTTCTTTCAGTATCTGTTCAATAGGGAACAAAAACCTTTTTCCTCTGTCCCTGCTTTTGTCTTGATTTTTTCTTATGTCTGCCTGCTTTCTTTCTTTCCCATGTGTTCAAGTCTGGATTTTTTATTCCCCCCCCCTTTCATTTAATCATTTATTTTAGTTTATTTATTATTCCTAAATACTTTCTTTACTGTTGGAATTTATTTTTTAAATTATTAGTTTTACTAGTGATAGCAACCTCTTTAACATAAGCCTGAAATTTAGTGAAATGTCTAAGTGAAAAAAAAAAACTGAGATTCATTTTTCTTTTAAGAAAAACTTAAAAAGAAATTAAAAGTCAATTTTTATAAGGAATCTTGATAATTGTTATCAAATCAATATTTTGAGATAATCTTTTCTTTTGATTGTTTTTTGTACAGTGTCTCTTTCCTTTTCTTTTTCATTTTGAACTTTAAAAAGTTTTTTTCTGTTTATTAATTTCATGTTAAATGCTAAAAATGTCTTCGTATTTGATAAATTTTATAGCAGAAAATTTAATATAACTTTTTGATGATTTTTGTTTTTTATTGTTTAACTATAAATACGTAGTAAGTATGGCTTGTTAGTACATGTCACCTCATCCACGTTTGAACTGCTGCTGCTCTGGCCATTCTTGTCAAATGAAAATGCTACTTTTTTAACTTTTATACATCTATTTAAATCATTATTCTTTCAATGTATAAGTAAAAATTACTGTATTGAATAACATTTTGTTTTCTTGCTCGAAACTTTTTATTTCATTGTATTGTTATTTCGAGTCTATAATTCAGTGGTCCGCCAAGTTATACCTCTCTCCCTTCTCTCTTTATATATATATATATATATATATATATATATATATATATATATATATATATATATATAGTGTGTTATTTATTTATTTACACTTTCTTTTTACACTTACCTTCTACTTGTGAATACTTGCTGCATTTCTTTTTTTCAGCTTTCATACAAACAGATAAACACCTCACATATATAGTGGGGGACCTCGTGGAAGTAAGTATATTTTGTTTTAATTTAACAAAAAAAAAACAAAACAAAAAACATGCATACTATAACTATTTTCACTCTGTAATCTGCGTAAAATAAACATCACTAAAAAAAATTAATGCTACTAAAACTAGTTGTACTTAATAGTTGTTACTACAAACTTGCAGACTGACATAAAAAAAATGCTATTATTGTTTGTTACGTCGAATGAATTCGTCTCCTCAATTTCACTGTCTTCTTATTTTTAGCATTTTCACCCACACACAAAAGTAAATGATTTTTAGATATTTATAAAAACATATTTAAAAAAATATTATTTACCCACTCGAATAAAAACTTTTTTTATATCCTCTTGCAAAATATAAAACGTTCGTAGTTTGCCTCTATTCACACTTTTAAAGTGTGGGTTTTCTTTTTCTGTAATTTTTGCCAGCATTTGTCAATTTTCTTCATTGACCGAATTAAGTTTTACAACAGCAATTTTGGCATATATTACTTACATACAATTTGCATGATGTATAGCAAGAATTCCAACTCTTGCTTACTCACACAAGTCTGGTTTAAAACGAAACGAAAGTTTCTTGTTAATTATTATTTTATTATTATTATTTTTATTTATTTATTTATTTTTTTTCGATGTTCTGGATTATTTTCTTGATTTTAGGTTCATATTTTTGTGCTGTTGTAATTTGCCTTTCAATGAGTTTTCTCCTGAAGTTTGTGTTAGTTTCCTTCACAGCTGCTTGTCTATGTAGTTTGAATTGGGTGTATTTGGGCAGCAAATTATTCATTTTGGTTCAAATAATTGATTCAGGAACACCGAAAAAGACCCCTCTCCCTGCAAAAAAACCCAAAGAACTTTGGGCTGTTTTAGTAAATCTTTTTGGTGGTCATTATTGCTCATATTTTTATTTTATTTTTAATTAAAAAAACAAACTTGTCAATTTGACAGTCTCCCATGAAGTTTCAATTTCATAATTTTTTTACTGTTAGTGTTACCCAATAAATATCCTTCATTCTTTTTCTGTTTGTTTTTTTTTTTTAAGTCGGAGCTTGTCCACCACCATTTTTCCATTCAGAGAAACCTAGAAGTTTTATAATTGAAACTTGATCAATTGTTCAATGAGCCCACAATCTTCTGTATATAAGAAATGAATAAACTTTTAATAATTTATTCTTTTCATTTAATCTTACTTTAACATAAATTAATTTTTTTATTTGTTAAGAAAAAATGCTAGTGTATTATAAGTAAAAAAAAAAAAAAAAAGTGACTTTAGAAAAGCACAATCCATTTATTATTATATATCTATATATATATATATATATATATATATATATATATATATAATTTAAGGATTTGGGTGCCTAGTGATGTTAGTTAAGTGCCATACATAATACAAGGTTGGGCCATCATGACTGACGGGACAGAAGATTTTCCTGCAGTAAACTAGTTGCCAAGCAAGACTATAGGACCCAGTTTGTCCTGCTATTCAACCCATAGCTAGGGGAGAACAGATGTACTCATACCTTTCCCAAGGGTATTTGTGTGGAGGTGAATATAACGAGACCAACTGGAATTCGAACTCTGCTCTCTGATTTCTCCTGCTGAGTAGATATCCATTACACCACCCTGTGATAAGGCCCATTATATTTGTGGGTAAAATACACTTCTGACTGCAATTAGGGAGATACAAAGGCTGATGTGACATTAACCACTCTCTAGTAAAATTCATGGGCCTTTAAATATAGCTTTGTAAATTTCACTTCATTTTGTGTCAGTTGTAATCTTTAAGTACAAATGTTTCCCTGGCTAACGGCCATATCATGTTGAAACACTGGTTCCCATACAATCAGTGAAGTTAAATAATGTTGAGCCTTTTTAGTAACTAGATAGGTAACTGCTTGGGAATAACAGGTGATGTAAGTTTGGATGTGTGGGTGGTGCAGTGGATAATGGCTCAGAATTGATGATTGAAGAGCTATGTTCCAATTGTTGTGTTTGTTATATTGACTTATGCACAAATACCCTTGGGAAAGGTATGCATCCACCTTTCCCCCAGCTATGGGTTAATTAGTAAGACTTGTATCTCTAAAAAATATTTTCTGACTTTAAGTAAGCTACAATGAGTTGATAAGCCATAAAAATGAATCAACCAAAACAAATGTGCCCCCTTGCTCTATTGCTCAAACAAGTTTACTCTTGTAAAAATAAATATAAAATCTACCTTTTACATAGAAATGTTTTGTTTCTTTTTCTCTTTGTGTCCTGATAAAATCTGTTCAATAAAGTTTTCACTAACCCACCAGTGTTTGCCACTAGTGTCTGTACCTTGAAATTACAAACTTTTAGTGATTTATCATTCCACTTGAACAAGTTACCATGCACACCTGATAAAACTTTGACTAAAGAAAATTGCATGTTAATAATTTAAAGGAAGCCTAACACAACCATTTTTATTTTGCTTGATATCATTATTGATGTTCAACATGTGAAATATTTAACACCTGACTACAAATGTTTTCAAATGCCAATAGGTATGCATTTAGGCTTTTTGAAACAAGCAAATCCCAAATTGGCTTCTTGTTTGCATACAACTGTGCATAAAAAACAATTATTTCATAAGAGATGATAGCATCCCAAAACAAAAAGTCCTCAGTTTACTATAAATATTTTGTCATCTTCAAATAAAATGTGTTAGATTCCAGTTAATGAGGTCACCAATTAATCAATGCCTTCATTTATATATGGGCCATGAAACCCTATCTGATTGGTTTAGCATGAAAATCCAAAATGATGCTCACCTTTTAATCTAAGTCAAGTATTTTCTTTTTTTCTTTCAGTGTTGGTACTATTAGATTTTAGTTAATGCAAAATTCAAGGTTCAAAAAAATGCAAGAAGGTAATCAAGGCAGTTGTTTTCGTGAAGTGTTTAATCAATTCTTAAAATGTCAATAGACATTACCAATTATTATAGCTTGGTTTGTTTTTTAAATTTAATGTTAAAATGTTTACATTGTGTATTATGATTATAAAATTTTTGTTTAAGAGTAATTTTTTTTTTTTCTTTTTTAATTGATTACATAAGGTGAAAAAGCTTAAACTTTTGTTTTTACTATACTTCTATATTTTCATATATGGACTAATCTGTTGCTCGTATCAAATATAATTTGTTTCTGTAAACTTATCTATATAACAATTGTTAAATTGAGATAAATTTGCATGAACAAATTTGATTTGGGAATATTTCAGTCGCAAAATGGTACAGTACCAGGTTACAATGGGTAACAGAAAATATAGATCATTAAAACCTGAAGAAATCCTGGATTCTCTGCTATAAGAGATGTCTTTATTTATAAAAAGTGCCAATCTTGTCTATTGAAATGTTTTGTTACATCAGACAATATCCTGGTACTTTCAGACACATGCATTGTACAATTCCCCCCCTGATGAGACTGTTTATATTAAACAATAGCAATGAGATGATGTCTCTTTGATTTAGAGAGAAAAACGGAAGTTTCATTATGAGTTGGCAGGGAAAACTTTAGCAATATAAAATGCTAATGGATATTAGATTTAACATGATAAATATACATGTCTTCAGGTACTGTGTAAGGCTTTAAGAGAAAGACTACACAGTTGTTTAATGTATTGTTCCCCACCTTTTTGTTTTTTGTTTTTTTTAATTATTTTGAGTAGAAACTTTATGCAAATATTAATCAAAAAGTTTTTCTTTTTCTTTAGCAATGTATAAACTAAATAACTTAGGAAAATAGAAATTAATTTAGAATGACTTTAAAAATCCACTGGCATATGTATAGAGGCTAGATAAATAAATCTATATTCGAAAGATGAGTGGGTGTTGTAATGATTAGTGGCTTTGAATGAGAAATCGGAGAGAGTCAAATTCACTTACATGCAAATACACTTGGGGAAAGATATGGATCCATCTCTTCTCCCCCCCATCTATGGGTTAAATAGGGTAGACTGTACTATTAGGCTGTGGTTGACAATCTTGGGGGACATCTCTGAAATCAAAACTGTACATGGCCCTAGTGCTGTAATAGATACTTTAAGCAAGATCTCTGAGGTTTCAACCAAAGTGCTTCATCAAAAACTCCTTGAGCAAGTGTTTGTGAGGGATCCACATAATGGATTATGCATTTATTAGTAGAGAATTCTGATTTACACCTATAATCAGAATGCATGATGATAGCTGCCATGCCTTGTCAAGTATGGCAATTGCAAAATATCATTACAAGACCCAAATGTAACTTCAGATATAAAGCAATGTCTATGCATAATTTTTTAAAGTAGAGAAAGACATTGCATTGGGCCAAAGTCGTTCTCTAAACAAGAACAGCATGTAACCAAAATAGAACCAGTCATCATCATTGGATGATGTAGGTGTTGCATCGGTTTTTCTTTCTCTTATTTGGATACCTTAACGAAGCCTCAACACTCCTAGTGGGCTTACCATGTTCTTGGACACCAACTCAAATATTTCTATATCCCCTGTGATAGATGTGTGTTGATCTTATGAAAGGATTCATCCTCCTCACCAGAAAAGACTGGTGGGGGAACTGGTTTAGTTATCAATAACCTAACCATGTGGCATGTAGTATTGGGTCACATATTACTAGTAGTACTCATAGTGACCTGATTATAACCACACACCTTTTTCTCCTTAATGTCATTCATACTTATTTGGACTGAATTTTGATACAAATCTAGGAATGTGGAATGTCTAGTGAGGGATAAAATCTATAACATGGGATGAAAGAAGCTGCATGCAGTCAAACCTTTTACAATTATCCCAAAGCAAAATACAACTATTTTCTTTAAATATTGTGCAAATCACTTCTTATTTAAGCTGTGTGCATCATATATAATTGTGTATTTAGGCAGCAAATGTTATTAAAGACATCAGTTGTTTTGTGTTGATTAATTTTATTCACTAATATTTCATTATTTACTACAACAAATTAAAAGCTAGCAACCTCGTTATCACAAACTTCCCCTCCCCTTTACAAGACATCCACTGTAAAAGATGATATTTTGTTGACTGTGCTATGTGATGCTAACGGAATAGCAGGCACAGATTGTAAGTTCAAGATGCGGTTCTATGTCATCCTACCATGTGATAGACCGAAATATTACAACAGAACCAATGCCTAGATGCAATGTGTGTGTGTGTGTGTGTGTGTGTGTGTGTGTATATATAATATATATATATATATATGGTTGTTCCATGTCAATTCACCAGGACATTACATTCACTGACACTGAATTACTTGAAATTTGGCACAAATGTTCCCCTTCATGAGTTAAAGTGTGCCAAATTATTTTTTGCTAGACTTTACCATTACAATTTTAAGGGGGGGTGTAATTTTCCTATTTTGCCTCTAAATTAAGGCCGTGCAATGTTGCCGAATCTTGGTGTTTTTTAAGAATTAAAGAAATACTTCCATACCTTCAATATTTCTGAAATTTGGTATGTAGGGGCAAATAAGTGTAGAATCCAAATATTTAACTTTTTTAAGCCTACACTTGATAGAAAATTTTATTTTACTCACCCAAATACATGACCCCAAAATCATCAACTTTTCACCTTTGTAGCTTATGGTCAGTCTATCGAAAATATGTCCTCTTCAATTTTCATAATATTTTTTGCTTAACATCTACAATGCCTGCTCAAGTTCATCAAAAAAATTTGTGAGGGTTTTAAGTCTACTTTAGAAGATATGACCCTGCCAAGTTTAGAGTTTTTTCCTACGTATATGCAGGATTTCCAAGAAAGATTATTATTAAAGACAATCATCCTAATGCTCCATGACCTATAAAATGTTGATATTGTGCTTAGTAACTTCTTAAACTAGTCAATAACAATGTTTTTACTAATTTAAAAAAAAATAATAATTTAAATATTGTGCAGATATTACTTTTTGTACAGATAGATTGTCTTTAAAAAGTGGTAAACATTGCCTCATATATGATAATCAACAGTGCATAGAAAATTTGTAAATGGTACTTAACAAATGAAGGTAAAAGAAATTCTTTCTGTTTGTGTTTTTTAATTTTATTTTGGTAAATTATTTTCATGAAACAAAAACATTTGATTTTTTTTCATTCTCAAAAAAGTCATAAGATAAGAATCTTTAAAACATATTTGTAGTTGGCACTTAACATTTATATAGTTGAAGGAAATGCTTTCATTACTTTTTAAAATTTTTATTTTTTAAATAATTTTTCAAAATTATTTTCATGAAACAAATATTTGATTTTCTTCAGAAGAAAGTCAAAATAGAAATGAATAGAAAAGTCTTTAAAAGATTACATTTAAACTACACTATGCACTAAATTTTGTTGTTCATTTTGAAAAATTTTTTTTTTTTTTTTTTTTTTTAATACAAACTCACACAATTATAAAATAGAGCAGTAAAATTGCAAATATTTTTATGCAGCCAGATTATTACTTCTTGAAACCATTTGGTTGTCAAGATAAAATTATGATACTCGCAAAGATACATGATGAATGACATTTTAATCATCTGTTGTCACGTCACCTAGTGTTTAAAGAAAAAGTTGCTAACTCAAGAACTCTCCATTATGTCACTGAAAGAGACTTTGTGTTGAGATAAAGGCTGCTATTATTTATGCAAATGTATTACTTTCTCTATTTTGTTGAATTCGAACGTTTCATCGATTCATTAGAAGTACATAGGAAATAGGTGTTGAAATTTCTATTGTAAAAATTCAAAATTTATCTATTACTCGGCACTAACATTTCCTTGAAATATTTTGATAGTTTTTTTTTTCTTTAATATTGAAACTCAAAATAAATAGCAAAAATAAATGTAATTTTTAAATTTACACCTTTTGTAATTGGCATAATGTAAGTTACTACCTTTTTGTTTAAGAAAAGCTAACGTTTATTGAGGTTAGTATATGTTGATCTGTTTAGTAAGATATTAGTTCATTTCTGTGTATACAGCAAGTAAAGGAAATAGTTTGTACTATATGACTTATTGAGGTGGATATACTCATGAACATTATTCTTGTATATGTACTTATATAATTTATTACTTTAAAAAAATGTCGATCTCTTTTAATGTAAAACAAATTAGCAAAGGGACTGATTGTCCCATTCTTGCTTGTTGAATAAGCAAACAGGAAATCCTTGCACCTCCTCGTATATCTAAATACTCTTGATAAATGTGTTATGTTTAACCTTCTCTAGAGATAAGTATTACATGCAAAACACGCTTATAGGCAGCTCTGTTAGCATATGTTCAGTCAGGTCATCAGAATAGGCAAGTGTTTCACATGCCACTGTATCGTTTGATTGGTAGTAAAATAAAGGAAGGTGGCTGTTTCTATGTCCCTGGCAACGTTCGGTCCTTGTTTTGTAAAAGAGATGCTTTCTTCTGTGCATATCTACGATTTTTGGTCAACTTTTTTTTTTTTTTTTCACATCAAACAAGGCAATAAAACCAGTGTGTGTGTGTGTGTGTGTGGGGGGGGTACTGAGTGTGAAAGTTCATGAAAATAAGAAAACCTCATTAAATAGAGAACAATAAAAGACCAGGAATTAAGGAAGATAATGATTGACATTGTATTTAAATTTCTGAAAATCATAGTTGACTAGAAAACAAAAAGGCAAAATAAATAAAGTTCGACAATCGAGAAGTGCGATAGGAGAAACTGTTAGCATAGAACTTATGGTTACATCTCGCCATTTCAACTGTAAAATAATGAGACCTTGCTGCCAATCTAATACTGCAATTAAATTTATAAAGTCTAGGTACCAAAGCTCATCCGAGCAATTACCATGAAAGTATTTATAGAAAAGGCACAGAGAAGCTATGTTATGGTGGTGAGGAAAGTGACTGAAGCTGATATGCTAGTTTAGGACCAATAACATTGCAGATTCTTTAGATTTTATCATGAATCTCTAAATACATGTCAGATATACTTATAGCTTGATAATATGCTTTTCTTATTAGGTGTCCAGATTAAAGTAACTTGCAATTTTGGTTAATATTGTCTGATTTGTCCACACTTACTTGCACTAATAGGAAAGAGAAAAGTTAAAAAAATACCTGAGATAACTTTAAATGCAAAAGTCTTATTTTTGGTTTGGATTTACTTAGTTTCTGTTTGCCAATAAAAGAAGGATGTTCATGTTGAATCTTAAGTTGATGCAGGGTCGGTTGATGAGGATGCTTTTTGGTTAAACTTATAGTTCTTAACACCTGTTGATATTTGTGAGATGAGATACTGTAACTATTTACAATGTTTAGACTGTTATCATCATCTTTATTGCCATTGTACACTCCAGCCTTCGAGTGGTAGACATTAGAATTTTCCAATATGTCCATGGATACCTCGTACAGCGTTGAAGTAATCCAGTGACTTGACCCAAAGAGTTGTAAGTTCAATACCTGGCCACAGCAGTGATGAACAAAAACTTGGAGAGTTGAGTTACTAAAGGGAAATAACTGAAAGTGAGATATCCAGAAAAGGCATGGCATGTGGAACTAGAACAATCTACCCCAGTGGACTAAATAAAGGGTTCGGTTCAAAATTCTAACGTATATCACCTGAAGAAGGCCAGCGCATACAATGGCCGAAATGTTGCGAATATGACAATAAAAATGAGAACAACAGTCCAAACAATGTAAATTCCAGTTCTTAATTTCTCTCAATGACTCTAAGTAAAATTTCATTGGAAATTATTTACATTATTCAGACTATTGTCCTCATCGTTGTCACCATGTTTATCACAACGTTTTGGCTGTTGTACGCTCCGACCTTCTTCAGGTGGTTGGAATGTCGAACTGAACCCTTTATTTATTTCTAGTTCCACGTGCCATGTCTAATGGATGTCAGTTATCTCCTGTTAATTCCCCTCTGAAAGTTCTCCACTGCCATAACCAGGTATTGAACTCACACTCTTTGGGTCCTGTCACTGGATCTAACTAACGTTTTTATCCGCTGGGCCATGTGTCCTTGAGGAGATAACTGACATCCATTAAACATGGCATGTGGAACTAGAACAGTCTACCCCAGTGAGCGAAATAAAGGGTTCAGTTCAACATTCCAACCACCTGAAGAAGGCCGGAGCATACAACGCCGAAATGTTGTAGTAAATATGGTGACAAAGATGAGGACAATAGTCCGAATAATGTAAATAGTGTACATAATACCTCATTTTAGAAATATAGACAGATATTCATTGGAAATATTCTTCAGTACCTTCTGATTATTTAGCATTCTGTAATTCCACTGTCTGTGATATTTATTGTTGCTAACGTAGTTGCCTAACACAAAATGGCATTTTCTTCGGCATTCTTTTGTCTGTTGTAACTAGTTTGTGTAGAGGCTTTAAGATGATGTCTAAATATAGAAAGTCTCTTCCGCTCCAACACAATCAAACATTTGGCTTGACTACTGTTTACCAGGAAAATGACTTGAATAAAACAGTTGACTAAATGGAATTGATAAACACAGGTAGAGTGCTAATAATTACAGTGGCAAAGAATGAATTCAAAGAAAGCCTAAGAATAACAACTAATAATTTAAATATGAAAAATAACCTTATTATTGTTCTAGATCTGCCTTCAATAAGCAGTTATATTCAGCCTCATGACAGTTAACGGTGTCTAAAGTAGTAACAATAGATTCAATTATGGTGATCCGATTGTTCAGTGAGGCCTGAGGCATACTTAGCAAAATATTATGAGGAGATTGCAGCCTCATATTAGTTAACTGTCTTTTACATCCAAGACCATGAGCATGGTTAATAGTAGTCAAAATAAAAAATAAAAATTACCGAATTGAAGAATCCATCTTCAGAATCGTATTTATTGCATTATGCTATTGATAAAGAAAAATCTGTGTTAAATTACCATTGTTACTGAGTGTGTGTGTGTATAATATATATATTTATATTTTTGAATTGGACAATGTCCAACAATTTATTTTAAAGACATTTATGATATGTTTAACGTTCTTTTTATAGATACAAGTATTTAAGCAAATGCTCTGTTTTTATAATAAACAGTATTAAATAACATTTACCGGCCCGAATGTCCGAGAAAATTCAGGCCGGTAAATGTTATTTAATACTGTTTATTATAAAAACAGAGCATTTGCTTAAATACTTGTATCTATAAAAAGAACGTTAAACATATCATAAATGTCTTTAAAAAATATATATATATATATATATATATATATATATATATATATATATATATATATATATAGTAAAGGAAGATTGTCCATGTATGCTGGTTAAGAAATTTGAGATAAAAAAAAATATATATTGATAATGAAACTAATAATATTTATTGTACAGGGTTCTCTGAAAGTTTTGTCACCCCTAAATAATATAATTTTCTATTTTAACACTCTGTGGGGGTATTATCAAGGAGAGATTTTCACATACACAATACCCATCATTTGAAGGATGCCGTTCAGGGAGCCTTTGTAACAATCAACAAAGCACAGCTTTGTAAAATGTCACTCAGGACATAGCGCCACATTGTTTTGTGTCACAAAAATGGTGGTGTTCATACAGACCTTCTCGATGTGTGACTAAACTGAATGCAGTACATGTGCTTTGTATTCCTTTATTACTTGTTCTTCTATTGGTCTCATTACGTTTTAGTAGAGGGTGACAAGACTTTCGGACCGCCCTGTATATTAGACCTTTTGACCAAATGGAAGTATATGAAAAAGACTTTAAAATTGGAAATTTTCGGACACACTTGTCCTTTCTCAACGAGACATGAAGTGTGATTTTCTTTTTTGGAGAATTTGTTTGGTGGTTTTGTGTCTAAAAATTAAGATTCTAAAATTAAACTTTTTTTTTTTTTTTTTTAAATATATATGACTGGCCAAAGATGGCCACTCATATCTGAGTATACCTGTCTAATAGGGTGTCTAGCCAAACCTTTTGCAGATGCCTGCTCAGGCACATTTGTGTTTGTTCGACATACACAGCCCACCTGTGGTTTATACTGCAACTATGCTGAGTGAACCTTTTGTTACAGTTTCTGCGTGAGAGCACATGATCTGGCCTGATTAACAGTCGGAACAAGGCCAGCATACTCGATCCCTTGATCACAATAATTTGTGACTTCATGCTAGCACATTGACAGCTCTCAAATAGTTATGCCTACCCAATTTTACTCGCAAGGCTTGGTTCAACCCGTTGTATAGTTTCAGGTACTTTCCAAAGGTGTCACATGCACCCAGGTGATTCAAATAACTAAATTAAATTTATTCTGCCTGCCTTTTTCATTTACATTTCATTCTGATTTCATTCACCAGTTTAAAAAAAATAGTGCGCTTTAATTTTGTTGTGCGTGAAGCTTGTTACTATTTGTGAGAAGTAAGAATTTTTTTTTTTTTTTTTTTTAAAGAGAAATTGATTTTAGAATAAATAAAATAGAATTTTAGTTAAAAAATTTGTATTGTCTTGGTATCATCACATACTAATCTTTGTTGATGAGTCTTGGAGCTCATAATACACTGTGCTCTTTCAACCACATGAGATGCACAGTATCACCTTCTTCAGAGCAGACCAGCTCTTGGAATGATTAATGGTCATTCAGTTCAATTCTCCTTGCCCCACTCGAGGACCTTTTCAATCGCACATGATTGTAAACAATTTTTCATCACCTGTGTTTGTTCTTTGCAAAAATGGGTTATTTTTGTTTCATTTGAGCAGAGAATTGTAGATGGAAATGTAGTTGAACCAATTGTTTTTTTCTCTGTTAAATCAGGAGGCACCCAAACATTGTAGTGATTTGTGTGTCCCAATTGTTTGCAAATGTATTACAATGCTCATATGAGATATGTGGAATATCTCTGCAATGTCCCACAAGGTATGACTTGGATTATTTTTAATCAGTGTTTCATTTTGGTCATCCTCAATGACTTCACACCTGCTAAAACGTACTTGGTCTTCCGGCTCAAAATTTCCATTTCTGAACCTTGTGAACCAATTACAAAACAACACTAAGCTACAGCACCATATCTATGAATGACACTTCTTTTTTGCTATTTGTGCATTATTTTTTTTCCTTTCCCAAAATAAAAGCATCAAACGACAAAAAAAAAATCTCATTTTCCTCTATTTTCACTGCTAATGTGAAAACCTTTAAAATTCACAATTCACATGCAAATTGTATAGAAAGAAATCTTAAAGTGTTATCTTTCAGAATATGTCCTAAATTCATCATGCGTGAATCAAAATCAGTTACTGAAACATATTCGAACATATTGAAAAATGCTATGAAACCTTTTCTCCTTAAAAATTAAAATAATCTTCTCATGTCAATAACAGATAAGAGAAATAAGAGTAAACCAGTAAAAACAAAAAAACAAAAAAATCACCTCCTTAGGGTTACATTCTCCAGCTATCTTAGCACTTTTTGAAACTAATTAAAACTCTTCTGTCAGTATTAATGAATTCTCTGTTCCATGCCTTGTTTTTTACATAAGGGGAAATCTTCCAATGGCAAGGGATTCGTCTTTTGAATGCTCGGATGATTCTTTTATGTTCTTTCGACTTTCTTTATTGCATTTTGTTAGCTATCTTTTTTCCATTCTTCTCAGGACATAGACAAAATATTGGACAGTATAGAAAATCTACATTCATCTGCAAACATTTTTGTGTTTGGTGATTTTTACTGCTCGTTATGTTACATGGCTTTACGTTACTGATGTTGCTGCTATTCAGATTTGTAATTTTTCCATTGCTCAGTCTCTCTGTCAAATAGTGGATTTCCCTACTCCTTTCTCTAATAGTTCTGATCACCATGCCTCACTCGATTTGTTCTTTACTATTTCTCCTGGCTTTTGTTGAGCATTACAACTGTCTTCTTGACTATTTGGATTGCACTGTTGTATCTGCTGATATTAGTTTGACTCTTCTATTAGACAGGAACTCCTATTAACAAGACTTCTTTCTCTTACTAACATACCAATTACGATTCATTTTTGTGATTTTTTTTCTGGCATCTCTTGGATTGAAATTTTTAACCTTTCTATTGAGAATTGTGTCACAAGTTACTGCTTCAGTAAAAGCTGGCATTGATGCTTTTGTGTCATCTTGGAAATACCAGTTGAAAGTACAATTTTCTTGGTTCGCACACATCTGTCCAGCTGCTGTAACTCGCACAGAAATCACCTTTTCCAGCTGCACCAACATGACTGATCTGATCACAACAGATGTGCCTCTTTCTGGTCACAACAGATGTGCCTCTTTCTGGTCACAACAGATGTGCCTCTTTCTGGTCACAACAGATGTGCCTCTTTCTGGTCACAACAGATGTGCCTCTTTCTGGTCACAACAGATGTGCCTCTTTCTGGTCACAACAGATGTGCCTCTTTCTGGTCACAACAGATGTGCCTCTTTCTGGTCACAACAGATGTGCCTCTTTCTGGTCACAACAGATGTGCCTCTTTCTGGTCACAACAGATGTGCCTCTTTCTGGTCACAACAGATGTGCCTCTTTCTGGTCACAACAGATGTGCCTCTTTCTGGTCACAACAGATGTGCCTCTTTCTGGTCACAACAGATGTGCCTCTTTCTGGTCACAACAGATGTGCCTCTTTCTGGTCACAACAGATGTGCCTCTTTCTGGTCACAACAGATGTGCCTCTTTCTGGTCACAACAGATGTGCCTCTTTCTGGTCACAACAGATGTGCCTCTTTCTGGTCACAACAGATGTGCCTCTTTCTGGTCACAACAGATGTGCCTCTTTCTGGTCACAACAGATGTGCCTCTTTCTGGTCACAACAGATGTGCCTCTTTCTGGTCACAACAGATGTGCCTCTTTCTGGTCACAACAGATGTGCCTCTTTCTGGTCACAACAGATGTGCCTCTTTCTGGTCACAACAGATGTGCCTCTTTCTGGTCACAACAGATGTGCCTCTTTCTGGTCACAACAGATGTGCCTCTTTCTGGTCACAACAGATGTGCCTCTTTCTGGTCACAACAGATGTGCCTCTTTCTGGTCACAACAGATGTGCCTCTTTCTGGTCACAACAGATGTGCCTCTTTCTGGTCACAACAGATGTGCCTCTTTCTGGTCACAACAGATGTGCCTCTTTCTGGTCACAACAGATGTGCCTCTTTCTGGTCACAACAGATGTGCCTCTTTCTGGTCACAACAGATGTGCCTCTTTCTGGTCACAACAGATGTGCCTCTTTCTGGTCACAACAGATGTGCCTCTTTCTGGTCACAACAGATGTGCCTCTTTCTGGTCACAACAGATGTGCCTCTTTCTGGTCACAACAGATGTGCCTCTTTCTGGTCACAACAGATGTGCCTCTTTCTGGTCACAACAGATGTGCCTCTTTCTGGTCACAACAGATGTGCCTCTTTCTGGTCACAACAGATGTGCCTCTTTCTGGTCACAACAGATGTGCCTCTTTCTGGTCACAACAGATGTGCCTCTTTCTGGTCACAACAGATGTGCCTCTTTCTGGTCACAACAGATGTGCCTCTTTCTGGTCACAACAGATGTGCCTCTTTCTGGTCACAACAGATGTGCCTCTTTCTGGTCACAACAGATGTGCCTCTTTCTGGTCACAACAGATGTGCCTCTTTCTGGTCACAACAGATGTGCCTCTTTCTGGTCTCAATGGGGCTAAGTTTGTGTTCGCTTACAAAATGAGGTATCATGTAGTCTCTAACAAAATTGGGTTTTTGTGACTACTGGCAGCTCTGTAATAATGTGTTTAAATAAGAGGTAAGGCAGCTATCTCTCCTCTCTTCACTCAATTTGAGGTATTTTCATCTAATGCTGATAATGCAGAATGCTTTGCTTGTAACTTCTCTTCCAATTCTGCTCTTGACTTATCTGGAGTATTTTGCATGACTTTCCAATTAGAACTGAGTCTCTACTGTGCGATATGCATATAACTCCGTTCATGGTTTCTCCTATCATATCTAAACTGGATCCCACAACGCATGTGTCCCTATAATAGCCCTAAAGAAATGTGCTCCTGAAATGTGACCCCCTATTCTCTCTGAAATCTACAATAAATGCCCTGCTATATCTTGTTTTACTGCTTATTTGAAATTCTCTTCTGTAGTCGTCGTTTTTAAGAACTCTCGTGAACAGTCCGATCCTTCTTCTGCTTACTACTCTTAGATGCTCTAATCAATTCCGACTTGGTTAAGCATCTCACCTCCAAGAGTCTTCTTTGAAACAAATAACATGGTTTTCACTTCTAGGTCAACTTCTGATAAGTTATTGCTGAAAGTCTATCAAGCTTTAAGGGTGAAACTCAGGATATTGCTTTGGATATCTCAAAGGTGTTTGACAGTCTGGCATGCTAGTCTTCATCACAAGTTCAAAGGTTATGGCATTTGTGGATGAATTTTTGATCTGATTCAGTTTTCCTCTTCAAATCACAAAATAAAAGTTGTCTTAAATGGCCACTCTTCTAGATCTTTGTTTATTAATGCTGGTGTCTGACAGAGCTCTAGCCTTGGATTTATTTTCTTTCTAATTTTCATCAATGACCTCAATGTCATCAGTTTTCAAATTCAGTATCTATGCTGATGAAACTACTATTTACCCTTGGTCTTAATGGTAAGTGTGATAGGTTTGATATGGTCAAGTTACCAACTGATCTTTAAAAAAGAAAGACCTAGAATCTCTTGTTAACTGGGGCAAGAAATGGCTTGTTTTAATGCCTCCAAAATGAAATTGCTCTCTTTTAATTGTCTTAGAGAGCCATTTTTGACTTCCATCAGCATGGCTGATGCTAATCTTCAGGAGAGTGACTTATTGCACCTTCTTTGGTTAATGTCTTCGACTGGCATCAAGCGGAAAGATTATTCTGAATCAATTGCTAGGAAAGGTGGCCCACTGTGTCATTCTAAACAGTTTTTCTCACCAGAATATATCCGACACTTTTATTAGTCTACCCTTCTTCCATGTATTAATCTTCAACAAATTCTGTTTTGCAACATGTTATGTTGTGGCAAATGACACCTTTTCGAGTTCCCAAAATCGTCCGTTTGTCTTGTATAGCCACATTGAGATGATTGCAATACTTCTTTGCAGTTATAGTTTTGTCAGCTTGAAAAAAGTATCCCATCTGCAATCCCCCTAGATAGACAGCAACTCATGAGCTTGTTTCCAGCTCCGTTTGCATTGAATGTTATCAAAAACAATGCATTTTTCATCGCCTGTGCCAATTCTGTCCAAGAACAGATTCTTTTTGTCGTATAACAAAGAAATCATCACAGAAAGAGACTTGAGCTTGTTGTGTTCCCTCAAAGAATGTGGCACCCATGTGTCATGTTTGGAAATGAATCCAAAACTCTTCAAATGGCAAAAGACATTTGAGATATCAATTTTTCAACTCTTGGCAATTTCTTTCATCAATGTTTTTGGTTTATTCTCCATGAGGACAAGCAGACGTCTTTATCTTCATTTGCATTGGATCATTGCTCAGTGCGTGGTTGATAGTTTAGGTTAAAATCACCCTGATGAAATCTGCCGAATCACTTTTTGACCGTCTGAAGAGCTGGAGCACAGTCTTAATAAACCTTCTGAATGTTTTTTTGTTGCAGTTCCGATGCCTACTCCTTTCCAAAATTCATAGTTTTCATCTTGCATTTTTAAGGCATTCATTTGGGAACAAAAGTCAATATTCAATAAAGTCTGAGTCACAATTGAATGATACAAGGTTTCAATCTAGAACATGACAAAACACTGGTATCAAGTTGCAGTCATTTTTATGTTCATAATGAAAATCAGGTACAAACTTTTGCAATAATCTGATAGTTACCAAGTAATGATAAAATCAGGTCTTCAACTAATATATATATATATATATGTAGTTATTAATAGCAAAACTAATCCTCATCAACATGAATAGCAATAATAAACCAGTGGCTTCTGTTCAACAGAGATCGATAAGTTTCATATAAAGAATATTTACAATGCTGTGAAAGCTTTTTTTTTTTTTTTTTTTTTTATCTGCAATATAAGAAATGTTTACCATTATAAGGAATAAATGTAGAAAATGTTTCTGAAAATGCTTTATTTGAAAAATATATCTCTGCATTTTATCTCATTGTTATCTTTACATAATTCTTAAATAACTTATGCAGGCTAGCTTCTTCTTTTTTTTTTTTTTTTTTTTTTTTTTCCCCCCTCCTCAAAAGGTAAGGTAATAAACCGACTTAAGAGCAAGTGATTACTGAGTGTGAAAGAATGAGAAAAACAAAAATATTAAGGAGAGAGCAATAAAAGTATAGGAATCAAGAAGACAACAGATACCATCAATGCTATTACATTGAAATTTTTGAAGATCCAAAGTTGACCGGGAAGTAAGAAACCAGAAGAGAAGTTTGAGAGAAGAAACTGTTAGCATAGAACCTACGGTTACATTTAGCCATTCCAACTGTAAAATGATGAGCTCATACCAAAGAAGAAAATTCCTATTGACTCATTAGGTTTTTTGTTTTGTTTTTAAGAATGTCATTGAAGATCTTCAAATTAGGCCAGAATGTTGCTCTGTACATCGCAACTTCGATGTTCAGAAGAGGCAAAAACATTTTGCTATACTCAAAGGTATAAAGGGAACCGGTTTGTTTTTAATTTCATACACACCCAAACTCTTAAAGATGCAATAATTTTAATAGTGGTCGCAGAATGTTTCAACCCAGACAGTGCTGATTAACTTACAAATCCTGTTGAACACAGCTTTTTTTTTTTTTTTCTTTTTTTTTTAGTATTCAATCTGGTAGAAACAAAAATAAATAAATATACTGTTTAATAAATAAAGAATGTGTCTACACAAATATGGGTATCTACTAAAATAACATTTAAATAATAAAATCTATAGTATTTACATTAGTCGGACTATTGTCCTCATCTTTGTCGCCATATTTGTCACAACGTTTCGGCCGTTGTACACTCCGGCCTTCTTCAGGTGGTTGGAATGTCGAACTGAACCCTTTATTTCACTCACTGGGGTAGACTGTTCTAGTTCCACATGCCATGTTTAATGGATGTCAGTTATCAGTTATCTCCTGTTAATTCCCCTCTCCAAGTTATCCACTAATGCCTTTATCCACAGTGGCACAGTGGATAAAGGTGTTAGTTAGATCCAGTGACAGGACCCAAAGAGTGTGAGTTCAATACCTGGTTAAGGCAGTAGAGAACATGGAGAGGGGAATTAACAGGAGATAACTGACAACTGACATCCGTTAAATATGGCATGTGGAACTAGAACAGCCTACCCCAGTGAGCGAAATAAAGGGTTCAGTTCAATATTCCAACCACCTGAAGAAGGCCGGAGCGTACAACGGCCGAAACGTTGTGACAAATATGGCGACAAAGATGAGGACAATAGTCCGACTAATGCAAATACTGTACATAATACCTCATCTCAGAAATATAGACAGACTCTGAATAAAATCTATGTACCGTTTTAAATATATGCCACTTTGTTTTAGAAAGATTTTGCTTTACTTAACAAAAGCTAATTTTAGTTTGTTCTCATTCACTTTGTGAATTAGGAACTACAAAATAAAAGGTTAATTTCAATTCCCAGTATTATAAATGTGGCTTGAAGATTTCTTACATACCTTCTCTCTCACAATACACACACATACATATATAGAATTCATATGAGTAGAAGTTTGTCACTTAGCTGATTGATGTAGCCGCCTTCATCTCTCTGACCATAGCTCAATTAGGTCTCATTTAAATACACATGGAGACCTGCCAAATATCATTTGCAACATACTCATCAATAATACAAATATAATAACCTCATCCACATTTTTTTAAAAAATAAGAAAAAAAAGGCTAAAAATAATGGAAGCATTATTAAAAGAAAAAGCCAACACTCAATAACAACTATGAACATGGCTATAATGTGCTGACCGTTTTTGGAAAATAAAATACTCTTATAACTATAGATATATACATACATACATACATAAAACAATCCATGCATTCAGTTAAAAGTAAAAAAACAGAAAATTATAGGAACACAAGAAAAAATTAAATAACAAAAATTTAACCACAGTACCCTCAGTCATTTTTAATGAAACTTTGTGTGTATATATATATATATATATATATATATATACACACACACAGGGAGATCACTGTCAAGATCTGATGCATTTTTGATTATATATTCGAGTAAATTAATTTTCTGCATAATAACCTTATTCTGTCTGTAATAACCTCAGTTTGCAAGTTTGTCATGAATATTGTCATCTTATTGATCAGTAATAAATTATTAAAAGCCTATATCAATATAGTCTTTTACTGTTTGTTGTGTCATTGGAGTAAATGAAAGTTCTGACAAATAAGTTTAATAAATCCTGTGTGATGATGTAGGCTATATAAACAACTCTTTTTTTTATTTGTTGGTCAAAGACAGTGTCATCATATAGCAACCAGTGAGTTTCCTCTTAGCATTTTGTATAGACTACATTTCTAAGTAAATACAATTATCTGCAAATTTGAAAAGGGTTGCTTGGTGAAAGATGTCTGCAAATGTTTCAGAACTTTCACTTTGATTCAACTCTTGTTGGTCTAATATTAAATCCCTCTCCCATACATTTTTTTTTTTTGTCTCACATTTAACCTCTGCAAAAAAAAAAACTCCTAGAGAATTTTTGTTGCTATAGTTTTCATATCACTTGAAGACTTTGCTGCTTTTTTTTTTTTTTTTTTTTTTTTTAAATGAAATCCATTATTACTCCCTCCCACTACTGGGACTCTCCAGTGATACTAATTGTTAATTGATTTATCTGTGGATATGGACTTGTATCATTGTTGGACATAACTTGAAGCATGACATTCAAGTTTTGATTTGTACAAAATATTGCATACGTGTTATTACCAGTTTGATTTTGTATGTTCATTATGTGAATCTGGAAACACTTCAAGCATAAGATTCTGTGAATAGTTAATTTTAAATGTCAGAGTTTCTCTTTGAATATTTTGCAAACAGATTTGTTATTTGTTGTGCTTTTACAGTTGGAAAGGAAGGGGGCACCTCTTGCACAATTATTTTACCAGTTCAGGAAATTATTTTGTGGACATGAGTTTATCAAATGTTTTTATCACTGTCATGAAGAGAAACTATTCTTTTCTCATATTGACTACATGCTGAGGCTTGTCTATCATAGTTTGACGTGGGTTGAGAAATTAAGAAAAACTTACAGAAATCTAATACTTGTAGTTTGCATGAGACTCTACATATGTCATTATGACACACATTAATTTATTCACACTTGGATAGAAAATACAAGAAATTTCCTTTGGTAAAATGTTTTTTTTTTTTTTTTTTAAAAAAATACATAATTTGCCAATTGACCTAAATCTCAGAGTTGTGCAAGAATTCTGGAACTAGCTTTCCTTCTCCAGTTTCAATTGTTATTGTCAAGGAAGTGACAAAAAAATTTTGACTTCTTACAATTTAGTTATATCTTCATTTCTTAGTGGTTTTAACCATTTACGCTTCATTAAATGACTAATCACCATTTTGTTTGTGTTTTTTTTTTTTAGAACAATTTTAGTATTTTAGACACTTTCCTTGTTTCTATAAAATCTGTTTCTTTTTCTTAAAGAAGAATGTAGGAAATCAAGTTTTAGCTGAAATATTCATGTCTACGGATGTTGTGTAGACAAGAAACTGGTTTTGCAGTTTTCATTTCTCTTCAGAATGTTGGTGTTTTAAACATTTTTGATGTGGCAAAAACAGGAAAGCACAACTAGCCATATTTACTTGGAAATTCAAGATGGAAACTTTTTTTATGTGTAAGCTCTAACATTTCAGCAAACTATTTTTAAAGGAAATCTTGCTTAGTTTACTTGGCAGTTTAATATCTGCAGTGACTTGAATTTTTTTTTTTTATGAGAGTTGAAATCTGGAATGAGACAAAATTGTTTTAAATATAAGACTGTTTTTTGCAATATGGCATATATATATATTTTTTTTTCCAGTTTCTCCAAACAGTTGGTGTGTTCTCTGACATGGGATTTTTTTAAAAACAGATTACATTACATATTGTTTTAACTTTGGCATTTTTGTTTTCTTTAATATACATCGGGTTATATTTTACATAACCAATTTAATATTGCTGAAAGCATACAAATTCATGGGTGATACTTTTAACAACTGCAGCTATGAAAATTTCCATTGAAATCCTTTTAATTTGCAAATAACTTTGCAAAACTTTCCACAGAATTAAAAATTGAAATGTCACTGTTAATTAGATATGGCAAAGTAGATATTTCTATTAACAGCACATTTTTGGATTAATATCTTTATTATCATGATGTTTCAGCCACTGTGCTTTTGAGCCTTCTTCAGACAGAAAGCATACATGGCTTTACTCCATAACATTAATGATCACCAAGATAACAATTTGTATCTTGTCTGTAGCCAATGGTGATGATGAATACCAGCCAAGCAGTTGGTATCATTTGTTGGAATTCTCATTTTTCTTGTAACCAAACTGATGAGATTTCTTTAAAATTATCCATATGTCACTATAAGAGACACATTTGGCAAAATATGTGCTAAATCCTTAATTACTCCACATGTAAAGCATTAACCTATCTCAGATTTTTTTTTTATGCTAGTCTTTCTTTCCATAATTGGTATGTCCTAACTGATGTTGGTCAAACACTTTATTTGGATTTCAGCTCACGTTTTCATGAAATATTTACAATAACTTATTTGGTGATGTGAGGTTTTGTAACTTATGTTGTTTTTTTTTACATTATGAATTGTATCCACTTTCTTTGAAAGCATGAAATAAATACAAAATATCGATTGCTTGAAATAGGTATCCAATACTGAAATTTTATTTTCAATATATGTAATAAACAACAACTTTAATACAGGCATAGGTAGATTAACAAAACAAAGAATGATACTAAATTTGTCTTGGTAGTTCAATTAGCAACAAAGTTATGACCATTCAAATTTGTCAGTTTTCCATTTGATGTACTATTGAACCAGAATCCAATTTCAAGATACCAGCTTCAGATTAATCAAAACCATTATAAATATAGCTTGTCTTTAGGTAAAAGAAATATAATGCTAATGAAATCAATAATTATTAGGCCAGACCACCCTAAACATTGGGTAAAATTGTGTTCTCAACAATGAAATAGTTTGAAGACATGACACAAGTACTTTTGATAGTTCAGATAAGTTTCATTTCAACACTTAATATCGTGAAATGATTCAGAGCACAACAGAAATGAAGCTAATTCTTTTTTTTCAGTAGCACATCAATAAAAAACAAAAACAAACTATATTTCCACCATGTAAAATTTGACAGGAGGGCAAAAACAAGTCAGAACTTTTCCTTAAAAATGTATCCATTGGAGGTACATGTGTGAAACTTTGAAACTTTCATAATTTGGGATTTTTCATAGATTATCTAATTTTGGCAACTTTTGTGAAATGCAATTCTTCTCTTTTCAAAGGGACAATAATGACTATAAAACTTAGAAATTTGTTTCATGAATCATTGGTCAATCCTTCAAACAAATGTTTATAACACTTTAAACTCATTTATGATGAATAAAACAAAAAATACACTGTCATTAAAATAGTGATATAATTTAATCCGAGGTGAAATAAAAACTAATCATCACTCATAAAAAAAAAAAAGAATTGTGTCTTCAGAAAGCAAAAAGATTGAATTTTCTTTGCATACTTTATCAAAATGGCCTCCAAAATAAACGTGATATCAGCAGTTGAAAGGAAACTTCACTATTTTTGTTATATTTTTACAGTGTAAACTAGGAGAGTTTAGTCTACCTATTTCAAAAAACATTCAACCGTTGATGAGGATATTTGCAACATTGATATAATTCTCCTATGTTTATTCCTATCGATCATTAAATTTAATAAATGTTTAGAAGTTGTGAATGACGGTAAGAAATGAATCCTTTATCTGTTTACCTTAACATCTTACAAATTCAAAATGGTGCAAGGCTTATATTCTCAAAAACACCTGCACTCCAACAATTTAACTTTTTTGTTGAATATGTTCATGATGGCAAAAATAAAATCAGTGAGCACACTTGAAATTTCATCATATTCTGTTGTGTTCACTTCACACTAATCCCCTTGGAAAAGGCATGAATCCATCTCTTCTTATTATGGCTATGGATTAAATAATGGATTAGACTGTCTTAGTGGCAGCCAGTTTGGGAAAAGTGCTATTCTGAATGCAAAACCATGGCAAGGGTAACTTGAAACCACTGTACTGTCTCCTTGAAGAAATCTCGTCCCTTGACAAATAATAAACAGAATTTTTTTTTTAGAGAGAGAAACATGATCACCTATGTCTGGAAGGGATGTGACATTAAAAAAAAAAATTAAATCTGTGAAAATATAATGTCCAATCAAGATATTCACTGCAGTGATTTTTCATTAATTTGATTAACCCAGCTGTGGATTAAATAACAAGACAGAATGGGTCCTATAGCCTTGGTTGGCAACCCTTCTGCTGCAAAAAGTAATGGCAGCCTACAGCAGGAATTCTGCCAAGTCGGTGATGAATTGAAAAGAGACCTGATCACTCGAGCATACATCACACATGACACCTGAGGAAGGAATTTGAGTAAATGTGAAGACATGTCATAGATAATTTCCTGTTTGTTGTCTTTCATCATAACATAAAATTCAAAGCACTTACAAAATAAATGATTCTCTTCACTATAAAAAGCATACTTTCAACTAATTTCTTCATTGGAATACAAATGTGAACTTTAATTTCTTTGTGCAGTTTAGAAAAAAAGCTGCTTCTACCTATATATAAAATTCTATGACTTCCATTAGTCTGTCACATCCTCTAAAATAGTCATACATTGACCAATTTTGGGGAGAAGTGCAAACGGGTAAGGTGGGGTACAAAGTGGGGTTGGTTTTACTAGGGGTGTGCAGTTTTGTACAATAAATTTCCATTAATGTTTTTGGAAAAATTAAAAGTTTTATTATTTAACATACAAAATACTCCCACTATTTTATAAACAATTTAATGATAAAATTAAACACTTGTTTAATAATAATAATAATGAAATATTGTTTTTTTTGCATATCTCTTTAAATTTTTAATATTTCAGCAATTGGTTTGCAAAATTGAATGAAATGTAGAGTTTGTAAATCTCAGCAAAAATGTTAGTGATAACTTCAACACTGCTAAATATTGTGAGGTCAGTGTGTTGAAAAAAAATTCTTGTTTATAAAAATCAACCAACCACAGTGACCATAAATATAAAAAAACATCTTATCAAAATCCACTCACCTCAGAACACTATTGTCTTTGAGAAGAACAAGTTTGTAATTGAATATTTTGTTACATCCAAATAAAAAGAATTTTGGAAATGCAGCTTTTATTAATAGCTTAAGAATTGGGACAATTCTTAAGCTATTAATAAAAGCTGCATTTCCAAAATGTTAAGATTTACTTTCTTTAACTTTATTGCATTGCCAACATGTTACTTTTTCTGTTTACAAATCTGTTTGTAGCCATCTTTAAAGCAAATTTTTCTTTTTCAGATAAAACCAGGGGAAAGTTATTCAGAATTAAAGTAAGTCTTCTTCTTCTTTTTTTTTTTTTTTTTTTTTTTTTTTTTATCAAATAGATTTTTCTTTCATCTATCTTCTCTCTTTCTGTCACTTTGCAAAATGATTTAATTAATTTTTAATAAAATTTTTCTGTTTTAAGGCCTTGGCTAAACAATTCAATAATAAACAGAAGCTTTAAACACATACTGAAGGTTCACATGTTGACTTATGGTACTAAGTTCTTAAACATCACACAACTGAAAAATACTTCATGAACTGTTTTGAGAGAGAGATAGAAAAAATACATTGTCTTAATTTGGATTCAAATGTCCTTAACTATTTTTTTTTTTTTTTTTTTTTAATGAATTTCACTTCAGGGTTTCTGTCTTAAAGTTTCACTGACTGAAATATGGTTTTAATTTGCCAGTCAGCCAAAACTTTGAATTTAAATTTGAGAAGAAAAAAAAAAGCTTCTACAGATTTGATTGTGCCAACACATACTTATTAAAAATATAACCTAATGCTTATATTTTTTAAAAAATTTAATATTTGAAATCTGAAAAGCTTACTGTGTTCAGCCAAACCTCTTATGTATACATAGACAAATTTAAAAAATATTGTGGCAATATTGAAACTATAAATTTGATATTTAAATTTTTTAAAAGTATTGATTTCTGAAGTTCCCTTTTTAGAAAGAAAAAAAAAATATGAAGACAAATCAGCAAAAAACTAAGAAGAAAAAAAATTGGTGGGAAAATATTCAATGATATTAAATAGGCAGGCAGAACCACAGTAAATATAAAACTAATTCTCATTGGCTGAATTCCGAAATGATTAGACCTACATAAGCTTGGGGAAAATTTCAAGGATTTAAGTGAAAAAGGCCAGGATTTGATTGCTTCTGGTTGGCTCATCTAAGTAGGATGTGATTTGTAGGGGAGCCTAATCTCCCCCACTTCACACAATGACACCAGTAATAAATATCACTGATTTACGTGCCCTGTGCAGAGCAAGGGTGTTTAAAATAAATGTTAGAAATGATTAACTCTACAGAAAGATTGAAATGAATGTAACGATCTAGAAAAAAAGATCAATATTTATCATTTTAAGGGATCATCTCTTGAGTAATGTTACTGTTTGTTTAAATGTAGACCTGTTACTTGCCTATGCTTTTTTTTTTTTTCTTGTCTCTTTTCGTTTTAGAAATTATATCACCAGGTTTTTGTTATTGACCTTTTTGTGCAGTCAACCAGTAAATGTTTCTGTTTACTGAATTCATTTACAGCTCCTTGTGTCATTGTAAATTGACATCTACGAATGATTTAAAATTCCTAACCCTGATATACATGTCACTTTATTTTGTATGCCTCATTGTCCCGTTCTTTATTTTATTATTTTTCTTTCTAGTATTCATGAAGAAAATATTTTACCAAATGGTGTTAGACTGGATCCACCAATGTTGGAATTTGGAGAACAGTATGTATATATTTCTTTTTACATGTAAGCAAATATGGATTCAAGAAATGCACTACTAAAGGGTGTTTCATTAAGACAGATCAAAGTCAGCAGTAAATAAATCAGTGTTATTGGTGAAAATTTATTTATTTCTCTATTGGATCATGTTAACATTAATAAAGGGTGTTTCATTAAGGCGGATTATATAGAAGGGTGTTTCATTAAGGCGGATTATATAGAAGGGTGTTTCATTAAGGCGGATTATATAGAAGGGTGTTTCATTAAGGCGGATTATATAGAAGGGTGTTTCATTAAGGCGGATTATATAGAAGGGTGTTTCATTAAGGCGGATTATATAGAAGGGTGTTTCATTAAGGCGGATTATATAGAAGGGTGTTTCATTGAGGCGGATTATATAGAAGGGTGTTTCATTGAGGCGGATTATATAGAAGGGTGTTTCATTGAGGCGGATTATATAGAAGGGTGTTTCATTAAGGCGGATCAAAGTCAGCAGTAAATAAATCAGTTATTGGTGAAAATTTATTTATTTCTCTATTGGATCATGTTGGTGTTTTATTAAGACGGATTATATAGAAGGGCGTTTCATTAAGACGGATCAAAGTCAGCAGTAAATAAATCAGTGTTATTGGTGAAAATTTATTTCTTTCTCTATTGGATCATGTTATTTAAGTCATGGCAATTATGTGTGAAACATAATATTGCCCAAAATTTTTGATGACGTCACTGCATAGTTGCACCTCGATCTCACCAATATGCCTTATGATCTCATCCTTCAGCTGTTGAATTGTTGTTAGCTTGTTGGCATAGACCTTACCTTTGAAATGGTCCCAATGGAAGAAATCTAAGATGTCAAGTCACACAATCGTGGTGGCCAATTGACTTTGCTGTTTTGAGAGATGATATGACCTGGGAACTTCTCATTCAATTTCTGTCTGAACATCCATTTTCCTAATAGGTTTCGATAACTTTAACATGTTGTTTGATTGTTAATCTTTCCATGGTTGAAATTGCCAAAGGCGTAAGTTGTTAAATCTGAAAGAAAAAGAAAAAAAAATCATTAAACACTTAAACTTAATTCACATTTAAAATCAGTCCAAGTTATTGGAACACCCTTTACTTCTACTATTTATTAGGTGTGAGACTTTAAAAAAAAAAAAAAAAAAACTGCATTTGGGTTTTTTTTTTTTTTTTTTTCCTAGATTGATGCTTGATGTACATTTACGTTTTACCAATACAATGTAATGATCTCTTGAATTGGGTTATATGGTCTTGTCAATCAAAATTTACTGCTTCTGTTGGGTGAGCAATAATTGAACAGTACTAAATAAGAACTAGATGAGATATCATTTGCACCTAGGTGAATGTAACAGACTCAACTGGAATTTGAACTCTGTTCTCTGATTCCATAATTTAAGCCACTAGTCCATCATGCCTGTAATAACTTATACTACTTAATCTTGTTCATCATATCAGAAAGTTAAAATTATTTTTGTAATCTATGATAATTTCATTAGTAGTTGATATCAAAACAGCTGTCTTATTGAATTTTAATAAATATTGAAAGAATGTTAAATTTAGTTTCTGTTGTTTTAAAGAGTTTAGCATCATTATTGAAAAAGAAATGTAACTCATTGAAATGATTAAAATTACTAAAAAAAAAAAAAGTTATAATTCGAAAACTTCTCTCAGTAGCTGCAGTTGACAGTTTTTGTAGGTTGTCTTGAGGTTGGCATTTCAGGTCAAACTAGGAAGCAATTTTTGTTTGTTCTGGCTTGACAGAACCAACCAAAATCACTCCACATATGCCAACAATATGAGAGGGTTTGTCACAGGTACTGCCCAGATTAAGTTGGCATAGAAATCAGAGGGTATATGATATAGTAACAGGGACCTTAAGATCAATCATGATTAAGTCTGCTGGCTTGAGATTGTGGATGTGCAGAAGGGAGTTTCTCTTCCTGGGCCTTTCCTATGGACAAACAGGCCTTGCAAGATACTCAGCGTCTGGTTTGGGCCTGACCTCCAATTGGAAATGAACTGCTCGGAGGTGTGAGAGAAGACTAAATTCACAGTTTTTCTGTGCTCACAGAGCAATCTTTCCTTAAAGGGGTGGGCAGAAGTTTATACTTCACGCATTTACCCCCTCCTTCTTTACCAACTCTCTGTGTTTCCACTCCCAGTTACCCAACTAATTGCTGCAGTTTGTCTTGTTTTCCCTCTTGTGGGGAGTTGAGGCTCCCCAGTATATCATCTGAAGGCAGTATAAGAATGCTCTGCATCAGCTTCCTATATCAGATGGTGAAGAGCCTTGAAGTTTTACCGAACGGTTATGAATGGCCTCTCGGACACACAGCCATTGTCCCAGAAGGCATTATTTGGTTTGATGGACGAGATTAGCATAGTCAATTTAAGCAACCCCCCACCCCGCCGTTTTTTTTTTTTTTTTTTTATTTCAGTTAAAAAACAAAAAAACAAATTAATTTGGAAATTATTGCAAAAATCAAATAATTGTCAGATTTTAATGAAATTTTCATGACTTCTTCACAAATGTATGAAATTATTTTAGAAAATCTTAGTAAAACAATTATTTTAAATTATTTTTTTACATCTATTACTCCCCCCTCCCCCACTTAATTAATTTATGAAATTTCCATAAATTAAATTTTCACCCCCTTAATATTTATTTTAGTTAAAAGCAAAACTCCTTGAAGAATTTAAATCAATTTTTTTGTAAAACAGGAAAACCATTTACTAAAAATTTTTTCTGAATTGTAAAATAAAAAATGCAATAAAAGTAAGAAATTAATGAGAAAAAGCTTTTAATTGTTTTTATAAATAAGATATATTAAGGACACTATTGTCGTAAGAAAAAAATTTTTTTTCAATAAATATTGGATTTTTACAAGATTTGTTTTCATTTCATTTTTATTTTTTTTTAAATTTTAATTTGAGTAATTTATTAAGTTTTAAATCTTTAAATGTTCTGCATTAATTTCACCTTTTCTGATGATATTATTAAGTAAAAACTGTATGCCTATTTTTGTAGATATGGACATCCATACATGACATTATCAGAAAATAAGAGCAATTACTATAGTAAATTCAAAGCCAAAGAATCTAAAATTCAATAAAACATTAGATTACAGAGAATATTTTCCTAAATTTCAAAGGTTACTTAAAAGTTATATAAAAAGAAGGTACTCTTGTTATTTTTTTCAATGATTTTTTTTTACAGATAACGTCCATAGAAAAAGAGATAAATATGACATCTTAAATAAACAAATGCATCTAAACAATGTATTTCTAGAATATTTTAAACTTTCAATTCAGATTAATTATATTTTCAATCAACTAATATTCCACAAAGTTTCAGAAAAGTATATTTTATTTTCTGAAAAATTTTTCAATAAAGATAATTGCATTGCGATAAACGCGGGCTAAAAAATTGAATAAAATGCTTTCCAGTCAATTTAAACTAGTTTTGAAATAGAACAAAGTGTTTGGCTTGATGTAAATATTAAATTAGCTTGAAATTAAAACAAAAATAAAATCTTCAAGAAAGATTTTTCATTGTTTACAAATAATTTAAAACCTTAGTTATCACAAATCTGTGGAGTTACTTAGTTTTAACTTAACTAGTTAGCCTACTTGTCAGATATAGCTCTATTCACTATAATGCCAAATTTACTTTATATAAAAGTGAACATAGAAGTCAACACTTAGCGGCGACAGTCTGTTTCATGCTAGATGCAATCGTCAGGCCACCGGTGGCCTGACGATTGCATCTAGCATGAAACAGACTGTCGCCTCTAAGTGTTGACTTCTATGTTCACTTTTATATTTACACACGCTCTATCTCTGATATTGAGCACTGTATCCCATAAATATAGCACACTTTAAGACTATATTTCTTCATATATATATATATATATATATATATATATATATATATATATATATTGGTAAGTAATCCAAGCAGATCCTAATAATATAAAATATTAAAACTAATCCACAAAAGAGAGCTCAATATAATTCTTATTATAGACCAAATAAGTGAATTACAATTGGTGAGATGTATTTGTAAGCCCAAGGGAAAAATCCTACCTTCCTACGTACGAAATGATCATCTGTATTAGGTAAATTGTTGGATCTCATGAATTGTAATTTTAACACATGTGTATGTATGTATGTATGTATGTATGTATGTGTGTATGTATGTATGTATATAAAATAGAATTCGTTTACCATTTGTGCCTAATGAATTGGGTAAGCATTGCACTATAAACATAGGTATATGTGTATTTATTAGTATCTACTTTTTAGCTGTTTGACTACATTGAGCACTGTTTTGTTTACACCTTAAATTAAATATTAATTTGTTCATCTGTATATGTACATTATCACATGTATATATAGTTGCTATTTATCTCCTTATTTAGTTTATATTCACACACACACACACGTGTGTGTGTGTGTATATATATATATATAATGAATGAATGAATGTCATAGATAAATACATGACCGGGTTAAGGGTTTGAATTACAAGTCCAGCAACTAAAATTATGGCCTCTAGAAAGGTAATAATTTTATTTGCACTCTCCGAAGGCGTTCAAATAATCATCTTATTTGAATGACTTACTGCTGCAGAATGCCTATAATTAAGCTTAGTGTTATTTGGGCATAGTTTCTTTTGATGCTAACTTGGATATATATGCTGCAATACCATTTGACTTTGCTTGATTTAATGCAATGTACAGTTTTTTTAATCAGGGATTTGTGCTTGAGGCTAAGTGACACTCCAGGCTGCTGCTGTGGGCCTGGTATGAGCTGCGTTTTACCATGAATTAGCTGTGAAATGCGAACCAGTTTCAAAACAAGTTTAATCACAAATATTTTTTTTTCTTCTCCCCTGCCCCCTTTTATTGGGCAGCAACTGAGTGGTGTTTTATGCATTTTCTAAGAAATGTTTAAATTTAGATTTAGTCTTCTTTAAATCTATTTTCCTTTCTCTAACCACTGAACTAAAATAAAATTTCCATCCTATTTATGGAGGCAAGTAAGTTTCCCTGTTCTCAACCAGTGATATTTCTAATCATCATTTGCTGTTTTAAGCTTAAAACTTAAGAAACTGTAGACTGACCATTAAACGCAATCATTGCAAAGTGATCTCAAAGTGGATACTTTGCATTTAAAGTTTTTAAAAAAAGAAAAAACTCTGTTTTCTTATTCTCTCTTAATTTGGCCCATGTATGAAGCTTGTGTGTGTGATTCACTAAAAATAAGCATACATGATAAAAATAAAATGTCCTAGACTTAATAAAAACAGTTTAATATAAAATCCTTATTATTAAGAGAAAAGATCAAAGGTTTATCTGATGTAAAACATTATTTTAATCCACTTTAGAACCTTCAACATTTTGGTTAAAAATCTTTGTATGTGCAAGGTGCCCCTAAAGTCTGGACACCATAGACAAAAATGCATATTTTCATGAAATTTTCAACATTTTATTGAATTGGAATATTAACAAAAAACATCTTCAATATGATTTCCATTATTTGTGATGCAAAAGTTGATGCACTTTGCAAGATTCACATGAACTTGATGCAAGAAATCCGCATTGCCATCAATTTTAACACATTCACTCTTTATGCGTTCAGTCAAGTGTGTTGCATTTGTGATTTTTATTAAGTACACCTTCTCCTTTCAGTAAAAGAAGTCAGTTAACTATAAAAATATAGTTAATGAGGTTTTCTCTGTGTCCAGACTTTAGGGGCACCCTGTATATTAAATGGGTGAAAAATTAGGTATAAAGCAATGAAAAACAAAATGTATTGATTATACAAGCATATCAATCCATCAAATGTTCAAACTGTTTGTACCCACCCCACCACCCCCGGCATACACACACACTTCTTGTCTTACAGTATACTTACTTTTGCACCCTCTAGTATGATATTAACCTGGAAACACTGTCTTAATAACTGTGGGGACCATAAGTGTCAGTATACAAAAAATTTTATCATATTTGAACATCATTACTGTAGACAATTGTCTCCAAGTATTTTGGAAGCACCTTTTTTTTCAGCCTCATTGTCATTACTGATAGTTGGTCAATGCAAAGTCAAGATGATAGCCATGTATCAAGTGTTACATTTATAAATGATATACTGTGTGGAAATGTACAAAATAAATGCATCAGTTTTGCTAGAATTCAAAATACCAAATCAAACCAGTACAACAATTTAAATATCTCGAAATTGTTTTAACACGATGGGAAATGCGGCACTGAAATCTTAAGGCATATTGGGATAGCGAAAGATGCCTCGCAAAAGTTAAGCAAAGTATTAAGAAATGAAAAAAAATTGTTAGAAATAAAGAAGAGTACTTAATCAATATGAAGAGATAACTAAAAGATAAAATTTATTAAGAGCTACAAAGACAGGAAATTGTGGAGAGCCATGATTGTTAATGTTCTGATGGGACATCGCACATAGAAGATATTTTTACACCCACTGTTTCAAATTAGGTAATTATATATACTAGGTATCTCTGGTAATTTGCTGAAAAAAAAAGCATAGCATGATGAAAAAAAATAGCCTTAAACTTAATAAAAAAACAAAACAATTTTTATTGTCAAAATGTTTATTATTAAAAGGAAAGACCAAAGCATTTTTTTATTATTTTGTTAAATTTTTGAATTCTTTCTAGCACATTCGAAATTTTTGGTTAAATATCTTTTTCTTTTTAAATTTTTTTTTTTGTTCAGTAAAATTGACAGATGTCCATTTCTGTGACATTTGTAAATAAGTTAGTTCTCAGTTTTAAAAATCTTGCAAAAATAAAATACTTATTTCTGAAATGTTATTTGAGGAAAATTAGCAAATGTTTAATTCATCTGATTTGAAACCAATTTTTTGCATAAAAAACGTAGTAGAAAACTAAGAAAAGCATTGCTTAGCCATGGCGACTGTTTTTTGATGTGTTGATAAATTTATTGACAGCCTGACATTTAGAAAAGTTAAGGAGAAGTGACAAATTTATGAATTCAAAGTTAACGCTTTGTTTTTGTTTTTTTTTGTTGTTGTTTTTTTTTTTTTTCTTAATTACCCAGTAACTTTGCTGAAAATATTTTGTAAATATTTTGAATCTAATGTTTTATTGAATTTTAGGTACTTTAGCTTTATATCCTTATGTTTGCTGAAAAAATAATTAAAGTTTAAAATACTTTAAAAATTTGAAAGGACATGCAAATAAATAAAAATAAACTTGAAATGGAAATTGAATAAAAACTATAAAAAGAAATGTTTCCTTAATAAGCATTGGGCTTCATCAAGGTTTATTATTCTTTATTTTTTATTCTTAATTGAAACTTTAAAAAAATATAATTGAAGTATGACTTGCACTAAAAAACAATGAATATATATATTAAAAATATTTAGTGAAACGGGAATAAAAAAAAAACAAAAAAAAAACTTACTTTAAAATTTTGAGCAGGTGATTTGCAAAGACTGTTATGAACAACAAAACCTGGAAGAGAAATGAAAGTTGTTTGTGGTCAAAAAAAAAAGTTTGAGACAACCCTTAAAATGTGACTTTAATTATACCATCATCTATGAACAGCCATATTTTCAGAAATTGGCAAGTTTGTACACATATAAAGAAACTCAAAATTCTTTGAAAAATATTGGTGTTTGAATTGTACTAAGCTTTTCAATTTATGATTAGTAAATATAGTTTTCACTTATGATATCATCTAAGAGGGCCAAATAAATACAGCATTTTAAAAGGTTAAAAAATGTAAAACTTAATTTATTCGAATTAGAATATTAAAAAAAAAAAATGGAACAAATCTCGTAAAACTTCATTATTCATTGAAAAAATTTTTTTTTTCTTAAGTCAATAGTGTCCTTAA
The DNA here is from genome assembly GCA_964036315.1 of Acanthosepion esculentum. NCBI lineage: Eukaryota > Metazoa > Mollusca > Cephalopoda > Sepiida > Sepiidae > Acanthosepion > Acanthosepion esculentum. Next base: position 2,505,513 of record OZ038510.1, read on the forward strand.
TATATCTTATTTCTAAAAGTAATTAAAAGCTTTTCTAATTAAATAATGTCTTAGTTTTATTGTATTATTTTACAATTCAGAGCAGATTTTCAATAAATGACTTACTTTTTGAAAAAAGAAATTAAAGGAGTCCCACTTTTAACTAATATAAATATGAAGAGGGACAATTTAATTTATGGAAATTTTATTTACTGGGGGGGGGGGGGGTAACTGATATAAAAAAAAAAAAAAAAATGACTAAATTCATTTGTGAATAAATCTTGATTCTTTTTTTTTTTTTTTTTTAACTGCTAAAAAGACTCTATACCTAGTCTTTGCTATCTCCACTGACACAAGAAAAACAATTTTTAACCAAAATTTCAAATGTGCTACGAAGGATGAAAATATTTAATAAAATAATAAAAAAATACTTCGGTCTTTCCTCTAAACGATTGCATAAACATTTTGATAAGTTTATTTTTTATCAAGTTTTTGGTTTTTTTCATCATGCTATGCTCTTTTTCAGCAAATTATTGGAAAATACCTAAACTATACTTAAATAAACATTCAGGCTGATAGTACCACCAACCAAAATAAAAGGAACTGCAGCTATTATTGTAGCCAATTGATCATGATTTATTTTTAAAGTTTTTCTTCATTTGAATTTCAGCCTTGATATGTTGTAAATGTGGAAATCTTTCAACAAAGTGAAGTTTAAATTCATTAGAGTACTGAACGAAAAGAATGTAATAATTTTTGTTTTTAATTCCTTGTTCTTTCAGTCCAGTGGGTATGCCCTATCTACAGCAAGTGTCTGTACACAATGCTGACACAAAAACCAGTCTCCACTTATTGTCCATATCGGGCAGCACAGCACATTTTCACTGCTCATTTTTTCAAGATAAAGTAAGTGAACTTTGCTTTTAATTTTCATCTACGATTTCATTTTATGTTCTCTCTGACACCCCCCTTTTTTTTTTTTTGTCCCTTTATTAATATTTTCAGAAAAGTAAACTTAAACAAAATGTATTAATGACACACACACACACACATATATATATATATATATATATATATATATATATATATATATACTTTAAAATTTTTATTATTCCTGAAGTTGTCTTTATTTTTTTTCTCCAGATGGTTCCTCCTGGAGGAAACACAACATTTGATGTTGTGTTTTTGGCCCGCCAGTTGGGTCCTGTTGACAATACTTTATATATACACACAACACAAGGGTCATTTAAATACCAGGTAAGTGCTGGTGTTTATTTTATATATACCAATTTTATTCTGATCAAATCTTTTGCTTGCTCAAGGTTGGTTGTTTGGATCGTTTGACATATTTAGGCTACATATTTAGTGATTTAATGTTGAAAAATGTATTTTATGCAAATATTTTTCAACTTTATCCTTATCAATGCACTTGATCACCTGGATCAAACATTATACTGTGAAAATTTCAGATCAAAATCTAGCAAATAACTGGCAGTCTACAGACTTATTGATCTTCTTTTGTATGTATTATAAGGTGTCAGTTACTGAAAAGTACTTGAAGTTAATGTGTAACGTGGCATTTCGTCAGATTTCCTAGAGTAGATCAGTTTGTGAACTTTAACACAATCATAAAATTAACTTTTATTCTGATCAAAAGGAATTTGGAACTTGTGTTAAAAAAAACAAAGAAAAACATTCATCTAAGTTAATCTTTGTCCCCAAAATGTTGCATATTTTTCTCTGAGAAATATTAGTATTCTACCTGAAATAGTACTAGTGTATCTGCCTGGCAGTAAGGAAATAACTAAGTGTATTTAACTTATAATATGTAGATCAGTAAAACTTGTTAATAAGTTGACTATTTGGTGGAGTTGTACAATTAGTACAGGTCACTTTTGGAACCATGGTATTGCGCTTGATTTGAAAGTTCGGGTTTGACATGATGAATAATGACACAAATTATTTTTTTCAAAATCATTACCGTTTTTTGAGGAAATAATTTTAAAGATTTTGTTTTGGTTCAAAATTGGGACTTTGGAATTTCAATCCAGTGATGAGTGAGAGTCTTAGAAAATTTATAATTGAAATATACAATTAGTTGGTTTGAAATTAAAAGGGATAATGAATTCCATAACCAACAACCATATCTTCATGACCCAGAGAATAAAGCAACTGTTGATTGAAATACAAAATGATGCATTGAAAATTTACAGCACAATGCTTTCACCTTGTCAGATGAATTGGAGGTGAGGGAAGGGGCTATAAAAATGTGTCCATTAGATAAGTAAACATTTATTCATGCTTAATTACTTATGTCAATTTACGAGAGTAATTTCATTGATTAGCCTTTTTTGTAATCTTTTACAAAACTTTATTTACAATTTTATACTGTCTTGCAAGTTCACCACACGTTAGACTACTGTCCTCTTCAATGGCCGCCTTCGGGACTCCGTCATTCAAGACCTGTGGTCGTCCACTGCAAGGCTCATCATGGAGTGACAAATCTCCCGTCTTGAATTTTCGAAACCAACGCCTTGCAGTACATTCATCCACAACACTATTCCCAAATGCTTGACATCTGCGGCGACTTGATGCAGCTGCTAATAAGCCCACTTCGTCGTAAAGCAAACAGCCCCGAACGAGATCTCTAGACACTTCCATCCTTCTCACAGCTGTCCGGCTTATAACTGATGGCCGGGCACGGTGCGTGTGTTTTTTATAATGTCTGATGTTCCTACTTCCGGCTGTCCGAATTTGAAAACAATTGCTACACGCATTTCGTATATATTTCAACTTCATTCGATGACTAATCAAAAAATGGACAGAACTTTTTTGGTTACCTTGTACATAACATGTTCTTTCCTATTTTTCTACATATTTGCACATACATACATACATACACATATATATATATATATATACATATACATATATATATATATATATATATATATATATATGGCAAGGTGATAATGCTGCTAAGGTGCCCGGAGTTATTGAGAGTGACTGAGAAGATTTTGCCAAGTAGAGAGGACAATAGAATAACGGAAGTTGGGTTCGAGAAGGCGGAAGATGTTGATTGACCTCGCATTTAAGTTTTGGAAGATTGTAGGGGGCAGGGGAGCAAGAAATCGGTAATGTTCATAGGCGAGAGGTGCAAGAAAGGAAACCTTTAGAATAGAACTTGCAGTTGCATCTAGCTGATTCAACAGTAAAACGATAAGATCTTGTTGCTAATCTGGTAGAAAGGTGCTAAGGAGGGGCAGCTCATTAGAACAATTGCCATAAAATATTTATAGAAAAGGCATAGGAAAGCCATGTCATTAGGGTGGGGATTGTGACTGAAGTTTGGGTACCAGGCCAGAACATGGCAGACACTTTGGATTTTGTTGAGAATATCAAGATATATTACAGGAGCTTCAGACCAGAAATGGTGTGTGTGTGTGTGTGTGTGTGTGTGTGTGTGTGTGTATATATATATATATAAAAAGCTGTGGTATATATATATATATAAAAAGCTGTGGTATATATATATATATATATAAAAAGCTGTGGTATATATATATATATATATATATATAAGCTGTGGTGTGTATATATATATATATAAAAAGCTGTGATGGGGGTGTTTCTGGCCAACTGTGTGGGTTTCTAATCAAATTCATGTGAATGACGTCTTGTCAACCTCTTTGATTCACAGTCATCTCTGCCCCCAGTGGGGAGGAAGAGAATAGGTAGAGAGGATGACTATCCTGATGAGATAGACACACACACACACACACACACACACACATATATCTATAAAATCTCCACTTGCAGTCAGAACCCAGGTTGTGAGATAGGCTGGCATTTTAAACCTTATATATATATATATATATATATATATATATATAAATGCTCTATGTATTCGACTTTGAATTTTGTTTTGAGCACTATTTTTGTTGTCTATGTCTTTTAGGCATGGTTGTTTTCAGCCTTTCATTTCTATCAATCTATATATCTATCTGGGGGGAAGAAATAGGTTTTAATTTGATAGCTGTTTGATTGCTACACTGAAACTATTGAAGTCGTCTGTTGGAAAATGGGTTGTCAAGTTGTTTATAGTTGGATTAAAGAGGACAGTTTACTGGCACTTCAGTTCACTTTGAATGATCTTAAAAAAGTACAATGTGATGAAATTTAGTTTGCTTCATCATTGTCCTCTTAGAACCATATTACTATCATTGACTTATCCTTGACCTATTATGTTTTTGTTTATTTTTTTATTTTTATTTTTTTTATTTTTTCAGGTATTTGGTGTTGGGATTCCAAATCCCTACAGACTTCGGCCCTATTTAGGTGCCAAAGTGCCCTTGAACAGTAGTTTTTCTTCATTAATAGAAATGCACAATCCACACAGTTCCACCTTGCAAGTATGTCTTCCTTTCTTTTGTCAATAATATTTTTCTTAATTCTATTACTTTTCAATAGATGATGAAATATAGAATGAAACCATGTTTGTTTTGCTTTTAAAATTCTTTAAAAAAAAAAAAAAATCCTTGTGCTTATCAATGTGAAAAATGGCACTTAAACAACTCCTTAAGATACAAAATTGATAATTTTAGTTTGATGGCCAGAGTTTATCAACCTTTTTAAGCTATGGTACACCTAAGAGCAAATGAAAATAGCACACTTAACAAAATTTTTAAAGAGTATACATGAAATAAAACCATAGATTTAAAAAAAAATATATATATATATACACACACACACACACACACACACACATATGAATTTTATTTCAATGTTTCTATTCAACTATTTGTGCAGTTTATTTAGTATGAAACCTGTGGCTGTGTTTTTTTTTTTTTGTGATTTCTTCAATGTTTGATTGACTGTGCAATAAGAAGACCCTCATTTGTTTTTCAGTTAAACGTAGTCATTCTCGCTTCTTATTTTTGATATTTAGGGTTGAGAAGTCAAATTCACCACATAAATAAGAAGTAGAAAATTGTAATAAAACTGATACAGCCTTTTTAGCTAATGTAGGATATTCCTTTTGCGTTGAAATCAAAAATGTATCAATGTGTACCGTCAAATGTTTTATTTTGAGACCTTAAAGAATAAAAATACTCTGTAAAAAAAAAAAATTAAAAAAAAAAAAAATATATATATATATATATATATATTAAACCAAAATTATTTAAAATAACAATCAAAGAATTACTTGAAAAAAAAAGTTTAGTACTTTTTCATTTATTCAAATACTAACACTGTACCATTACTACTTCCGCACACACACACACGCACACACATATGTATGCAGTGACAATATCTCATGGGGTGCCTTAGTTGAAAATCACTGGTATAGACAATCAAATTACCAAGCAGAGCTTAAATTCCAACTGAAGCATTTAAGTTCAGTTTACAGTAACATCATTGAGAAAGGTGTTAATCCATCTCTCTCTCTCTCTATCTCCTTATCCTGTGTTTAAATAGCTGGCTAGCTTCTCTGACCTCTGAATTTAATACGGGGGGGGGAAGACAACAGGAAACTACTCCCCTATCTCCCCCCCCCCCCAAACAGTCTTGTTGATAATATAATTTACAAATCTTAAAAGCTTTCCTGAACTCCTCAGCATATTTTAGCGGGCAGATGTCGTCTATTTTTGTAACAAAGTGTGACCTCTGAGGAGAGTGAAAAAGTTTAGAATTTGTATATAAATAGATGATTTGTTGTCACTGGCTATTTTGTTGTTCATTATAAATAAGTGATAATATTCAGAAATGGAAGTTGACAAGTTATCTTGTCATCATGTTAAAAATAGAATGTCATTTAAGGCAAACAAGGAAGCAAATGGTGAAATTTATTTTGACAAACATAGGCATTATATATATATATATATATATATATATATATATTAATGCATGTTTCATTAAATAATATAGACAAGTTTTGTCTCTTTATTTTAAGTAAGTTCCTTTCGTATTGTCTGATAAGCTTAATCACATTATCGTTGAAAGACAAAAGGAAAACACCATATTGACACGTTTGAATCCAGTTTATGCTTTCAGCTCACATAAGCCATTATCATCTTTGATAAGGGCTTATGTGAAAGGAACTTACTTAAAATAAATACACAAAACTTGTCTATATTATTTAATGAAACATGCATTAATGAAAAATTGCTGCCAAAATATACACAATTTAAATATATATATATATATATATATATATATATATACATACATACACATATATATACACACACACACACAGTGCTGTTCGATAAAAGTGACTCACCTGATTATTTTTTACTAAATGTTCTCTTCTCCAATGAAACACAAGTTGAGCTAAATTCAAAGGGTAAGCGATCTAAAATCTGAAGAAGCTTTGAAAGCTCTTTGAATTTAGCAGTAAGTGCTGTCAAGCATCTGTTCAGTATAATGTTCTGGGGATGCTTTTCTTTTCATGGAACTGGTTTCATAAAACCTATTGAAAAGACCCTCAGGAGCGAGCAGTACAAGAGAATTTTAGTTTTGTCTGCTCCCTTCTGCTGAGAGGGTGCAAATTGACCCCAACAAGCTCATTTTTATGCAGGATAATGCTCCGTCACAAATGAAAATTGATGAAGGAATACTTTGATGAGAATCAGGTGAGTGTTATGACATGGCCGCCCCAATCTCCTGACCTCAACCCCCATAGAAAACTTATGGAGCATTATAAAGTACAGGCTCTCAAGAAAGCAGTTGAGCAAGAAAGAGGATTTGATTGTGAATTTCATATCCGAATGAAATTCAATGCTTGGAGATATTTGCAAGAAAGAGGATTTGATTGTGAATTTCATATCCGAATGAAATTCAATGCTTGGAGATATTTGCCAGAACCTAATAAAGTCAATGCCAAAAAGGGTTGGAAAGGTTATTCAAAATAAAGGAGGACCCATAGATTATAAAATATTTCAAATTATATTACCTGTTATAAATAAATTATACCTCTATTATTCTTTATTTAAAGCTGTTCGGTTATGTTTCTATTGATTACTAGCTGCAGGAAATAGTGAGTCACTTTTTTTGCACAGTTTTTCTCTAAATCTCATTTATATCCAAAATTATAATTATCAATAGAATACCTTAGGGGGAGTAAACTTTTTTACTAGGTGGTCGGGAAGGAGTCTTTATATTAGTAAGATTAAAAATTAGTTTGACCCCAAAAACAATAGTTGAAAAAAAATTTTAAGTAAAAAAAAAAAAAAAATCAGGTGAGTCACTTTTATCGAACAGCACTATATATATATATATATATATATATATATATATATATTAATACCTGTAGTTCACTGCTACTAACAAACAAATTTTATTTCTCCTGATGATGGCCATGCTGGCTGAAACTAGTTGTGGAATCTAATTGAATTAATAAAACAAAAAAAATATTAATATACAACCCAGTGTGTCTAAAAATTTTCATTTTTTAATTTCTCAATATTTTTCATTGTTCAAAACCATATATATAGATATATGCACACACACTTGGATTGAGTTTTGAAATAACAATGGGAATAATACATAATCCTTCCATTTGGTCTGGACAAACTATACTGGATGATGAGCAGTAAATCAAAGTTGGAGATATATATATATATATATATATATATATAAAAACACTGACATCTCATCTAAGCAGATATACTCCCTCCGTTCCGAAATAGTTGTACCAAAAAAATTTTCATGTTGTTCCAAAATAATTGTTCCGGTAGATAAAAAAAAACACCAAAAAGAACAAAAAATATCATTTATTCCCATACTCAACAGTAAATGAGTAATATTAGTGAATTGTCATATAAATAAGTGTGAAATATATCGAAACTGATATACATAAACAGTTAAATTAATAACAAAAATAACTTGGGGAAGGTTTACTTTAACAAAAGCAGTTTTTGTTGCAACTCGTCAGAAATAGAAATGGATGCTTCAAGTTTTCCTTCTCTTTCGTGCTTCTCTTTAGACATGTGACAGAGTTTATAGTTGTTATCGCCGTCAACTAAAATAACTTGTTACATTGCTAACTGCAAACTTAGAAAAGTATTGTTAAGCTTCGACTTCTGAAGTTTATTGAAGCTTTCTTCCACTGCTTCAATGAGCTGGTCAACATTATTTGGAGCTTGCTGGTGCTGAATTGATTGAATTGCATTAAAATAACCCAGATCAAGGACATTGAGATCAGGACTATTTGGAGGCTGGTAAACTAATTCAATTTGCAAACCCAGACGTTCTGCAGCTACGTTTAATTCATCTGCAACCTGTTTTATTGCACCACACTTCAGGACACGATCTGTGGATCTTTCCAGCAGTGCTTGCAACACAGCACTACGTTCATTATTTTTCAAATCGTGCTTTTTGCAATTTTGTTTAGCATTTCTGCCAATTGGCTTCTCTTCTCCTATCATAATCTCTTGCCAGCGGGTAGTCTGAAAAAAAATACAATTTTAATGTGGTGAAAAAGTGATATAATTTGCGCTTCAAATTATTCTACCTGAATAAGCTAATATAAATACTTGAAGAACATCAATGCTTACCTGTTAATGTAAACGGCAAACAATTCGACTAAGAATTAGTATATTCCACATGAGATTTCCGGCTATGGAACAACTATTTCGGAACAGAGGGAGTATTTACCAAAATTACACAAAAATATCTTGAAATACTAAAGAGTAAATTTATTCAATAAAATCACCATTGGCTTCAACCATGGCCTCCAGACTACTGTGGAATTTCCTGCAACTCTTCAGGATGATCTCCTTGTTTAAGTTGGTGAATGCTGCCATAATCCTTACCTTCAGTTCGAATTTGGGGTTTTGTTGGTCTCTTGCTTGACTGCACTCCACACATAATAATCAAGGGGGTTGCAGTCTGTGCAGTAGGTGGCCAGATATAAGGAGTGATGTGGTCGCAGAAATTGTCTGACAGCCATGGCTGGGTTCTCCTGCTTGTGTGGTGCAGTCCTGTTGCCAGACATAGGGTCTTTCAGCAGGTGCCCTCTTGAATCAAGGCAGCACTATCTACTGATGTAGGTCTCCATGTTGAGTCTGAGGCCCTGTGGGAAGATGAATGAAGGCATATTGTCGCCATCACTAGTGATCACTCCAAACACCATGATGTTAACTGGATATTTGGTTTTCATCATTCTTGTTACATTTTTGGGGACACAAGCCAACGATTGTTCTGTGTGTTCACTATCTTATCCTGGCAGAAATCTTTCTCATCTGAGAAAAATAAAAGCATGTTTGGTTGGAGGTGATGCTTGAGCTTGTTCAAAAGTTTCATAGTGTAGTCTTTCCTCTTGTCCTTCATGGCTTGGGATAAAAATTGACCCTTTCTCATCTTGTATAAGAAATACCAAATGTCTTCATGTACTACCTGTCTGATAAGAAACTCGCAATCCTATGTCCCTGTCTATGGATCTGATTGACTTGGAAGGATTGTTGTCAATATGGCCTTTTGTTCTCACCAACAAATTCAGGAGTTCTTATCAGAACAATCAGAGTGAGTTTTCTGAGCTGCCATACCTTCATAATCGCCATTGGACTCGTCCAACTCTTTCTGAATCCCCTGTACTGTACTCAGATTGACAACCAAACACTCTGAAATGTTTGCATTGGAGCGGTCGGTGTGAATGCCAAGCAGTACAGCATGCCATTTTGAAATTGTGTCATGGTGCACTTTTTCTCACAAATGGTGCCCACTTGACCCTACTATACTGTGTAGTTGACAAAATCAAAAATCAATGTGCATGTATGAAATTAAAAATATAAAAAGGCGACAATTTACCCATTGCACCCTGTATCTAGAGACTCTCTATCACCCCCCCCCATCTAGTGTTATTCACAGATGACACTCTAATGTTTGATAGAATGTCTATATCTCTCATATTTACCTGGGTTAAAAGTGATCTCTAAATCAGATGTCATACGTTAATGCATGAATTATACAGAGATTGCCAATGATGATGTAAGTCTATGGATTTTTACGTATTGGCTTTTGCTAAAATTAAAGAGCCATATTTTCACAAGGGTATGCAAAGTGGCTTACAGCCATATCATGTTGAAATACTGGTTTCTGTGCGATCACCGATGTTAAGCAATGTCGAGCCTGGTCAATTCCTAGCTGACTGCTTGGGAATACCAGGTGCTGTAAGGTTGGATATTTGGGTGGTTGTAATGGATAATGGCTCCACATTATTAATCAGAGAGATGAGTTCCAATTCCAGTTGGGTTCGTTATATTCACTTATATGCAGATACCATTGGGAATATTATGAATCCACCTCTTCTTGCCCCTTTTCTATGGGTTAATTAATAAAATTTTATCACTAAATCATTATCTCCCCTGCACCCCCAAATTCTTAGAATTTAAAAATATTTTCTGGTTTCAAATAACCTGCAAACGGTTGGTAAGCCATAGAAAATGAATTAATGAATGATGTGCAAAGTCATGGTATAGGGTGACTCGTATCATATTGAAGGATCTGTCCCTCTCACCTAATGAAGTGCAGCAGCTTTGTGTGGCATTGATTCCAAAAAAGGTTGGTTGAACTCTGGAGAAATCTTGAACCATGCTGTCTCGACAGTTGTCTCCAGCTCTCTGATATTTGTAGGGGGGGTGGTGGATATTGCATGTGAACCAATGTCTTCACCACGTCCTATAAATACATCAGACAAATATAGTGGCCATGCTAAAAGTTTCCAGAATGTTCCTCAAATCAGTTCTGGGAAACTTGGGCAGCTGATGACATAATGCATTGTCCTGCTGAAATAGCCTGTCAATGTTAAGGAATATGTAGTAAGTGAATATATGCAAATGGTCATGCAGTGGTCAATGACAAATTTAGATGGATCTGTGGATCCAATCCATGCCACATGACCCCCCCCCCCAAAAAAAAAACCCCAACACTATTACGCAGACACCTGTACAGCACTTTCATGACAACTGGTGTTCATTGCCTCATAGGATTTGCTTCACAGCCAAACTGTAATGTCAGTGTGAAACAACTGGATCTATAATTCATTGGATCCTGCTGCATGTTCCCAACGGTCTAATTAGTGATATCATGAACCCAGGTACTGAGGTGCTGTCGTTATTCTTGTATCCAAGCTAGAGAATGCCAAACTTGCCTGCTGTATATGTGTCTCGTACCCGCTGCATTGATTGTGCGTATAATTTGAGCCAATGTCACTTGTCTGTTACCACAGACATTTCTAGCGACACACCTCCTGGTTTTGACCTGTGGTCAACCACTGAACTGTCCATAGTAGGCAGTAATGCCTTTCATCAGGTATTCCTGGTGCACATGACACCGTAGATCAAGGTATGTCGAATGTCACTACAATTTCAGAAATGGAATGTACTGACTGGCACCCTCTATCAGACTCTGTTTATACTTTGATAATTCAGGTTGACTTGCCATGAGCAGACTTACTGTTGTTGTTGTTGTTGTTCACACTGGCTCATCAGATGTCAGAGCCGACTGTGATATAGGTCTAGACTAGCATTTCTCAATCAGTGAGTCTGGGTGCACTAATGTGCCCTGAAAGGTAGCCAGGTGTGCTATAAATTAACCAAATAGCAATTTATTAATTATTTTTATATTTAAAAAAATCTTTATTTTTAAAAAGCTAGAAATACCAAGTCCATGCAGGGGGTACCAGACACATGATTTCCTCACTGCAAAAGTGGATCATTTAACAATTCTGGAAAGGTAATCTGTGTTACTTTCCATCTATAAACATTGAACAATATGATTGGATTTGAAGCCCTTTAATTAATGTTTCGACTGATGACATTGGCTTATCGTTAACAGAACAGTAGGTGGCATAAGTCAGTAACCATTGATCAATTTTGGATTTCCATTCAAGAAGAATATCCTTCAAGAGCTATTAAACATTGAATATTTTATTGCAATTCTTCTGTGAATTACGGTTCTCTCCACTTATCAACAACGTCAAATGCAAAAATACATCAAATATTAAATGCACTGATGAAAAATAACAATATATTTCTTACAATTAAAATCTCGTATTCAGAAAATTATGGAAGCACATTGAGCACAGGTTTCACACAAGCAGACTTAAATATACAATTTAATGTCTTAAAAAATAAATACTTATTTCAGGAGACTCCTGTATTATTTTCCTATTTCATGACTAATTTTGTCTTATTAAAATTTTAAGTGCACCCCAGAGTTTAGTTATTCTACAACTGTTACTTGAAGTTAAAAAAAAAAAAAAAGTTGATAAATGCTGGTTAAGCCTTCTCAAAAACTGCAAGGTCCAGTGTTACCACCTGCCATTGCTATTTGATGGCTTTTGACACCTAGTTGTACAATGTTCTGGATATGCAAATGTATTCATTTTGAGATAAAACTATTTTTAATCACTTAATATTGTTTTTTCATACACAGTCTTAGGAATCTCCTTTCAAATTGTCAAAAAAACAAATATTTGTTCCGTTTCTTTCAGGTGGTTGGAATGTTTTCCAGTGCTGGAGATTTACATTTAGAACTCCCAACTGGAGATCGAGAAGCAACTACAACTTTATGGGTAAGAAGTTTTCGGCCTTTTCATAAATTGCTTTCTTTTTTTTTTCTTTTTTTTTTCTCCTCTTCTCTCATTTGGAATTAAATGTTCAGGATGCTAATGATCTATTTATTTGGATGTTGTTTATTTCAAGTATTTCTTCTTAGAATATTCAAAGCAAGTCTATCATAGAGAATTTTGAGAGGGAAAATGTTTACTTCCTTGCAAAGAATTGCTTGATAAAAACATTCACAACAATGTATCTTTGTTAAATACAAGTAACCTATCCATGTCATAATTTTCTCTCATGCTGTGTTCAGATTCCACCAAATTTCCGATTTCCATTTAGGGCAGCTACTTGGTTTTTAAACCAAATTTTTAAATTATCAATTAATGAGCAACTCTATTTTTAAGAGTTTGTATTGATGAAACTAATCTGCTGCTATTTTTTTTGACACCATAATACTTAGCACCCTAGTCTGAATAATTGATAAAATAAGTTTTAAGTGTCTAATCTAGTCAACCAATGGTTAATGTGGGTTTTTTTATTCTTCGTTTTGATGATAATCTACATACCTTTTTTCTATTTACTTATATCTTCGTATGTTATGTAAACTCTTATAAGCATGCCAGCTATTCTATTTCTTGATCTTTTGTTTCTTTTTCCCTCCAGGAAATCCCTCCATATGAAACAAAACCTGTAATGCGGGCAAACTTTATAGGAAGGGTGGAAACCAATCACACAGCATTTATAAGAATAAAAACCAACCATGAACAAGCACAGGGAGTCTTAATACTTCCTGTAGAAGTGGAGGTTACTTCAGGTAAATGTTTTTACATTTGCTTACTATCAAACTATCCTATTCCCTGTTTCATATATATATATATATTTTTAATCAAATGCTAGATGTATATCAAGCTAGTGGATCAGGATTAATGCTTTCCGTGATTCCCTTTACCCTTCATGCCTACAGCCTCTTAAAATATATATATATATATATATATATGGTGCGATGGGTAAATTGTCGCTATTTTATATTTTTAATTTTGCATATGTATTGTTTTTTTTTTTATTTTGTTGGCTGCACGGCATAGTAGGGTCAGCTGGGCACAACTTGTAAGCAAAAGACCACTATGATGCAATCCCTCTGCCAGAAATGTGGAAACAGCATGCTGAACTGCTTGGCATTCATACCAGAAGTTCCACTATGAACATTTCAAAGTGTTTCTGTGTCAATCTGAGGACATTGCAGAGGATTTGGAAAGTGTTGGATGATATATCCAACCAACATCATGGTGTTTGGAGTGATCACTGGTGATAGCGATGTTATGCCTCCGTCATCTTCCCACAAGGCATCAGACACAACACGGAGGCCTACACCAAATGCCTTGAAGGGGTAGTGTTGTCCTGGGTCAAGAGGGTGGCTGCTGGAAGACCTTATATCTGGCAACAGGACTCTGCACCATGCCACACAAGCAGGAGAACCCAGTCATGGCTGTCAGACAATTTCTGTGACCACATCACCCCTTACATCTGGCCACCTAACTCCCCAGACTGCAATCCCCTTGATTATTATGTGTGGGGCACAGTTGAGCAAGAGACCAACAAAACTCCATGCAGCACCAAAGATGAACTGAAAGCAAGGATTATGGCAGCATTCACAAACTTATAAAAGGACTGTCCAGAAGAGTTGCTAGGGATTCCTAAGTCATCTGAAGACTGTGATTGAAGCCAATGGTGATTTTATTGAATAAATTTACTCTTTAGTATTTGAAGACAATTTTGGTAAATATATCTGTTAAAATGAGATGTCAGTGTTGTTTTCATTTTTTGCGTAATTTAAACCACAATTTATCGCACTATATATATATATATATATATATATATATATATATATATATATAATATCTTTGTGTTATGATGATGTAAGAGTTTTAGGTAACAGCTTAATTTTTTTTTTCTTACTAATTATTGTGTGTGCATTTGGCTGCATTCCCTATTTTATACATTTATTTTATAAACAAGAAAAACAAACAAAAAGAAACAGTCTTGTTCAATTATATCTCCTACTAGACACACAAATTATGAATACACAGAATTTTTTTTACAAACTTATATAGATATAGAATTATCTACACTAGAGGTTGACAACCTTTTGATAACTATGGGCCAACTTAGGGTCTCTAAAAACATTCATTGTGCCAACAGCATACGTATTTTTATAAAAGTCAAGGTCAATATACCTGTTCTACAATGTTATATATATATATATATATATATATATATATATATATATATATATATATATTAAAATGGCTAAATATCTTTGCTTTGTAGTATTTATTGGTTCGGACTTCGTGATGTCATTTGCGCCTGTGTGCAATTGGAAATTGCTTGGCGTGCCATGTGTGGCTGACCCTTGATCTACTGTTTTAATGCACATGATACATGACTGACCAATCAGAATTGACTCCAACAAAATTAAAGTTACCAAAGTTCTGTCTGTTTTCTCAATCTCTGACAAACCTTTAAGAAAAGTGAAAAATGTTAGATTGATAAACATTTCCTCTTTGTTCTTTTATCTTTTTATATATATATATATATAAGTGGAGTAATGAATAGCATCTCAGATTGACTAATCAGAGAGTCTTTGTTGTATTCACTTACATGCAGATACCTTAGGGAAAAGTATGAATCCATCTCTTCTTCCCCCACCTATGGGTAAATAGCATGACAGGTTGGGTCTTATAGCCTTGGCAACCAGTCTAGGTGAAGGACAACTCTGAATTCAAAACCTCCAACTATATGTTAAATAGCTTCACCAACTCATATTTGGCCAAGTGTGTTGGGTATGGCCACAACCCTGAAGACCTGCTCACTCCGGGAGGGGTACCTCCAATAGAAGTGAGATGCCATGGATTTGGTTAAAATAAATGTCTGTAACATGCAAAGTATTCCTCAAATAAATGTATATGAATTAACCATAGCAATTTGAAGTTTGGCATGTATTAAGGTTCAAATGCTAGGAATTAGAAAATGATCACAAAAGTATATTAAATCTTCAGGTAATAATTACTTTTTTAATTTTTTTTTTAAACCATTCATTTGAGTCAATATCAGAATAGTGAATTCTTCAGCTCTTTCCATAAAGTTATCAATTTCAGATATGGTGATTGTCTAGACCACTCAAGAACATTAATATGCTTCTTTGTCATTTAAGCCTCCTGTGATATGTGTTTGGGATTGTTGTACTGTTGAATCACCCAGCCTCATCTCATATTGAATTTTCTGACAGATGGCCTGTTCTTCCAGAATTGCTTGATAGTTGACCTAGTTCTTAGTTCTTTTAGTGATGTAAACATCTGTACCCATAGATAAAAAAAAAAACCTGTCCACATCTACGGCATAATACTACTACATCTAAACTATTCTTTCTTAATTGGCTTAAAGAACCTTTTTTTTGCTTTCTGTTAGCATGGCTGATGCTAACCTCCAGGAGAGTGACTCATTGTATCTCGGGCTAACATTTTCCACTGGCATGATGTAGAAAGATTATATTGAATCACTTGCTAGGTCTGCTACTAAGAAGATCAGTTCACTGTGTCCTGTTAGATAAATTCAGGCAAGAAAAAATGTCTGTCTTGAACATTTAAATGTCAACCATTGCCCATGTATTGAATATTACTGCCATATCTGGTCTGGTGCTTATGCTATGTATTTAGAGCTTCTTGATAAAGTTCAAAGTTATTGGTCCTGATGTCTCAGCTTCAGTCACTTTCCCACCACCACTTCCCTGTGTCTTTTCTATAAATATTTTCACAGTAATTGTTCTGATGAGCTTTTCCCTTTTGTACCTTGATTTTAACAAATGTAAGTGCAGTACTAGATTGGCAGCTAGGTCTCATCATTTTACAGCTGAAATGGCTAAATGTAATTAAGTTTAATGTTAATTTTTTTCTCTCACTCTTCTTGATTATGTATCTCTCTTCTGGTTTCTTGTTTTCCAGTCAAATGTGATCTTCAAAAATTTAAATTCTCTTATCTTCTGGTTTCTTAATTCCTGTTCTTTTTTTTTTTTTTTTTTGTTCTCTTTCCTTAATGATTTTTCTTTTTCTCATATTCTTTCACACTCAGTAACCTCTTGTCACTTAGTACCTTTCTTGCCTTCCTTGAGGTGAAATGATTTTAAAAAATGAATCCATGCTTCAGTGGCTATAGTGTTCCTTAGATCATAAACTTTGTTCAACCCCCACACACACACACACACACAGAGTACTAGTTTAGTTATTGTCAACTTTGGTCTCGTCTGAAGACAAAATAGTGTTGAAATAAGCATAATCTTTTTTGATATGCTTGTTGACAAAATTAATGTGTGCTGATTCTTTATTAATAGTACTTGGTGAGAATGTTTTTTTTTTTTTTGTGTTGTCTCCTGCTGCAGCATGTTAAATATCTTTTGGTATGTTTCAACTGCGATGTTTGAGGTCAGGTTATCAACCAACACTTCCTGTAGTCTTTTCCTTTATGTTCTTTCATAATCATAATTCCTAACTTCCTAACAGAATGTGTCTTTGGAATGGTAGAGATGCTGTCTCTGCAATACTTAATATAATTTACACATGGACTATTGTTTTCATGTTTGTTACCACAACAACATTTCAACCCATGTGCATTCCAGCCTTCCTCAGATGCATGTCAATACAGGTAATCTCCAGGGAATTTGAAACTGAATCCTTTATTTAATCCAGAGATGGAGGTTGGTAAATTGTTCTCTTTTGGCCGACCATGTCTAGGAATATCTAGTCTTGTTCCTATTTAGTACTGACTCTGCAGTGTTTCAGGCATAGAATCAGGAATTATCAAAAAGAATCTCCTTTTATGAAGTCACAGAACAATCTAGAAGCATATTCAATAATTGTTATAATTACTCAAATATTGTTAGTTAGATATACTTTACCCATCATTATTTACAATTCTTTGTATAACTTGATGTCTGCAGATAATTTTCTCCTTCTTAGCATTTGAAACTTGGTTATGTCAAATTTTGCACTATTATGAATTTACATTCATTTATTTGGGGAAATAATGTTATGGAGATCTATACTTGTTTGTGTGTGTGTGTGTGTAATATATATATATATATATATATATATATATATATATATATATATATATTACAAGTAAAAGGTTTGTCACTTAGCTGATTGATGTTACCTTCAACATCCGACCTTGAGAGTTTTGTAAACCGATCCTCTTGGAATCACTATGTTCACTTGTTGGGGTATCAGCATTTGACTACTTCTCAATTTTTCTATTTATTTTACTCGTTTTCACTTATTTATATTTTATTTTATTTATTTTTATTTATTCTTTTCAGTTTTCAATTTTTAAGTAACATTGTAAAAACTTGTTTTTGTGTCTGCATTTTGAGATGAGTTCTGATTGTTTATTTTGTAGTTTGTTTTGGCCTGGGAAGCTAATTATCACTATTTTTTCCCTCCAAACTGAGTTCTCACACACACACACACACACACACACACATATAAAAATTTCTCAGCATGACTCAGTTTCAGGCACAATGCAATCTTCATGTGCCGAGTAGAGACTGACTATTCCATAATTTAAATTTTAATAAAAATATCTGGTTAAAGCAATGCTGATGCAGTTCATACATTATATGGGTATTATTGGTTTTTATATATAAAAAATAGAAAGTTAATAGTTGAATTAGACCAGGAAACAGTAGTATCAAAAAGTGCTCAGTACATGTATTAAAAAAGAAAATTTGGCATGTAGAGCTTTTATGTATAAAAAAAATTAGGAGATCAGCTGATTCTGCTACCTTGGTTTCAACCTTTCAGTATCTTCAGGCGATTTCGGTCAATTGATTTAATAATGCTAAAAATATTTAATGAACGCTATATTATTTAAAAATAAATAAATAAGCTCACAAGATGAAGTGTGTTAGAAGTGGAGGAGGAGAAAAGTAAGGGTACTGAAAATGTGTTTTGTTTTTTTTTGTTAAATGAAATGTCTATACTTTCTTTTCATCCCAGTCTATAGAGTTGGGATCAAATACAGGTAGACTTTCATTAAAGCTTTATCGGAGACTGAAATATGAATGTTTGAGTAAACTAAAATAAAATCAAAACGTTAAATTCATAAACGTTTTCTTACTTGTTCCTTAACCGAGGAAACATTGTGGTCATGGAATTTTGCAAAATTATCCAGTGTCCAAAAGTTTGATTAAATTTAAAATTTCCACAATTTTGTTTCTTTGTTTAATTGGAAAATTCCTCATGAGGAATTTCCCTAAGATAATTCAAGTTCTGAAAAGTAAATAAAAATAAAGCATTAAAAAAAAAAAAAAAAAAATTTTGAAATGTTAGAACATTTTTAAATACCTAGGTAACTTTTGGGACACCCTGTATATGAGCACTCGTAGAATTGATTTTCACTTATACTAAAATAAAATAAGCAATTCTGCTTTTATATATATATATATATATATATATATATATATATATGTTCAAAATTCTAACATATGCATGTCATAACATCACTACTCTCACTTGATAAGACACCAGAATTGTTGAAACAAAATGGCTATTTTTGTAGTGATGTTATAACATGCATATGTTATAATTTTGAATAAATATTATTTGCTCTACTCTGTATTGAACACTCTTTTAAGAAAAGTGTTTTTGGTTATTGGAATTTTATTCCATCTGTACCAACCCTTTACTTGTGTGTGTGAGAGATATATATATATATATATTATATATATAGAGAGAGAGTGCAATCTATTTATACATTGTCTTGTAAGTATAGTCATTTGACTTCAAACATTAGGTTAGATTATCGCATTTTCCCACTCGTTCATTGGTAATGTTATTTATCCTTCAATATTTTCTGAAATTTTCTTTGTAATTTGTATCTTTTGGTCAGAACTATATCTGATATTCTTCTTGCAGCTCCTGGTATATATTCTCCAGTAGAGATGATAGATTTTGGCATCTTGCGAACGCTTGATGAACCCCAAACAGTGCAACTAAATCTGCTCAACACAGGTTCCCGGCCAGTTCACATCACAGTAAGCCATTATCTATATGTTTATATCTGCTGTCTGTCTCATACCGATGTGCAGTAGCTATGTTGAGCCATCGGTCATACAAGGACTGTTTCTATTATGACGTTTCTGTTTTTCAGGGAGTGTCACTGTCACCAAACAATGATGCTGTATCTGTGGAATTCCGACCAATAAAATTACAGCCTGACATATTACGGCCAGTCACGGTGGCACACATTACATTCAGAGGTGTGTAGATTTTTTTTTTTCTACCAACCCCCATCACCCACACCCTCACTTTTAATACCCCCCCCCCCAGTGTATTCAGTTGAAAGCAAATGAAGCTGATTATGCATGTTCTACTTGAACCATATTATACCTTGTTTTTTAAATCCTTCAAAAACAGTCTTTATTTCACGTCCAGTCAGGCTTAGACCTGCTACTGGTAACCTATAACCCAGTACAAGCTGCCACATGAAAAGGTGGTCGGTGTCTAAACCAGTTTGCTGGTGAGGTAGGCTTAGGGTTATATCATGTTAAAACAACAGTTCTCATACAACCACCAAATTTAAGCAACATTGAGCCTGATCAGTACCTAGATGGGTAACCACTTGGGAATACCAGGTGGTGTAATGGATAATGGTTTAGAATTGGTAATCAGAAAGCTGAGTTCCAATTCAATTGGATTTGTTATATTTATTTATTGTGCAAATGCCTTTGGGAAAGGTATGAATCCCCCTCTTCTCCTCCACTTATGGGTTAATTAGTAGGACTTGTATTAGTAAATCATTTATTATTTCCAAAACATTCTTATAATCTAAAAGTATTTCCTGTCTTTAAATAACCTTTAAATAATCAACCTACAGGATGAAAAACAAGATCTCTAAGAATTGATTAACTTATAGGTGCACATATACATAATATAAATAAAACAAAAACAAAAACCATTGGTGGAACCAACAAATTAACTAAACAAAAACGACAATATTGAAAAAAAGACTTATTCTCATATATATATATATACATACATACACACACACACACACACACACACAAAGAGTAAGAACACACAGATTTAGAATCCACAGTTCTCTGGCATTTACTTTTGTAAAATAGTGGTCAATACAACGTATAGCATAATATTTTTAATGATATTTTTATTAAAAGTATTTTACGTTGCGACACGGAAATTTCTGTTTCAAAACTTAGTTTTTATCTCGTCCTCAGGCAATGTTCAGTAATTTTGGTGAAAATGATTTACATTTGAAAATAGAAAACAATTCAAATGTAAATCATTTTCACCAAAATTACCAAGCATTGCCTGATGACATGATAAAAACTCTGTCTTGAAACAAATTTCCATGTCCAATGTAAAATATTTTTAATAAAAATATCATTAAGTGTGTGTGTGTGTATATATATGTAGCATAATACTTGTAAACAAACTTCTGAATACAGTTATTTCTGATGAAAGATCGGGGGCAGATCTGAAATATCAAATATATATATATATATATATATATATATATATATATAGGCCAGCCGTGGATGTGTCTTGATAAAAACACTACTTAGACTACTGTGAGTGGCTGAGTTTGGCATCAGTAAGAGCATCTGGCCTTGTGAAACCTTGCCCCCTTCAAATCATTATGACAAAGATCCTCTGTTAGGCAGGACCCACTTTGCTCTGTGTGAGATCAATCCCAGTCCTGCTTCAACTTAAAAAAAAAAGAAGAAAAATGGCTATGTATGTGTATAGATGTATGGAGAAAACAAATGTATTAAATCACATAAATTGGTATTAGCAATTGGAATATATTGGCTTTTCACGCTCCTTCTCAAACCTTTTCTTTTTTTCTTTGCCTGTAATGTGATAATATACACTTATGATTTATTTTTAGATAATTCATTTAATTTAAAAAATTTCAACTCATAAAAGTTTTTATAATTTCACTGCGTGGAATCCAGTTTTCTCACATTCAAAAATCAAATAACTATACATTTTGCATTTTTTCTATTTTTTAAAACCCCCGAAGATCTTTGTTCTTTCCTATTTAATTTACAATATGACTTCACAATTTAAATTAACGTGAACAAAGACATACTAAGAAAATTGTATCCTTTTGGTCACGTCTAAAACCAACAATGATTAACATGATCTATGAACACATTTGAAAATTTAAATGTTAATTGATAATTACATGATTATAAAAAATTTAATGCAATAATGAAATTAACTTATGGAACAGAACACTTATTGATGTTCATACACACATGCACAAATATTCATTTTTTTTTTATTTTTTTTTTTTTTAAACAGCCACAAAAGCCTTAAATCCCCGGCAGTGGTCAGGAAGAATTGTGGTCAAATATAAACACAGTCAGAACAAACTGACCATTCCTTATCAAGTAAATGTGCTTCATGGGTAAGTGTTCCATTTTGCATATATTTATTTTTCCAAATCAAATGACAGGTTTTGGTTGTCAGACAAGTTGGTAATAAGCAGATTAAGAAATTTCTAAATGTGGAAGACAAAAGCTAATGCAAAAACAATGAGATAGTCTGTCGGAAAATTCAAAAACTCTGAGATGTAGTTAAGAATAAAGTTAGAAAAAGGATGTCATAGTTTCTCTTTAATGTAGAATTAACTCCTCTTAAAATCAGGCTTAGGCCTACTACTGATAACATGTAACCCAGTACAAACCGAAGCATGGTTGGGCTCCCCGACTAGC
The DNA here is from genome assembly GCA_964036315.1 of Acanthosepion esculentum. Lineage (NCBI taxonomy): Eukaryota > Metazoa > Mollusca > Cephalopoda > Sepiida > Sepiidae > Acanthosepion > Acanthosepion esculentum. The sequence goes on from OZ038510.1 coordinate 2,527,848, forward strand.
TTTTCAACTAGCAAGAAAGGTGGCATATCACCCCATAGTACAAAATAAACAAGATGTATCAAAGGGTGGATGAGGTTATTATAGGAGTCAATGGCTAACAGACAGACAAACAGACATACATACATACATATATATATATATATATATATATATATATATAAGGCTAGGCTGGGGTCTCAATCCTTGAATGGAAAATTTCTTCAAGATGATGAGTAAAAAAAAAAAAAAAAAAAAAACACTGTACCTTGAGTGTCTGAGCTGGGCATCGGGAAGCGCATCCTGATTTAGAAAAAAAAAAACTTTCCTCAAATCATTTTGACAAGAGATCCTCTTTTAGCCAGGACCCACCTTGCTTTGTGTCAGCTTAATCCCACTTCTGAGAGTTTCTTATAGGGGGTCAACAGCCAACATATATATGGCTAGGATGGGGTCTTGGGCCTTGAATGGCAGCCTTCCTTGAGATGGTGTCTCAATAAAAAACACTGAGTGTACTCGGGCTACCACAAGATGAATATCTGTCCTGCCTCAACAAAAAAAAAAAAACAGATAAAATGTTTTTGTTCTGAAATTTTGGCAGATAAACGATGTTTCTGTAGAAGTAACAAACTTTCTAATGAGTGAATATTTGTTAGTGCACCTGATAGCAATGTTCCATTTCAATACATTAAACTGTAAAGTTAAAATTTGCTTGTGCTTTTTTTTTTTTTTTTTTTTTACTCAGACGGACAAGGCCCAAGAGCCACTCGAGGTAGAGGGTTACAGAGTAAGTGGTGCAGTTTATGGGGATATGTGAGGGAAGATAAGTTAACCCTAGACTTTGAACATGTTAAGATTGTTTTGATTGGGAAGCATTCTCTTGGGAGTTGGTTCCACATAGCAGCAGTTCATGGGAAGAAGCTGCTCAAATGAAACTTACATCTCACCCTCTACAAGGCCCAAGAGTCACTTGAGGTAGTAGTGTTACAAAGTAAGAGGCACAATTTATGGGGATATATGAGGAAAATACGTTAGCACTAAATTGAATAGGTTCAGATTGTAGTGATTGGGGAAGCATCCTCTTGGGAATCGGTTCCACAAAACAGCAGTTTGTCTGGAAAAAGTTGCTCAAGTGGAACTTATGTCTCACCATTGGAATACAAAGGGAATTAAGTTGGTCCACTACAATGTGCATGGTGGATCTTAGTTGCGATAAGAAACGCTTGGATATAGAAGTTTCTTTTAACAATTGATTATAACATAACTGAATTCAGCTAAGCTGAAAACTAATCCCGTCTCAATGTTGTTTTTTTTTTTTTTAGAATTTCAAATTCTTTTTCTATTAGAAGAAAACTTAATTTTTTAAAAATTTGGGTAGTGGATTGACTCTTCTGATATTTTAACAGTTAAAGGTAGGGAACTCCACCAAAAACGTGATACCTAAGGTTTAAAATGAATTTTTAAAAATGAAAAATCTTTTTGAAGCTTTTATTTTAGTTTTAATTTAAAAATAATAGATTAAATTTAATATTTCCAGTAAACAAAATACTTTGCTGTATTTCAAAACTAATTTAAATTGATTGGAAGGATTTTTATTTTTTTTTTTTTTTTTTTTTTTTTTTTTTTTAACCAAGGTGTCAACAGATATTTTAGAAGACAAGTTTGATATTAGTTTCCCTTTTGGGAGCAAAAGACTTTTCTCTGAGCAGTTAAATTGGTTGTTGCATGAATGTGTTTTTCTCCAAATATCTTTTTGCTCTTGTTTTTTCTTTTCTACTCTAACTAATTGGTCATGACTAGTTATTTATGATGATAAAATATAAAGAACAACTGTTAATTTGTTGACTAATGACATAACAAGTCTGGGTAAATTAATTTTCCTCCCTAAATTCCAAATATTAAAAAGTGGCTACTATGGAGCAAATCATGAAGTTTTACGCTACCCAATTATAAAGCTTGTCCTTCTGCTAGTTTTTCTAGTTAAAATAAATTTGGCACTTTTAATAGAATGTTATGTCTGTTGAATTTAACATATTAGTCTTTCTCTCTCTTTGTAGGTCATTAGTTTATAACACCAATAATACCCATTTCTACAGCGGATCATTTGTGAAAAACCTCATCAGGATGCTGGCATTCACAAACACTTTTAATTTCTCTATAGTAATATACAATGTCACTCTACCTCCTGCAGTACATCAATATTTCTCTGTGAGTATCTCTCTTTCGTTCGTAATATTTAGAGCATTACCATAATTCTTTATGGGGATGTGGATAAAAAAGACCCCCATTCCCATAATACCATATATAAAGATAGGTTTGTTTTTTAACCTTTATTCATTTCACCCAATGCAAGGTGATAAAGCCACTATGACGCAAAAGGTTATTGGGAGTGAAAGAGAAGACGAGTGAGAAGAAAGGACAATAAAAGAACAAGATTCATGAAGACAGAAGACGCTAATTCTTTTGAATTAGCTGCTTTTCTATTCAGCTGAGACTATAAAAAATCAGACAATTAGTTAATGTGGTTGGCTAACACTTCAAAATATTTGTCGCTACTTTTACTTTTCAAGAACTCTTGGCAAATTTGATTATGAAAGGACAGTTAAAAATGTTCTTCCTGTTCATGATTTTGAAAATTCCAAACAGACTAAAGTAAATATTGTATTTATGTTTTAACATTAAAATTCCTTTTAAACTAGATTACTGATTGGGAATTGGTTTTATTTTCCCAGTTGATGTTAAAAAAGAAGTTGCTGTTTCTCTGGAGTGTGACTTGTTGGTCTTCGAGAGATGGACACAAAAGGTCTTAGTCACTATGCCTCAGGCCTACTATATATATATATATATATATATATATATATATATATATATATATATATATATATATATATTTATTTTTTTGATTTTTTTTTTTTGCATGAGAGATAGACAGACACAGAGACAGACAAGGGTCAGTAGGTGAGGAATAGTTACAATGACTGATTCGAGTTTCCTGTGCAATTACCCAAACAAATACCAGGATATGGGCTGACAACTTTTAAGACTAAATCATCTTAAATTATCTTCTGATTATTTCATTGTTTTCTTCTTTTTAATTTCTTTTACATTACCTTTTTTGAGACAAATTTATTTTTCTTTTTTTTCTTTCTCTTTTTCTTGTCTCTTTCTCTTTTTCTTGTCTCTTTCTCTTTTTCTTGTCTCTTTCTCTTTTTCTTGTCTCTTTCTCTTTTTCTTGTCTCTTTCTCTTTTTCTTGTCTCTTTCTCTTTTTCTTGTCTCTTTCTCTTTTTCTTGTCTCTTTCTCTTTTTCTTGTCTCTTTCTCTTTTTCTTGTCTCTTTCTCTTTTTCTTGTCTCTTTCTCTTTTTCTTGTCTCTTTCTCTTTTTCTTGTCTCTTTCTCTTTCTCTTTTTCTTGTCTCTTTCTCTTTTTCTTGTCTCTTTCTCTTTTTCTTGTCTCTTTCTCTTTCTCTTTTTCGTGTCTCTTTCTCTTTTTCTTGTCTCTTTCTCTTTTCTCTTTCTCTTTCTCTTTCTCTTTCCTCTTTCTCTTTCCTCTTTCCCCTTTCCTCTTTTCTCTTTCCTCTTTCCCTTTCCTCTTTCTCTTTCCTCTTTCCTCTTTCTCTTTCCTCTTTCTCTTTCCTCTTTCTCTTTCCTCTTTCCCTTTCCTCTTTCCCTTTCCTCTTTCCTCTTTCTCTTTCTCTTTCCTCTTTCTCTTTCCTCTTTCTCTTTCTCTTTCCTCTTTCTCTTTCCTCTTTCTCTTTCCTCTTTCTCTTTCCTCTTTCTCTTTCCTCTTTCTCTTTCCTCTTTCTCTTTCCTCTTTCTCTTTCCTCTTTCTCTTTCCTCTTTCTCTTTCCTCTTTCTCTTTCCTCTTTCTCTTTCCTCTTTCTCTTTTTCTTGTCTCTTTCTTTTGTAAAAATACAATGGGATAGACATTCAGGTTTTCCTATCTATTATTCTCAAGGTGACATGAGTTTGACAATTGTAACTTTTTTTAAGTTTTATGATCCTGAATTTTTAAAAATTTCTATTTATTTATTTATTTATTACATTGATAATAGCAGAAATAGGTTAAGTTCCCTCCTTCCCCTTCTCCCTGCCTTCAAACAAGGCATGCTATATATTGCTTGCTTTTGAAGGAGACAAATTTCCTGTTTATGCAAGGTAGTAAAAATATGTATTCTATTTATTACGATATTACAACTTTAGCTTTAATTTCAATTCTTTTTTTAAATTACACATATGCATGTTTCTTATTTGTGGCAATTGTGATTTACATTTGAACTTAAAGCAAACATACACAAAATAGACACTTGTAGAAAGAATCTCTTCAAAAACTTTAAGCCTTAAATTCAATTTGTGAATTTTAAAAACTCTTTCATCATATCTCTATCAGTAAATTAACCTTTAGCACTCTGCATTATTAATATTACTTCCCTTTCCATTTGTTTTTCAAGGTTGTTTTCTGTTGCCATAGAAGGATATGACAACACAACTATGAAATTCAAACAAATAAATGTTAAAATATCTTTATCAATAAATTTTAAATTTTCTACCAATTCTTATCTCATTGATCAATTGCTATTGATTTCAAATTAACTGAAACTGCATTTTCTATTATCAATTCCTGGTACTTTTATCAAATAAACAATGCTTAGAGAAGCAGGACAGCCATGATGTTGTTTTTTCAAATAAATGATGAGTGTGTATTTACAATAGTTTTTTGGCAAATTACCATTTTTCTTCTTTCCCTCAGTAGATGCAAGTTTCTCTAGAATTGCCTCTTACAAAATAAGTGAAAATATTTGTAAAATTAGAAGGGGGGAAAGAAAAAAATGATCATATTGTTTTTATTCTCTCTTTTTTCAGATCAAGAATTTCTCCAAACCTGTGATAATTCGTCCCCAGGAAACTTTGGTGCCATTTCTCTTGCATTTTCACCCCAATACTACATCTCTTCATTTCACTTCTCAAATAATCATCCAAACAAATGCTTCGAGCTTCAATGTTCCCATCATTGTATACAGTGGGCTTCTCAAGGTAAGCTTAAGACAATTTGAAACATGTTACTAGACAGTCAATATTTATTTTTATTTTTTATCATGAATACTATATCTAAAAGAAATAAAAGAAAAATGTATATCCACTAGTGTACAACATTAGAGGATGAAAGTGTTAAAAAAGAAAAAAAAAATTCAATTTTACAGATTGTCATAAAAATCAACACTAAATATTCCTGAACATTTCTCCTACACTTTAGTAAATTTGTATTAAAAAAACAACCAAATATCAAAGCTGTAGTCACTAGTACAGTACCATATTGGTAGAAGTGTCATTGTTTCTTTTTTTTTTAATTCTATTTTATCACCATCCACCCCCTCCACTTAATATATTTTTTGTAATCAAATTGTGGGCATTCTGAATAAAAATGTAGCTACAGATAAAAATTGAATCAGTCTAAGGATATTTTTGAGAAAATGTAAACAAAAAGGAAACTTAGACTTATTATCAGGAAGAGACAGTTGAAATTTCTTGGGCACTTAATGAGGAAAGAGGGCTTGGAAAATTTGATACTCACAGGACAGATTGAAGGCAAGAGAGACATAGGGAAATAACGCATAGCATACTTAGTGAACTTGATGGCAGAATATAGTTTAGGAGAAATAACAAAAAAAAAACAAAATTTATTAAGAGCTACAAACGAGAGGAAATTGTGGAGAGCCATGATCACCTGTGTCCTGAAGAGGCATGGCACATAAAGATTTAATTTACAATCATGTAGCAACTCAGATGTCATTTAAGCGAACCATATTTAGTCCCCCTTCCCTTGTGGATTTATGGCCTTGCTTGGGGTGAAATGATAGAAATAAAAAAACCCAAAATACTTAGTGTTATTAAGAAACATTCAAAAATAGGAATTTTGTCTGATCATGTTGGCTTCATGACCAAAATAGTATGTCATTGCTACATGGCATCGCCTGCTCTCATCAGATGTGAGTTCTTGGTTTATTTGAAAAGTTACGATCAGTTAAAAATGTTGCAAGAAAAATGAAGTTAAAGTGGGGGGGTGGGGAAATAATGTGAAATGCGTCAAAATGTATCAGAATTTTTAATGATGACTGAAGTGACAATGTCTTCAATACTTTACTCTTACAATATTTGTTCAAATTAAGACAAACTAATTGATAGTGTGTTGCTATAATATTGTTCAGTTATCTACATTGTGGATTTACATAAATAATCTGCTTAAGAAATATACTCAGATTATCTATGCTTGATGATAAGATCATCCAATCTGACATTAACTTGCCACTGGGGTGGGAAAAACTTACTGGTCACATTCGATGCCTTAAAAACCAAACGAGTTACAATCTATCATTGCTGAGTGGACCTCGAACAACCACCAGTCATGATAAAAGTGGGGAAGGGGGAGGCACTGTACCTTGAGAGACCATTGGTTTTTAAACTCCCACCTGACTTCAATTGGAACTTGTACATATGATCCATTGCTAAAGATGCAGGTAAAATGGTTGGCTCCCTGTACAGTTCCAGTAACTACCTGAATCCTCCTGTTATTCTCTACCTTTACAAGAGCCAGATCAGGCCGAAAATGGAGCACCACTGCTGTCATATTTGGGTGGGAGCTGCCCAATCCTCACTTTCCAGTCTCGGTTTAAAAACATCTCCAAATCCTTGTGGGTGACTCTCTTTCTCTTTCTCTTTCTCTCTCTTCTCTCTCTCTGTGTGTGGAATGTGGCAAGCTTCTTGCTGCTCCATTGCTACTTCCATGGAAAATGGTCAGGTAAACTACATCCCTTGGTTCCGTTAGTTCTAACGTTCACGGCTAGGACCTACCATGACACTTACATTGTAGCAAATCACCAACATTCCCTCCATATTCCATCAGTGAAAAGTAAATTGTACTTGAACAGCTTCTTTCAGCAAACTGCTGCCCTGTGGAATCAACTCTCAAGAGAATGTTTCTCTGATTACTAAAATCTTGACCTGTTCAAGTCAGTGTTAATCGTTATCTTCTCCCTCACATAAACTCTCTTAATGCAGCTTTCTACCTCGACGGTCACCTGGTCCTTGTAAAGAGTGACCTTACTGTAAAAAAGACACGCCAGTATAATAAAAGTGCAGTAAGAACTCATTAGACTTGATAGTAATTGAAATGAAATGTTTATTCTTATAATGGCCACCAGATCTTTCTAACCAAAACTTGATGAGTTCTTAAATAAAATGAGACATAAAAAGTCTAAAACTCTTTTACCAAACAATAAATTTTATCAAATATTGAATTTTTTCTCTTCTCTCTTCATCTTTAGGTCATTCACCATAGGCCTGAAAAGTTCAAAGGCCAACTAGACTTTGGCACGATGGGTGTCAGAGAGCAGCGTAGTATCACATTCACCATACAGAATAACAACCCAGTAAATGTAAGTCCTTCATGTACCATTCGACTATCATTTCTATTTTGCATGACAACCACATATAGCATTTTTTTTTTTTTTTTTTTTTGATGACTAGTATTTGCAGTTAAGTTCTTTGCCTATCTAAATTTTAAATTATCTGCATTGCAAAATAATACAAGTTTGTCAACAGAAAACTTGAAATTCTAACTGGCTAGAAAATCTTAAGCTAAATTTTCAAAAAGCTAGGTTTGCAAATTAATATTCAAAAATGTGCCCAGTTTATCCAAACTCTAAATGGATCAGATTGGAATAAAAGGAGTGTTTATAATTTTAAGTCATGATTTCAAAAAGTTACTCAAACAATTGAACCGTTTCTCGTTTGTTATTGCTACGTTCTAGCTTAATTGTCAGCACAGAGAGGGGAATTGACAAGCATTTCAAGTTACAGCCTAGTTTGTTGTATTCACTTTCACACTAATGCTTTTGGGGGTAAAAAACATGAATCCATTACTAGTTATGGGTCAAATAACAGGGTAGACTAGACCCTCTAGCCTTGAAGTAGTAGCCAGTCAAGGAAAACAACAACTGTGAATTCAAAACTGGCGAAGGAAACGGGGGAAACTATTCCACTATATTTCCGAAGAAGTCATGTCAATTCACAGATAATCAAGAAAAGAAATTCATGGAGAGTCGGGATTGCCTATATCCTGAAGGGATATGGCATTTAAAAAAAAAAAAAAAAGAAGAATTTCAATTTGTTATCCAATTGGTTGTGATTGATATTATGTGGCTCGTGTTATAAAGAGTGAAAAGAGCCATCTGCTAATTCTATGAAAGTGACATCTTCCTTTGTTTATGGATTTATGTACCTAGTGAATGGTTTGGCTGAAATGTAGGTTAGCTAATCCTTGGGCAGCCTTTGTAACAACACCCCCCCCCCCGCCCCCTGCTCTCCACTTCTTCCTAATGGGCGCTTTAGTCCTCCCAAATGAGGGAGTTTGTCTCCAGGCTTGGGCCCCCCTGCTCAGTCATGAACAGTTGAGGATTTACCATTGTACTTAGGTGTGCTTAAGCACAGAGCCCTGTTGGCCCCCCGGGCATCTCCCTTCCAAGCCTGTGTAGGCATGCTGCACTTACATCCTTTAGGGCCCAAGTAAAGGGCCTCATAACTAGCACAGGGTCTCATTTGTCCTAAATCCAGTATTGGGCATGTTTTAAACACAAGAAGTTCTGTTGCTTTGATTCTTGGACAACAAACACATTTAGTAAACCACTACCTTGAGCGGCTCTTGGGCATTGTATTGGGTGAAAAATAGTGTGGAGGACTCAACACAAAGTCCAATTATCCAAAAAATAAAATAAAATAAGAGTTGATTATAAATATTTACCAAAAAGATATTAAGCTGTTAAATGTGTTTTTTTTTTGTTTTTGTTTTTTTTTTTTTTTTTTTTCATAATTTTTAACCAGCTTACCTTGTGAGTTTCAAAGACTTTTTTTATTTAAAAAAAAAAAAACTTTTCTTGTTTGGAAAACCACCCCTTTTATTAAATATTCAAGAAATCTCCTCCTGCCCCTTAATTAGGTTGTGAACATTTTAGGATAAGGCTTTTATTTGAATATGTAATGAAAGAGGTGGTTAGAATAAGGTTGTAAATATGTACAATTAATTCTTATTCCAAGAGGTATTAAGGACAACAGGACTTGGTTTTTGTGTTGTTTATTGCCACTCATCATCGCAGGACATTTCTTTGAAACTAAGTTATATATGAATAATTTATGAATGCATAAAGAAATAATGACTCTATTGGGAGTTGGAGAATCGATATTTAAGTTGATATAATTTAACATAAGTGTTCAAGAGAAAATGAACTCGAAGCATTTAAACAAAAGATGTAATTAACACAGTGTTCCAGAACTCAGTGTCCGTGTATCTACAAATTGACCTTGAAAGAAATTGAAGGTCAATTGGCAATAGCTCCCGTTATGTATCTTTTGCATAAGCAGATTGATGAAGCTTACCCTCATCAGTACATTCTTCACTTTTTCTCTTTTCCTTCCTCAGATTGTAATAGGTGAATTCAGCTGCAGTATGAACCATAGTACATTGCAGTTGCTTGGCATAGAAAAAGGCAATGGGACAACATTGACAAAAGTACACAATATGTCAGACATTGACACAGATCCGGTAAGCTTTCTCTCTCTTTCACTCTCTTATTTTACATTGCATTTAATAAATTATTGCTAATTAACATAAGGCAAAGAGTTTTTTGCACCAATTTTCATTTTTTTTATATTTATATACATACGTTCTGCAATCACTAACGATGGTCTGTCTATGTTCCTGTTTCTCATGATATGAAAAAAATAACTCGCTCACCTCTACCCTCTGAGTTTACTTTTCTATTTAGCATAGATCCGAAATTTAATTGGTTAATCAAGACATACCCAGAAGTCTAATTTTAATTATGATCTTATGTCCCCCCCCCCCCCCGCCACGTCCCCACTTTAACTTTCAGAAAAGAAGTAGCTATTTGTTTTTAAATTTCCTTAAAAATCATTTAATCACTAGTTGTTTACCATTGACTGAAGAAGTACAGTCAAAGTGTCTGGCAATTTCAATGTTTTTATTATAATCTTTTATATATATATATATGCACACATACACACAAACACAGGCTTTTTAACTTAAGGAATCGTTTGAGCCAACACTTCGTCAGAAGGAAAAAAAAGTTGGCGTGATTTTGACTAGAACAAAGAAATGGACAATTCACAGTGAATAAAAGAAAAGAAAAGGAAGAGGTGAGGAGGGAAAACTTTGGAGCACAATTAAAATAGATTTATTGGTAAAATAATTTACGAATAAAACATATTTCCAAGTGAGTATAAAATGGAAAAATAGTACTCATGAGCCCTCCTAAAAGCTTGAGGGAGCAAATAAAATGCTCCTTCTGTTTGCGCAGTTGGTTAATGTAACTTAATATGGACTGCTTCAAAGAGATGTTAATGATTAGTGGACTGGGCTCTGTTCAAAATTGTGAAAGAATTGTTCACATATTTATTTGTGCAGTCTGGGTTGTCAAATAAGTGCTGGCCAATGGCTGCATCAAGTGCAGCCTGCCTGAGTTTTTCTCACTGAGTGACTTGAGCCACCCAGTTGTATACTGGCAGGAATGTGCTGACCAATTTGAGTTTTCAGCCATTGATTGCTTCACCCAATGTATTTAGCTCTGCACTGACATTGGAATTTATATATGATAGAACTACTTTGAAAATGGGACAATGAGAAATGAAGGAAGCATCGAATTAGTCCCATAGATAACACACAACCTAGCAGTAGAAAAACCTGATGTAACACTAGCCAGCACACTCGTTTGGCCAGCGTTTGACTTTTCCCCACCATGTATCTATATTAATAGATACATATTTTTTCCCTCACCAATAGCACAACTTGGAGTTTCATGCACAATGCAATCCTCAGGTGCTGAGAAGAGACTGACCATTACATAATTTAAATTTTAATAAAAAAAATGTCTGGTTAATGAAATGTTGGCACAGTCCATATATTATATGTGGATTATGATTTGTTTTTTTTTTAAATTTAAAATAGACTGGATTTATATTTACATTATTTGGACTTTTATCCTCATGTTCATTGCCATATTCACAATGTTTTGGGGTGAAGTAGGGGGTGTTGTTTGAAATTCCAATCACTTGAAGAAGGCCGAAGCGTACAACTGCGGAAACATTGTGAATATGGCAATGAAGATGAGGATAACAGTCTGAATAATGTAAATAATAATAATAATACCTCATCTCAGAGATATAGACAGATATTGGATTTATATTTTGTATTTAAAATAAACAGGGGTTAATAGTTTAAAAAAAATTGTATTAAAAGAAACATCTATAACTAAAGAAAAAAAAATATCTATGCTCAAATTAAGATAAGTAAACAGAAGAAAATAAAAAAGGAAAGGTTTTAATCTACAGTAGAAATTAATCTGGATTAACGTATTTCTTAAAGGTATTTATTTTTATGCCTACATGTAACCATCAATTCATTTCTCTTGTTTAATTAATAAGGATTATTTAAGTGTTTTACAAAAGCTCATTTTTTTTACAAAGCATAAATTACATATATCACCTTTACCATTGTAAGATTTGACTTTAGCTACAATATCCCATGTAATTATTGGTGTATTACTACCATTCCTTAATTGCCAGAAATTTTGGAAAAAGCCATGCTATTCATATATCTCGCATTACCTAAAGTCATTTGAGAATAATAAAAACAAAATTTCCAGGGATTTTCATTTGACCCAATATGAAATTTGTCAGTGTTATCAGAAAGTATGCTAGTTGTGTATACAATATTTTCAGTCATACATTAGGTATTTACAGGACAGATTATATATTACATTAGTACTATTTTATTAACAGTAGAACTCAATGTGTTATTTTACATTTTTATATATATATATATATATATATATATAAAGTGGACACTGAATTCAACAATATATAAAGTGGACACTGAATTCAACACTTGGGGCAAAATTTATTTAAGTCAATATTTTAATTTATGAAGTTGGAACAGAATGGTATACCTTGAAAAATAGTAAATTAAAGCTATTAAAATTTGTAAAGACTATTTTTAATAGTTTGGACAGAAATTTGTTAGTCCAATTCATTTTATTAGAATAATGAATGAAAGCTTGTTTTAGTTTCACTGGGCTGAATTGAATTTGCCCAGCAACCTCAACAACTTCTTTGTTCATGAAGCACAATTATGCATAGTAAATTTGATGGAGTCAACATTTGAAGTTATGACGTTAAAACAAAGCAGCGAATTAAAACCATTCTGTTTTTATTTAATGACTGTTCAGACTGGTATTAGTTATTCAGAGTCACAAACTATTGCAAGTCAAGAATGTTTGTTGGTCTGAATAGTGCTGAAGTAGACACCGAGATATGCTTCATTAAAAATCACTAACAAGTGTGCACTTTTAGCTAATCTATTTTCAAGGATTTTGTTTTTGTAAGTGGTGTCTAATTTTCTGAGACTAGTTGATAAGAATTTTTTTTTTTATAATGAGGGCTTTTGATGACTACATCTCTCGGCTCATAAGTTCGATAAGGAACAATTTAAATCGATTTAAACTACACCAACTTTGATATGCAACATGCTTGTCAAAAATATGTAACATATGCCTCCTAATTGTAAAAAGAAATCTAAAATAACAGAAGCCCTTATTATAAAAACAACAACAAAAAAAGCAGTATTAAAGCAGGCTCTTGCTCAGTAAACTGAGTGACAACACTTCACCGGACAATAGAAAAATGTTCACCGAGGAGAAATTCAATAAATTTAAATAATGCCAAAGGTTAAATCCACTTTGGCAGGAAGGGAGACAAGCCTGCTACTGCCACTGCTTAAGACACCTCCATTAAGCTGTGAAGTGGGAGTCTAATATTATCAGAAATTTGTTAGCCAAGAATGGTGAATTTACTCCTTGCTAGGCACCATAAGAGTGAGCATAGTTAACACAAAACTCAACCCTTAACATCAACTGTGAACATGTTCATAATGTACTGGCAGTATTTGGGAATTAAAAAGATGTCTACATTTTAGAAAATTATACACCATTTGCAATAACACGTCTGGTCACTTAAGGCATGAAAGTGACAGTGTTGAGTTCTATATCCACATTATTTATATAATTTATATTGCATATACATGCATACAAATGCTGAAAAGTTCTCAGCCTGACCAACTTTAAAAAGAAATCTGACTAAATGGGAAAATATCACATTACTTTGAAGCCCCTTTTGGACCAAGAACTTTTTAATGCGTGTGTCTCTCTTATATAGTTTATCTTTTTTTTTTTGTTTGTTTATTTGCATATTTTTAAGAAACCACAATTTTTTTTTTTCTTTTTATGGTTTTGTTTTTTTGTAAAGGAAGAATGCTTGCGTGACGACTAAAAAAAATATTTATTCTAAATAGATGTGAACATTTTTTTTTCCTTGTCACAATATCCTGATTTCAGTTTATGGTGTGTATTTGTCTAATTTCATGATTATTTTCATGATACATTACAAAAAAGGGTTTCTCTTTCTAAATAAACTGACATTTTTTTTATTTTATTTTATTTTATTTTATGAAAAATAAATATATCTTAAGACCAGGATTTAAAATTTGCAGAGTTATTTTGTCATTTGGTTTAGAACATCCATCTAGTGTAATATTTATGTTTCCTCAATGAATAGTCCGAATAATGTAAATAATGTACATAATACCTCATCTCAGAAATATAGACAGACATTGAAATATTTTCAGTTGTTAATCTTTTCTTTTTTCTTTTTGTTAAAGGGGTTTCATCTTTGTTGTTTTTTTTTATTGCCACTCTAAGAGCTTTGCATGCTATGGTCATTAATAAGTAATGCAGACTTGGGAATCAAGAATCCTTGAAGCTGTTTCTCTTCTGAAAACTACTGATTTTCATGTGAGACTTGGTGTTGGGATTGTGCCACCGAAATTAGTTTCCTTTTCTTTCTTTTTTGATCTCATTATTATTCTTAGATTTAAAGGCTATCCAAAACCATTTCCAAATTTAAAAAAAATATTTTAACCTGAATGAAATCTGAAGAATAACTTCTTTCGTTTCAGTTGATATTAAAACCTTATCACTTTGCTGTGTTCAGTGTTAATGTCACTGCTGCCCCATATGAAGGTGTGTTCTCAGGAGAAGTTCTTATAGTTACACAATTTCAAGTAAGATATCCATTTCCTTGATTTTGGTGATTGTCTTGTTATATATTCATGTCTCACTCTCTCTGTTTGTTTCTCTCTCTCTCTCACATTCTCTCTCTCTCACATTCTCTCTCTCTCACATTCTCTCTCTCTCTCACATTCTCTCTCTCTCACATTCTCTCTCTCTCTCACATTCTCTCTCTCTCACATTCTCTCTCTCTCACATTCTCTCTCTCTCACATTCTCTCTCTCTCACATTCTCTCTCTCTCACATTCTCTCTCTCTCACATTCTCTCTCTCTCACATTCTCTCTCTCTCACATTCTCTCTCTCTCACATTCTCTCTCTCTCACATTCTCTCTCTCTCACATTCTCTCTCTCTCACATTCTCTCTCTCTCACATTCTCTCTCTCTCACATTCTCTCTCTCTCACATTCTCTCTCTCTCACATTCTCTCTCTCTCACATTCTCTCTCTCTCACATTCTCTCTCTCTCACATTCTCTCTCTCTCACATTCTCTCTCTCTCACATTCTCTCTCTCTCACATTCTCTCTCTCTCACATTCTCTCTCTCTCACATTCTCTCTCTCTCACATTCTCTCTCTCTCACATTCTCTCTCTCTCACATTCTCTCTCTCTCACATTCTCTCTCTCTCACATTCTCTCTCTCTCACATTCTCTCTCTCTCACATTCTCTCTCTCTCACATTCTCTCTCTCTCACATTCTCTCTCTCTCACATTCTCTCTCTCTCACATTCTCTCTCTCTCACATTCTCTCTCTCTCACATTCTCTCTCTCTCACATTCTCTCTCTCTCACATTCTCTCTCTCTCACATTCTCTCTCTCTCACATTCTCTCTCTCTCACATTCTCTCTCTCTCACATTCTCTCTCTCTATCACTCTCTCTCTCTCTATCACTCTCTCTCTCTCTATCACTCTCTCTCTCTCTATCACTCTCTCTCTCTCTATCACTCTCTCTCACACACACACACCTGACTAGTGACTAAAACTATCACTGATGCACATATAATCTCAAGCTACATCCAAAACAACCATGATTCAAATTGGCCTTAAGTAACCCTATAGTTGTTAAATGGCTGTAAAGCAGAAACAGAACTTAGCTGCAATAATGGTTCCATGTGCCTCCTGAAAATAATTTGTCTTACTGTGGAATGGACACATTTATAAATATCCCAAGCAAAGCAATAAAGCCACTAACACAAGAAGTTCTTATAGTTACACAATTTCAAGTAAGGAATCCATTTCCTTGATTTTGGTGATTGTCTTGTTATATATTCATCTCTCTCTCTCTCTCTCTCATTCACTCACCTGACTAGTGACTAAAACTATCACTGATGCACATATAATCTTTTTCTTAATAATTATTTTTTCTTTGCTTCTCTTTTTAGGACCTTTATATCCCAGTGTCATTGAGGACTGCAGAAGGAAGTTTAAATGCCATTCCGGAAAAACTTATTTTTGATAAAGTGTATCCAGTAAGTAAGCTTCTTGTTTGAGGTTGAATACTTCAGGTGTTGGCATTATTCTGACACCCTAAATTTCTTGTAAGTACAGTTTTGCTTATGTTTAATGCCAGTGTTTAAACAATTTTTATTTAAGGACCTTAATTTTTTTAAATCTTTTTTTCCAGGGTAAAATTCCATACAAGATCTTACAGATCCACAGCACATTTCAAGATTACATGAAAGTTACACAAGTGATGTTTCGACCTGCAGACATCCGATTCTATTACTGGCCACCCTCAGATGGACAAGTGTTATTGGAACCACAAAAATTTAACAGAGTGAGTTCTCCATTTTTGCTGTCATATTCTATTCAATAACAATTCTTCAATAATTAAAGCTTAGTATATCGTCTTTCATTAACAGCAGTGGTTAGATGATAGTTTCTTTCTAATGTATATAATAAATGTGAATGTCACTGTGTCACACTTTTCCAATTTTGCTCCTAGAGGCAGTAGCCCAACATATCATACCATTTTGCTATCAGGTTGATTCTGTGAGCAAATTAAGAACATTCTGGACTCGCAATCCTGAAAGTTTGGATTCCCAAGTTTTCATTACTGCGAATGTTTTTGCGACAAATTTTTTTTTGTACAATAACAATTTTTATAACTTGGAAATAAATTTAGGAATAATTGAAATTAATTATGAAATCCAGCAAAAATCACCCATGAAATAAAAATAATTGTTTGTATGGAAAGTAAGGACCTAATTATATCAAATTTACTTTAAATTAAGTGGTGTCAGGAGAATTATCATTGAACATTTAAAAGGTAAGCTTAAATATCGATGCAATACTTAAATGCAGCGATCAATTTTGAGTTATCCAGTTATATTCTCTGTACTTCACTATAAACGTATTTACTCTAAATGGAGATATTTGTCTTATTGTCACTTTTAATATTCTGTTTTGTTTCAGATTGGTAGAATATATTTTGATGCAAAAAGAGGATGTCAAGAAGATTGTTATGTAGGATTACCAACATACACACAAGGTAGGTAACAGGACATTGGTTTTGTGTGGAGATATCAAAGCTTTGCACAAACATATGCACTAAAACATGCAGCCAAAAACAAAAACCTCCAGTGAATAGTTGAACTTGATATATTTGCTTATTTTATATATACTACTGGTAACATGTAACCTAGTACAACCTGCTGCACACAGATGTATGGTTGACCTCTAAACCAGCTTCTCCACAAGCTTTTCTGCTAGTGAGGTGGCTGGCATCTCACCCCACAGGATGAAAAACAATACCTGTCAAGGAGCTGATGAGTTTCTTATAGAAACCAGTGGCCAAAAAACACACATACACACACACATATTGGCAATATAATTTAAAACCGAACTCCCTCAAGAACGGAAATCTTACCAGGAAACTTTGAAGTTGGGGTAAAATTGATATTTAAAAGTTAAGTAATCTTATACTTGGATATATGTGTGTGTGTGTGTGTGTGTGTGTGTGTGTGTGTATATATATATATATTGGTGTATACGGAATAAATTCCAATAACCAACAAATACTATTCTTAAGAGTACTCAATACAGAGTAGAGCAAATATAATTATTCGAAAATTATATTATTTGTAATTTTATAACATATTTGTTATAATTTTCAAATAAATATTTAGTCATCCACAGACTGTTTCGATGTATCACAGCTCTTCAGTGTGGGTATACATGCAATTGCTTCAACCTGGAATAAGATCTAGATTGATTTGACATCAGTCAGAGATTCTTACCCCTAGGCTATTGGCACACGCTAGGGAGAAAGGGAATTTTTAATGCATTATATACGTGATATAAGCATTATCAGCTGTCAGAGTGCTCTATTCATTGTAAAGAACTTAGCATTATAGCAGCAGCAGCTGTCAAATGCCCATTCTTTGAAAGCACTCGACCAGTGAATGAGATTGCTTTGTGTTTGGATGCAAAACTGACCAGAGATGAACTTTTGAGAATCTGGGATGAAAATGATTTATGTGTATAAGGCACTATTCGGTTTTGCTTGAAGTCCTTCATGGCCAAGTCAGTTTAAAGCATGTCACATCTAATGATTTCTCCTGCTAAATAGGACTTCAGTTTGAATCCTGCCAGAGAACACATATGTTTCTTTAATAAGATTTCTTGAATATTCAGGCCGGTAGACGAAAATAAATAAATATACTGTTTAAAAATAATAAGTCTTCTACTCAAATATGGATATCCACTAAAAATAATGTTTAAAGTAATTTTTAATTTAAATTTTAATATGACTGGAATGAGTAACCTTCCTAGAAATAGTGTCTCAATAAATAAAATTTGGGGTACTTGGATTACTGTGAGTACCTGAGATGGGCCCCCCGGAAAAGCATCCAGCCATATAAAATCTTATGCTCAAATGCTTATGACGACAGATTATCTGTCAGGCAGGACCCACCTTGATTTCTCAGAGATTAATCCCAGTCCTGCTCCACAAAATAAACATGGTTTTGAATATAATGGGTGTCATTTTATATTTAATTAGTCATCGTTTAAAGTTGTGAATAACCATCCAGATCCAGCTATAAAGTTCTTAGCTATGAATATACATTAAAACTAGAAAAATTGCTTTCTACGTCCTGATTAAGTGACTATCTTGGCACCGTGGACCCCTTAGAGTACTCTTGTGATCTCACATTTATTGTAGCATCAATTCCACTCTTCAAAACAGTCTCCAGGGTCTCTCTTCAATATTGTACCATCAGCTGTTTAATTGTGTCCTCCTTAATCTCATCACACTGTTGGCAGTGCTTCAAAATACACTGTTTCCCATAGGTAACGACCCGTGATGCATGAGGATGGGATCCTCGTAATTGAAGGTTTTAGGAGTTGGGCTATACATATAACTCCTAAACTCCAGCACATTACTTTGGCCCTTACTTGAGCTTGATGGGTGGTTGGAGAGGCCTGATCCAATCAACCAGTTGATCACATTAAGCTCACAGATAAAATACTCATAGTAGGACCCTTTCTCCCTAATCCCAGAGATAAGCTGCATTCAGTTTCATCTAATATCTGACCTAGAAGGTGGCAGCTGTAGGGTCAATTATATCAAGAGGCAAAGGACTTTGACAAAACTGGACAGTCTTCTGAGTGACTACATACTTGGGTGTAGAAACTCATGACTTACAGGCGCCGAAAGTTCTCTCTAGGTGTGAGTATAATGTGTAGCCCTGTTGGACCAAGGCAAATGGGTTTTTTACCCGTTGGTCCCTTCCCCATGTTGGACTCTGTGGTGGGTGGGAAGCACAGTTAATGAACATTTAAAAACATTTTTATGACCCCCGACACAAATTAACCAAGAGACCCCAGCTAGAGAGTGACTTCTTTTCTTAGCTTCATAGTCCTTGAGTCATTAGAGGAAAAATCTATTACAAAGCTTTCCCCTTTCGCAATAGAGAGAGATTATCTCTCAGCAAATGTGGCACCTGAATCTGTAAAAAAAAACCTGCAACAACACTCTAATTATGGAAGAGTAATAAAAAAAGTAATATATGCTAAACCTTTATTAAAAATGACCACCTTCCACAATATGAAAATCTAGGCATATCCACACAGGTTCCTTAACACATCCAGAGGCGTGGTGATAAATCATGAACTATCTGACTGTACAAGTGAAGAAATAAAAATGAACTTAAAAAAATTAATAAAAAAAAGCATCAGATCTAAAAAGAATGTCAATAAGAAAAAAAACGACCAGTTAATTGACAACACTACTTACATTCTCATTTTCAATACCCCCAAGCCAATCTGAAAATTGGCTACATGATAGTGAAGGTTGACACACACACACACACACACACACACACATATATATATATATATATATATATATATATATATATATATATATCCAATGCTACAACTGCCAAAAGTTTGGACATCAGAAAAGCTGGGGCACAAAAAAGACAATATGCAAAAAAAAAAGGGGGGAAAGGATGGTTCTGACCACCCAGAATCCACATGTAAACTATTAAAATATGCAAACTCTAATGGAGATCACTTTGCTGACTCAAGACTCTGTGAAGTGTGGAAAAGAGAAAAAGAAAATTAAATACACAAAATATGCAAAACTATGGAATGTATGATCAGCAACAGGCTTATATGATACCTAGAATCAAATGGACTAATCACCGACCTTCAATTTGGATTCTGTCTGAAAAGAGAGACTATATCCCATCTGGTTAATCTGCAAAACTTCATAAGGGAAGCTTTTTTATAAAAAAAAAAGAGTGCTTGACAGCAATCTTTTTTGATTTAGAAAAGGTGTCTGATTCAACATGGAAGTATGGCATCACGAGGGACCTACACAATCTGGGCCTAAGATGAAGATTACTAGGCTTCCTAAGCAACTTTCTTTCAGACAGAAACTTCAAGGTTCATGTTGGATCCACCCTCTCTGACCGCCATGACCAAGAGAAAGGGATCCCACAAAGAAGCATCCTTGCAGTAACACTTTTTAAAAATCAACAGCATCATTAAATGCATAAATCCTGGAATAGACAGCTTCCTGTACGTTGACAATCTCTTGACATGCTACAGATCCAAAGACATCTGCATTATAGAATGGCAACTATAAGTGAATGTAAATAAGATTAATAAATAGGAAAAGTGAATGTAAATAAGATTAATAAATAGGAAATAAAGAACAGTTTTAAATTCTCTAAACCAAAACCCAGTGTATGCATTTTTGCTCATTGAGGAAAATACGCACTGACTGGGTCATTAAACTAGAAGGAACTGAAATACCTGTCGTTGACGAATGTAAGTTCCTTGGACTTATATTTGGTAGAAAACTTTCGTCCCTCACATTAAACACCTGAGATCAAAATGCAGCAAAGCACTACCACTCTTACAAGCAGTGGCCCACACAGAATGGGACGCTGACTGGCAAACCCCACTAAAATTATATTGGTCACTAATCTGCTTACAACTAGACTATAGTAGCTTTGTTTACAGATCAGCTAGGAGGTCTTACCTCAAAGAGCTAGACCCGATACAAAATGAAGGCGTAAGACTGGTTTTAGGAGCCTTCAAAACTCTCTTCCAGTGTAAAGCTTACATGCCAGAGTCTCATGAAGCATCCCTACAATTCTACATAAAACTTAAATCCAATCCAGCTTATGATTTCACCTTTCATCCAAAATATACCCAGCTATTTGAACAAAAAGAAAAAGCAATAAAATCTTATGGTCTCCATATAAAACCCACCTTCAAAGAATCTCAAATCCCTCTCAGCAATTTACATGATACTAATCTAATACCTTCCCCCAACTTTTGGACTATTAGACAACTGGGGGTAATCCTGGCCTTAAGTAATCTTTCCAAAATGAACATTCACTCCATTATTTATCAAGAAAATCTCCACAATATCATGAAGCATTATCCCAATCACTCCTTAGTTTTTTTTAAAAAACAAGTGCTAAACAAGAAAATTGTCAAGGGACGTCTCCAGAAGAAATCTCCTTTTTTTTCTTCTTTTTTTAAGTGCAGAAGTCTAAGCAATAGACCTGGCACTTCACCTAATCTGCATGCAACAACAAAAATACCATGATCTTCTCAGAATCACTCTATTTTACTATCTGTAAAAAAATTGCTAACATCAATAAAATACTAAACTTGGCTGAACACCAAGTATAACTAATGTTGGATGCTAAGCCACATAGGAATAAGAGGGAATGACAAAGCCGACTTGGCAGCCAAATCAACAGTAAAAATGCCCCCTGACATATTCCTAATCCTGTATACAGATCTGAAGACTAAAATCAATATATTCTTCCATAGAAAATGACAACAAAATTGGAGTAACAATATGCATAACAACCTATTGTCAATAAAACCACCCAATCTAGGAGAACAGGAATCAGTCTTTAGAAAGGAACAAGTCACTATATCCCAATGATGCATCGGTCACACGAAACTAGCACACTCCTTTTTTAGTTAAATGAGAAAACCAGCCAGAATGCATAACCTGTCAAAAACAGCCTCTATACTGTTAAACGCAATCTAATAGAATGTGATGATTTTTTTCTGTTATCAGACAAGGACACTTTTACAGCACAAATGAGAGAGATATTCAAAAATGTCAGTCTAGATGACATTTTGTCCATCCTGAAAAATAAAATTTACCAAAAAATATAACTGTAAACTTGAACTTTACTTGAAACTTATCCCTCAAAGCAATTCCCAATCCATTTAGAAACAAACAACTGCAGACAACTTACTGTCAAAATCAAGAAAAATTCTTGAAAAGAAAGAAATTTGACCATCTCCCGCAATTGACCTCTTGGGATAAAATAATACCAGATGGGTTGACATACCATTAAAATCAATAAATCAATCAAATCCTTAATCTCATCCCAAATAATTGAATAATCAAGACCCACCTATATGTTTTTAGAGTACTCTCTTGTGATATCACTCACACTTGTTGTTGCATCAATTCTATTTTGGTAAGAATCGAGTTCCATTCAGACAGCTTCTTCCTAAGGACCACTACAAACAAATGCTCCCCTCCCTCATCACTACAATCATAACCTTTTTTTTTTTTTCAAGTCTTGGGTCATCATTAACTCTTGGGCCTTGTATTTGGTCAACCCCCTTTTTTTTTTCTTTTTTTTTTTTTAAAGAATTAATATTTTTATTTGTATAGTAATAAACTTGTTGGATGAGTAAATATTTGTCTTTTACTGTTTGGAAGTCACTCATGTTTTTAAATGCATATATGTAGATATTTCAAAGTTAATGTACCAAATTTTTTGTCCAGTGATTATGGTTTTTCTAATCCTAACAATTAGATTCATCAGCATTCGTCATTTCAATACTCAGCTCTTCTTCCTTTTAGTCTCTTTATCCAGGTTTCATTTGCATTTGAATTGACTGTCAAATGACGTTTAACACAGAAACCCATTTTGAGTTTCTATAATAAACATTTCCTTGATTTTTATAAAATTAAAAAAATTTATATTCTAAAATATCTGAATGATGATGATCTTGAATCATCATTGTTTTCAAGTGAAATATTCTATGTTTATAGTCATTGGCTGAGTCACTGTAGAGAGGGGGTACGATGTTGAAAGACCCGAAACCCCTAATGAACCTCGGCTAGAAACATCACTGATGTTTACTAAAGCATCCAATAGATGTATTTTACAAAACTTGGTATTCACAATTGTAACAATGTTTTTCCTTTTTATTCCAGTTTTACTTGCATTAATTTTTTTTTTTTTTTTTCCTTCTTCCAGCTGGTCACCAATGGTTACTAGGTTTGGGCTTAGACAGAGAAGTTGCTGACACAGACCAATATTTATATACACATCTTCAACAAAAATGGGAGCGAGTAGCCAGGGGGGATCAAAGCACGTGAGTGTTTTCACCGTTTCTCTCGATCAAATGCCATATGCTAAAAGCTGTTGCCAAGTTTCTTAACAATATTGATTACAATTTTACACTATGTGAAAGTGTAAAAGGAATGTGCCTTTCTGCTAGGCTCTGTAGTAAGACAAACTATTATTAAGTTGGAACAAAATAAATGTTTCAGCCTGTTCACATTGCAAGCAAACACCCAGACTTTGGGAAGAAAGCTGGTGTTAGTCTCTGTACAGTAGTCAGGAGACATCTGGCAGAAATCTGTAAAGTAAATGAAGATGAAAATTCTAATGAGACCAAATAGATTTGAAGAAGCCTGGAGGGTACAACGGGTGGACCATGGCTGTAACAACCATGATGAACCTGCTGGTCTGTTTGACAAAACATAATGAAACAACTTTATTAGGCAAGTAAGCAGAATCTGTTACAAAAGCAATAATATTCTCAAATGCAATATCCACATGAGTTATAGCTCGAGTTCATGCCTGACTTAAAGTTTGATGATTGCATTCTTGCAAGGTTACAACATCAATGAGAAATGATTCCCCATGAATGCTTGCAATTATATTCAAAATGGTGTGGTCATGATAGTTGTTTTATCTGTTATAATGCTGACTGATTGATTAGCAAGCTTGGCTTTCAGGGCAGCAAAGTGACAAGCAAACAATTTTGGTAGATGAAGTTGTCCAACACAATTGACACTTGGAACTAGCACTACCTTCTTTACAACGTTTTAATATGACTTGCCTCATTTTGTTAATTTTGTGTAGGGGAATGTCATATAAAGTGCACATTTGGAAAAAATCATCTTGTTGTACCTCTTTTACTCTTCAACAAAATTGTGATTGTTTTTCTGTTTCAGTTGAGCCAACTTTTTTGAAGACTTTTGTCAAATGAATTTTTGATTTGATGTGATCTTTGATTGTGTCAACCCTAAAAATGTCAACAATATTGAGACAGAATTTGCAAAATAACATTTTCTTCTGCATAAAAGTCATCAGGAAATTGCTCTACTCTGGCTTTAGCACAAATTTTAGATACTCTTGTCTTTTTTCTTTTTTAGATTCATTGTTTATTCATACAACTGGTTTAGATTACAAAATATAAATAAAATATTTTAAAAAATCATTGAAAGTTAATGCTATTAAAGGATTTTTTTGTTCAATCTAAATTTGTTTTCAATGGTGAAGTACTGATGATGATAAAATTATTAATTTGGGAGAATCACTGTATGATAAGCTTAGACACAAGCCAGTCGTTTCATAGAATGGTGTTTTTGGAGAATTGTTTTTTCTTTATTTTTAAATTGTATGGTAGGCACATGATAGCATTTACTTTTTCATATAAAACAAGCTTACAAGTTGTTTAAAATCTTTTTAAATTGTGTGTAGCCTAAAGGAAATTAATTTCTTATTGGTTTGATCTTCCTCTCTCACTCTCTCCCTTCGAATTTTGACATCAACTAGTGTCTGTTTTCCACTTTAGCAATGGATTTCGGTGGCCACAATGGAGCCATGGCCTTCTGACTTTCATCTCGTTTGCAACACACTCTCTTAGAAAAGTTATAAAATATTTAAAAATAGACTAGCCAACATATTCTCAAAAAATCGACAATTCACTTTTATTTTTTTATGTAAACATTTTTGTTAATTCTTTTTTGGGTTTTATAAGGAAAACAATACCTACAAAGATTTGTAAAAAAACAAATTTTAAGGAAATAACTACATTACGTTATTGTTATATTAAAATGTTTATCAAAATCAGAGAGTCATTAAAAATTTGAAAGAATTTAAAAAAAAAATATCTGAAAAATAATCAAATAATTATTATTGAAAATTACATTAAAAACCCAGATTCTGTTTAAGATTAACGATTCCATAATTCTGTCCACGATTCTGTGATTGTGGAAAATTTATTCCCCTACATTCTTATTTTTCTTGTTTTTGAACAGTCTTAACCGAAAATATTTTGGTGTGGGAAGTATGAGTAATGACTTTTCCTAATCATGTTAGCACTGGGAAGGATTTCAAGCTTTATAAAAGAGGAAAGTCTGCAAGTCATATCTGCTGTGACAAATGCTACAAAAGTGAACACCCTTCAACACTCTTGACTTTCCCCCATTACCAAACTCTTGCAGCAGTTGTCATCGGGTCTCACTGTTGAAGCACATGAATGAATTAGAGCCATTCCTTCAACTCTTATGTCATCTGTTATTTCTTGAGAACATGATTATTTTTTTCTGCCTCAAGACAAATCAATTGCCCAGGAAGTTGCATCTAAAAGTTGCTGGCCCAAAGTGCAACGCTACATTTATTATGTAAATGAGACAGAATAATTAAAAAAGAAAAAAAAATTGTTTTGAAATAGGTTATAATAACCTATTCAGTTATTTACATGCAGATGATTGTCCTCATCTTTGCTGTTGTTAACGTTTCAGCTGTTATTCCCACCAGCATTCATTGGGTGTATGTCAATCTGGGTGACCTACAAGGAATTCCAAACTGAATTCCCTGAACATTACACCTGATGAAGGCTGGAGGGCACAATGCCCGAAATGTGATAACAGCAAAGATGAAAACAATAGTTTGCATGTCAATATAACGACTCCTCGTCCCAGATATTGGGTATTCAGTTGTTACAAAAACAATCTTTCAGAATTGATGATAGAATCCTTCTTGGTAATAGTTTTTATTATTAGTATTATTACTAATGCTTTATCGTGTTTAATTTTTACTACATCCCTTATGAGTTCAGGTTTGCATTTATATCAAAATATCATTCAATAATAACTCCTACCTTCAGACTTTATTTTTGATTTAGACTTTGCGGGGGGGGGGCGGTATTATTTTTATTTTCTTTTTAACTTTCTTTTTCTAGGCAATAAAGTCAAAATGACTTCACCTTTTTTTCTTTTCTGCCGAGAATTCAACCTTTTTTTTTTTTCTTTTTCTTTTTTTTCTTTTATTTCCAGAGCCAATGTAACAATTGAACTGGATACAAATCAAGTGCGTGGTTTCTTGTTCTCAGCACAGGCACATCTCCATTGGCCAGCTCTGATTAGAAAGTGCAAGATCAAATTTCCTCTCACACAAATTGGAAACATGTCTGTATGTATTGCCCCCCATTTTAACATTTCAACTTTTTTTTTTAACTTACAATACCGCTAAAAAGAATGATGGAAAAATAGACATACAAATAGACATGTTTTGTTAAAGAAAATTAACATTACTTCTATAATTCTATAATTAATAGATGTCTTTCCTGTCAACCACTTAACAAATAGTGTCTTTAAGTCTGTAAAAAAAAAAAAAAAAAAAATAACCAGAATAGAGCCTATGCTTTCATTATAAAGATGAACAAAGAGGAAATCAATGTTAAGATACAAACAAGTGAATAATGATATTTCAAATAACAGAATCAGAATGTGATTAACTATTTGGGAAAAGAGGACTTTAAAGTAGAGAATTTTGTGTTTTCTCTTAAAATCACCTCCATGAAACATGTTGTTGGCCACTCCAGGATGATAATTGCTTTCACTGCCTTTATCACTCTACAAATTGTTGTGAATTGCAATCTAGTTCACTGCTACAATAAGAAAACCTCATCGCAGAGAGGTATATCATATTAGGCACTCCTAAGTAATTTATGAGAACATGTTGATCAAGAATATTTCCATAATAATAATAATATAAAAAAAAATAGTCTCCATCTTAAACCTAATTTTTTTTCTCATCTAGATGTCAGACTTCATAGTGGAGAACCCTGGAGATGTGCCGGTGCTAATCCAAATACTTGCCCTGCCAGTTTATCCCAATCCACAGACCATTGTGGATCTTATGAGCCATAGGTAATTATTACTTTGTATTTACCTGCCTTTCTTTGTGTGTTTTTCTTTCCTTTTTTTTTTTCTGCGTGAATCTTTAGACTTAGTATCTGGCTCTTAATTCTTCTAATTCAGTTTTGAAAGCGCACACTATCCTATCTTTGATAGGATTGGTTCATTTTGGTTTTCATATGAGCATTTTTAGCACTTTACAAGAATATCAAAATACTTCATGTAGAGCATTTACTGGTGCTGACAAAAACACTGTTAAAGAAAGAAAGCAAACAAATTTCTCTTGTTTTATGATCTGACTCTTTGCAGTTTCTATTGCTTTTTAATTTCAGACTTGCATCAGACTTATCAGATTACATAGAAACAGATGACAAAGAAATCTTTATTTTACCAGATTTGGAACAGTCCTATTCAACAGTTAGTAACCTCCAATTTTTCACTTTTATTTGTTATTCAGTATGGTTTAACCCTTTAGCATTTAATATGCTCAAACCTGCCTTGGAAGTATCAGCTCTCAATGTTTCACTGTTTGCATGATTTCCTGTGTTATTTGCGATGATTTTGTCATATATTATTGTAGAGTAGACATGGGGGTGGGTTGAACATTGAGAGCCGATATTTACAGGCAGGTTTTGTGGCAAATTAAATAGAAATATCTATGTTGTTTGAACATGTTACTTTTTTTTTTCATGTACTTAATATTTGGCTCTGTGATATTTTGCTTTAAACATAATATTTAGGATGTGCAGGTGGTGTAATGGATAGCATCTTGGAATGTGAAATTAGCAGAGTTCAAATTCCAGTCAAGTTTGTTGTACATTCACTTATGTGCAAATACCCTTGGGAAATATATGAATCCATCTCTTCTCTACCCAGTTATTGATTAAATAGCAGAGTAGACTGGACTCTCTAAGCCATGATTGGTAACCAGTCTAAGAGGAGGACAACCTTGGATTCAAAATTGTCCATGGTCCCTGATCCTCAGTAAAAAAAAAAAATAATATTCAGTGTAACATTGTACACTAGCCTTTGGAATAGAATAAATATCATACCTGTTATTATACAGTTATTATCTTTGTGCAAAATCTTATTGTTGGCACAACTAGCATATCAAAAGTAATTACACAAGTTAAAATATAAATCAAATAAGACTGTTCAGCTCGAGCAAATGTTTTAAAATCATTTTATCCCAAGCAAGGCAATAAAGCAACTAAGATGCAAGTGGTTACTAAGTGAATGAGAAAAAGAAAAAAAGCACTATTAAGGAGAGAGAACAACAAAAGAACAGAAGATAATGATTGACATTGCATTTAAATTTTTGAATATCAAAGTTTACTGGAAAACAAAAAAACTGGAAGAGAGTTCCACAAGCAAAAAATGTGAGAAGACACTGTTAGCATCAAACTTTGTTACATCTAGCAATTTTACCTGTTAAAAATGATGAGACCCTGCCACCAATCTAGCACTGCATTTCAATTCCTAATCATTTCAAGGCAATAAAGCCAATAACATGCAAAGGGGTTACTCAGTGTCAAAGAATATGAGAAAAAGAAAAACTCGAGAGCGAGAGCATTAAAAGAACAGGAATTAAGAAGACAGAAGATAGCATTTTAACAATTTAATAGATTTTATTTCTTAGCAGTTCATAAATTTTATATAGCATGGCCCTGCAGGACATGAGCAATCATGGCTCTACACAACTTCCTGTTTCTTGTAGCACTTAGCAAGGTTTGCTCCTTTGCCATCCCTCTGGCTCCCTGTTCTGCGATCCATTCATACAAGCTCATCACGTAGGTGGCCTGCTGCTTTTGCATTCAATATGTTTTATGAAATGTAAAATTCTCCAAAGCTCTCTTTTGATTTATGGCCACAGCATGGGGAAACACCAATTCCTGCTCAATCACCAAAGTTAAGCAAAGTTGAGCCTGGTCAGTACCTAGATGAGTGACCACTTGGGAATACCAGGTAGTGTAAGCTTGGATGTGCAGGTGGTGTAATGGATAATGGCTTGGAATTGTTAATTGGAGAGCCAAGTTACAGGCCATGAAGATAGTGTTCAAACATGAACCCGAGTCACCACTTGGTGTTGACCTCAGTGTCCACTCTTATATTCACTTATCAGTCGACAAGCATACAGATTCGTCATTCCTGGCCAATTGCAAGTATCACTGTCCTGTAGGATGCTTTAAAAACTCTTGTTTGTCACCAGGGGTCTTGTCATTTTTATAGCTGGGTGAAGAGTACAGATTTTGAGACCTTCTCTTACTAAAGGTGTCTCATTAAATTCTGGCTTACAGCCATATTGCATTGGAACACCAGTTCTTGTAAGATCACTAGAGTTAAGCAACATTGAATATATATATATGTGTGTGTGTGTGTGTGTGTATGTATATACAGGTAATGTAATAGATAACAGCTCAGAATTGGAAATTGGAGAGCAGAGTTCCAATTCCAGTTGGCTTCGTTATATTCACTTACATGCTAATACTGTTGGGAATGGTATGAATCCACCTCTTCTTCCCCAGCTATAGGTTAATTAGTAAGACTTGTATCACTAAATCATTATAAAGAAAAAAATAAGTAAATAAAGTTGCGTACAAAATATTGATTTTGGCATTAAATGACCCATAGAGGTTGATATGCCGCTAACAGAAAAACCAAGCCCTCTTCCCTCATATTTCTCAAAAATTTCATCTTTTTCTGATTCCAATTCTGTGTCCATTTTGTTTCTATTTTCCTTTGACATTTTTTTTGTTGTTTACATGCTCTATCTACGACCTTGAATGCTTTCCTTTTTTGCAAAATGAGCAATTCATTTAGTCGCTAACTATCAGTGTCAAATTTAGTAATGGCGAGGAAAGCTTGAAATAATTTCATGCCTGTGTTGAAATTTGACTAAAAACTCCATATATCCTGCATTGAAAACATTTTGTCTGCTACTCGGACTGATGACGATTATGCTAAATAGAGTACAGTTATTCAAAATCCAAATTTAGAATTTTCCTCATATTTTGTGTTTCTTCTGTGATGCTCTTAACGTTTGTTTACAGTATACATGTGTTCAGAATTAATAATGAGATTAAAGATTTGTCTTGACCCAGTGAATGGAGAAAATTGGAACTTTGATTCTCCACATATCTTCCACTCAGTTACACACTTTTGCCATTGTTTGTTGCATTTGCCGAGTCCTCTCTTGTGGAAAGGCAGCCTGCATATTAAACATCAGTGTGCTGTCATCCTGAATGTGCCTGCCTCTCAAATGTATGGAGGAAAAGGAAGAATTGGAAATCAGATAGTGCCAAGAGAATGTAAAAGAATTTTATAACCACATGCTTCCGTCTGAATGACATGATGCCGTTATATATTATGGAATCGTCTTTACTGGACATACTATGTCTTCAAGTTTTGGTGGCGTCTTCAAATTTCAACTGTAGGCAGGAAATTCATAAGCACTATGGTATTTTGTTCCCATAAGACTGTGTCTCATCTTGCCAGCAGATAGTTGGATGTATACCCATTTGAATCATGAGGGGGGAGGATCATTGTGCTTCTATTGCTTGGTTTGTGCTTTAGTCTTTAGACAAAAGAAAAAGAAAAAAAGTTCTCTTGGTTTTCCTG
Source organism: Acanthosepion esculentum (assembly GCA_964036315.1). Taxonomy (NCBI): domain Eukaryota; kingdom Metazoa; phylum Mollusca; class Cephalopoda; order Sepiida; family Sepiidae; genus Acanthosepion; species Acanthosepion esculentum. Next base: position 2,558,349 of record OZ038510.1, read on the forward strand.
ACATGCATGACCGAAATTTCATTGGTGGAGTTATGGCTCTTCCTTCTAGAAACATACAAAATGACACAGAACCTACTGCACTTACACTCTGCAGATATGCATACGTTCATAGATGATTGCATCCAACCTCCCCACCATAATCTTTGTCCTGTCTACAAGTTCTTGACTAGTTATGAAGCCATCTCCTAAGATGGCAGTCTCCGTTTGTTGGAGGATGTTACCAACTGAAGATATCTAGGTATAGGGGCAACATTCTCTGAAGTCTGATCATATTTGAAATGCCAATATTCAGATTTATTAAGCATCTGATTCCTACACTTTAGGACCAGTGCAAGGGTCTCGTGAGTCCACTCCACCACCACCATCTATCATACAGTAGGGTGAAGCACTCTTCTACATCTCAATTTTCATAAGGTAGTATTCATATAAAATAGGAATTATGGGGAAAAAAATAGCGAATTTTATGTAGTGTCTTTTTGAGTCTTAGTATGAGCAAAACAAATTTACGGATTTGGATGGGGGGGGGGGCCTCAGAATGACATCAAAATCTGCCAAAAAAAATTTTCAACCTTTTAATAGTCAGTTGTGCTTAGTTTAATTTGTGACATATAAAAATGTAGGTAGAAAAAAACGCAAATGTTGATAAGATAGCAAGGGTCGCAAAGGGAGGTTCAGAGGTTGTCTGAATCAGCCCTGATACACTGCAAACATCTCGTCCAAAATTGTAATGTCTACTTTTCAAAACTAGAAACTTGATTACTCTCTGTACTGTCATTATGCTCATACTTCACTGCATATTTAAACCTGAACTGCATAGATATTTTATTATGACTTTCCTGCAAATTGTACTGCACCTCGTGTCTGGATACATGTTTCTCAATGTGCAGCTTCATTTCCCTGCAACAATTGAATGTGAATCAAGACAAATCCATCCTGTATATTAAGAATCCACTTATGTTCAAAGCATCTTCATTAGTTAAAGGAAAACCTGATAAAGTATGAAAACTTCAGCATTTTTATGATTTACCTTTTGAAAATTTGTAAACTAACTAATCATGTCTTTTTTTTTTTTTTTGTCTTTTTTGTTTTTGAACATTTTATATATATATATATATATATATATATATATATATATATATGATTTGACAATGTAATTGTTTTGTCTTTTTTCTTTTCAGCCTAATTCTGATATTCACAGATACCAGAGACACATTGAGAGCACACTGGGAATTAAACCACATAAAGAAACAATAGCAACCCTCCTTAATCCAGGAGAAAAATTAAAATTTCATGTGGGATTTCGACCAAAAGATGATCTTTCAAGAACATCATTAATCATTATTAGGTACAGTACAGGGATTTCTCATTAAAAAAAAAAATGTATTGTATTTCTATATTATCTGTTATCTTGATAAACATCAACCACGAGGTCTTGTCAGTTGTCTAAGATCTTTCCCACACCCTCTTTCTAAATTCTAAGATGAATTGCCTCTTTGAAGAAAAAAAAAACTAGGAACATTTCAAGATGGACCTAATTGCCATCTTCCTTTTCCCTTTTTTTTCTTTTCTAAATTTTTTTTATCTACCAATAACACGGACAATCATTTAACTCTTATCCCAAGAGGAAATTATTATAATCAAGTCAGTTCATCAGTTATGAAAAGCAGTTTATTTGGGGTTTTTATTTATTTATTTATTTATTTTTTTAAGTCATGTCTTAATAAATATTTTAGATATACGAAATTGGATAAAAGAATTTTTTTTTTTTTTAAACTGTTAAAACAACCTACTAAAAGTTGAATAAGATAAAATTATCAACTGGAAAATTGTCTGTATTTCTGAGATATTGTAACTATTTACATTTTTCGAACTGTTGTCTTCATCTTTATTTTAATATTCACAACATTTCCCCAAAGACACATTACCCAGTAAGGTGAAAGCGTTGGTTGAAGTAATCCAATGACTTGACCCAAAGAGTTGTGAGTTCAATACCTGGCCACAGCAGAAGTGAACAGAAACTTGAGTTACTAAAGGGAAATAACTGAAACTGAAAGATCTAGAAAACGCATGGCATGTGGAACTAAAACAATCTAGCCCAGTGGTTGAGTTCAGTTCAAAATTCCAACACCTGAAGAAGGCTACAGCATATAACAGCCGAAATGTTGTGAATATGACAACAGTCCAAACAATGTAAATAGGAAATTATATTTAAATATTGAACCTATCCTGAGTTTTATATACTGAGTGCTCTCGGAATGTTTTGTTTGTCTGATATCAAAGCTAGTATATATATATATATATATATATATATAAAACACTTGGAATAGAACTGCTGCTTAACATGGAGTTGTCTGTTTTATGGTTTTTAATTAAAGTTTATTGAAATACCCAGCTGAAGAGTTCCTTTAAAATTGTGAAATACAGACAAACCTCTCATCTACGGAACCCCATCAACAGACTTTGAATGCAACGGACAAAATCTGCAGGCAAAATAAAAAAAAAATCTGCATGAAAAAGCTTCCAGATCGTCAGCAATGTGTCTCAAAATTTGTGGGCTTAGCGAAACAAGTCATATTAGTTATACAACTGAGTGCATTGTGGCAGTGACAGGCGTTTCAGTTGTAAACAAAGACAATATGATACATTAGCGCGTTATTATTTATTATTTTTGTTATTTTGATTAATATATCTATATTAAGTTTTTATATATATATATATATATATAGTATTTACATTATGATCATAACTACTGGTAGTTACTATAGTTGTTTTATAACTCAAAAATAATTCCTTCCCATCTATGGGCAATTAACTTTAACAAACCATCACGACCCCCATTAGTCCATTGATGAGAGGTTTGTCTGTATGTAACTTTTTGTTTTGTTTGTTTGTAGTAGTTGTAAGTTTTGACTTTCCTTCTATTATTGCTACTTTTACTGCAAGCTTTTATGGCTAATTATTGTTGCAGATTGTAATAATTTCATTTTTTTTTTTTTTTTTTTTTTTTTTTTTTCAGGAACAACCTGACAATTATTGATAGTCTTGTTGTTCAGGGCCAGGGTGGCCAAGGAGAAATGAGATTCAGTAACAGAAAGGCAGGCTCCCAAGCTCCTTTACCTTTTGAAATGACTGAAAAACATTTAAAAAACTGTGATAGTAAGTGCACAGCTTCACTTATACCTTTCCTAAGTCTCTTGAAATCTTCATCTTTGTATCCCAATGCATATGTTCTTCTTAAAATCCTGGAAACTAGGTTAAAGAAAAAAAGAAAATACCTAAATGAAAGAAGGCGATTTAATAAAGAATAGATTAAAAAATAAAAATTTAAAAAACTCTGTACTTCTAATATCTCTGTCTGAACTCTGAAATTTTATTCACTAATTATTTTTTTTTTCTCCTCTATAGGAGGAAATAGGTTTGCTTATTGCCCAGTTCACATGCTTCCCCTGTCTTTTGAACAGGAGTAGAGCTTTATCTCTCGTTTCCTGTTTAAGGTTGCGTTTCTTGTTCCTTCTAACTGAAGTCTTCTCATTTTCTTTCACTCCCAGTCACTCTTTGGTTGGGTTGAATTGATTAACAAAAATAAACGAATAATAAATCTCTAATTTCTAGAACCCAAGAACTGGTGACTGTTTATAGTGCTGCTGCTGCTGCCATAAGCAGTTGCAATAATAATTAAAGGGCCAATGTATCGTTTGGGTGCATTTGAGAACCATATACTGGATTGAACTAAATATATACATGGTCTATAGTCTGACTGTATAAAATATACTTTATATTAATGCATGCAAGATTGTGCCAACACCTTCCCAATTAACATGTGATGTTCTTCAAAGGTTGCATTTTGTTTGGGGGATAGCTTGTGATACTATAGACAGCCAGGTAGAAAGGGAAGAGGCGGTATTATGTCGATCTCAAGTGTTTCTCTTTTGACGGACCAGCAGATAGTTCCTTTTGAAGTTAGGTCATCTAAGTGGCATCCATTTTGACCCCAAAGTAACATGGAAGTAAAGGGATGGCTGATGGGTTTTAGGATACATAAAAGAGATATAAATATCTTTCTGCGTGATACTATGGACAGCCACGTAGAAAGGGAAGAGGTGGTATTATGTCGATCTCAAGTGTTTCTCTTTTGACGGACCAGCAGATAGTTCC